>CM032628.1:7070118-7567621 GCA_019097785.1 Fraxinus excelsior
GCAAAACACTACAATGTATGAATGATATGGACAGGGGGTTAAACTATAAGCATGAATTCTTCCCATGATGGTAGAGTGAAATATCATATCATTCAGATATTTAGTAGGAGATTTGTATATTGAGAACGTGTGGGAAAAAGTTATGGTTACATCTATAACTAGATATCCATTTTGGAAGTTGATTTTCATGAAACCCAATTCACAATATATGACAGGTGGAAGGATTATGTGGTCAATGGTACTGGCATTTTTGATCTGCCACGACGATTTAGTATTTCATTCCTTGAGGGTAATGCACGTCGCACTATTTTTGAACAGCTTCAAAATCCATATGGTTTTGGCTTGTCCTTCAACGTCTATATATCTTATCTGCAATAAGTTGTTCTCAAACTTTAGCAGCTGTTACCTAGGAACACTTGTTATTGTGCTGTTTATAGTCACTTTACCATGTATCATGTCTGTCTAGATTTTCTCGAGTTGAAAGTCAGGCTATGGTTTAGTCTAGATTTTCCAACTTTTGAGGAAATGTCTTGAAGAATTCATAACCAAGAAAAAGTGCAGCACATTTTGGCATGAGACAACGTCCATAATGCAATGGTTAATGGTCTTTTCTCTGTTATTCCTTTTGCATATTGATTAGGGTAGACGTGTATCGATGAGATTAAAACACAAGTTTCACCTAGCCACTCTCTTGACTTCCTCTCCAAATTCTCGTGAACACATTCTCGTGATAAAAAGTGAGGTACCAACGCCAAATTCTCTCAATAAGTTGGAAAAGTAAACAAGTCTTCGACAGTTGAGGTACCAAAGTTTGATCCTGCTCGACCCAATTGAAATGAAAACATTTAAAACAAGCTATAAACTGGTTTTCCATTTCAAAATTCTGGTCTTTTTTTTTTATTATTATTATTATTTATTTATTTATTTTACCAACCATTCGACCCAATTCAACCCTTTGACACAACATTTTACCTGTTTAAGCCGGATTTTAAGAAATGCATTAGCAACCAGACAGCTTCAGTAGGCAGAGCCCTCTAAAACTATAGCAAAAATATTCAAACGGAAGGAGCCTATTTTATAAGCAAAAGTGAAATAACACGACTCCAATAGACAGACTGCAAGAAAGTAGAGTCTGTTTAATAGGATTTGGGATGAATGAAACCAATCACAAGTGCAATTTGGAGATGGACTACACGTTTCAAAGACAATGACAAGCCACAATTTTGCCTGCTTCATGAAATGCAAATAGCATGACCAAAAAAAAAAAAAATGTTAAAAACATTGCAAACGTTAAAAAAGCTTATAATACACCCTGAAATACTATAAATGAAAACAAAAGTAAAGTTTACCCAATGGAGTAAAGAAATCAGTTGGAAAGAAAAAGGACAAAAAAACCTATTATGTTTAGACAACAGACAATTTCTTTGAGATCCACCTCTTTTTGACGTTTTCAATTGCCTCCTCCCTCATCCTCAGAAGCTCCCGGCAACGTAGCTGATACTGCAAATCAATTGCAACAAGCTCTAGCTTCAGGTCATGGCAGTGTTCTTTGTTGTGGTCTTTTTCACTCAGCGACAAAGAAGAAATGCTTACACACATATCATTAGATACATCATTCCATGAACCCGCAAAGGAGCTCCATGAATTCATCGTACATTCACTCATTAGCGACTCGCCAATGCTAACCTTATGCTTCTCAAGGTCACAAGCTGATATCCAATCATTCTTATGTCTGGCATCTGAGTTTGATGCCACATTGTGTTTGGAAGATGGTCCGACTGATTCTCCAGCATCATTGCATTTTGATCCGGAAAACTGTGAAGAAAAGCCTTGCTCACTAGCTTCTCTGCCAGCAACAATATTTGACCCATGGTCTTTGGCATGGGATGCTAATACCTGATTACTCTGAAGCACAGCAGAAACACCGTAAGAACTCTGAGCTCCGCCCAAACTTCCAGAAGAAGTTTTCCAGGTGGGTACAAGTCTTAAAATTAAGCTGTCAATTAACTCGGCTATAAAAGCAATATCTTCACTCCACAAATCAAGTTGTTCTACCATCTCAGAAGCAATTGAAAGTGCCGTATCAGCATTAAGGTAAAATATGAAGTGAATATTCCTCGTCCGACCTGCTAGAAATATTAAATTACTAACCATATAAAGTTCCTTTTATTTTATTTTTTGGGTGTGGGGGGGAGAGAACAGAATGCTTAGCAAGAGATATTTGTCTGTAAAGGATAATTACGTACCGGACAAGTCAGCAATCAGCAAAGTTAAAGATATTGTATCGTCATCAAATTTTTCCCCTTTTATGGTAAATTCATTTCTCTCACTGTATCTCTGAAGTTTTACAGTAGAAGAAGTTCCAATCATGCTATGTGCGCATGTGCCAGCTGACAGCATTTTGTAATTAGGGTCCAGGTCCATGAAAGGCGAATCAGATTTTAGCGAGACTGTTGACTTAGGTGTAAAATCAGTTAGCTGCAGAGGATCACACATTAAATTCTTAGGATCCTCAGGCAAAAGGAATGCTTCTTTCAAGAGCTCCATAGCACTTAACCTCTGAGATGCTGGAACCAAACATTTTTCTATGAACTGTTTCACTTCAGGGCACTTAACTTTATTCAGAGCAGCTGGTTTTATGCCCTGCAGTAAATTGTTTATGATGATAAATGAGTTACACTTCTATTATACGAGGAAGATGCTTTTTATGATCTTTCTAAATGGCACAGTATAGCAGTGGTCAATGAACTTACTGAAGTGACCTTCTTGTATATTTGTGCTTGATTTTTACATTCACTATATGGGTATTCACAGGTAATCAACTCTAACATACACATTCCGAAAGAATAAATGTCAACCAGCTCATTATATTCTTCTTCATAAAGCTCTGGGGCCATGAACTCGGGAGTACCTGTGAGAAAATCAAAAGGGATGACAACTTCAGGCTAAATAAAAGTGGTAAAATCTCTCGCTAAGAAAAGCAATTACCAATAACACTTCGAGCAATAGGTTGGTGCATAATTGTAGCCAATCCAAGATCTCCAATTTTAACTTCTCCATGATTCCCATTAACAAAAATGTTGTCACATTTTAAATCTCTATGAATAATAGGTGGACTGTGAGTGTGCAGATAATGTAAACCTCGCAGGATCTGCCTAGCCCAGTTCTTGAAGGCCTTTAAATCAATGTTCTTATGCTTCTTACGGTACCTAAGTCATAAGGAAAAAAATAAAATAATTTTTTTTTTCTTAGCAAGAGAAACGTAGGAGAAAAATATTAAAGTGAACAGCTCAAATAGAATAGGAACCAAGACAATGAGACAACACTTACTGCCTCAAACTTCCTGAGGTGAACAACTCAGTTATCATGTTAATAGTTTTGTTCTCGTCATCCACCCAAGAGGCGTATGACCTTATGATGTTTTCATGTTTCAGGGTCCTTAACAGGTGAACCTCAGAATATAACCTCTCCAAAGGTTCAGGTGATTGCAGTACATCATCAATGTTCACTTGGTTCCAAGCAACTTCTATTCCATCTGTTTCATCAAACCCCTTGTAGCTACAAAAGAGAGCGAGCAGAATTAAATTTTGACAGGCAGATGAATAATCACACTTTTTGGATAATACAGTTCCTAAATATGACAAACTAGTCCATAAGCAGAGAAACAGAAGATGGTCTAGGAAGCATACACATTCTTGAATGCTCCTCTCCCAAGGATTTCATTATACTGAAGAAAGAAACAGAAAATGGTAATAAAAAGACCAAAGCCCAAAAAATTAAGCAAGATATCCAAATAAATAAAGAAGAAAACAGCAAGCCAGTAGTATGAATAAATTTTTCATACATGCATGTGCACACTTTTGTAGATATTTTTCTTGTAAAGCTGCAGGGGGGCTTAACTTTTAAAAAGATTCATATTCTCCAAAGTTGCTATTCAATTACATAATATTATTGCAAAACATACTCACCAGTTTTAAACTAATCAGAATTCCAGAGACATCACTAAATGCAATTTTTGACTCAGAAAGATAAATTATAATAAAATTCTGAATTCTGATCATGAAAACAATAAATAGAGTCTGTCCCCTGCTCAAATCAACTTAACAGGCATGTTGTCCAATAGAGAAGATGCCTTCCAACATTATATTTTATGAGATTTTGAAACAAAAGAGAAAGATAATTACACATATTAAACTCGCATATCAATATTATCCTTTTCACACACGTGCATATGAGTACATATTGATCATTCATATCTCATCAATGATTAACATATATCTTCCGCTAAATAACAAGAATGCTTGGCTATGGACTTACTGGCAAATAGTGATGATTCAAAAATTAATAACATTACACATTTATTGAATTTAAGCGCAGTTACTGAAATTAAAGAAACCAGAAAACAACAGAAAACATTATAAAAAAATTTCTAATAATTTATACCTAGCTTTGAAATCAGAAAACAACACAAAACGTTATGAAAAAATCTCTACTAATTTATACCTAGCTTACACAATCTAATTCAATGCAGGGACATGAAAAATAAAACAAGAACACTACACAAAGCTTTATTCCATTAAAAATGAATAACCAAATCAACTAAAAACACAAGCTATTATGTAGCTAAACAATGAACAGCAATGCAAAGACTTCAAACCTAATTTGTTTGTATTAAGAATGTACCCGAATGTAACGCTTGTCAGGGGAAGTTTCTACAACATCAGACTCAGTAGGTTCCATCTTCGGTTTCTCACTCCTCCACACAATATCCCCACAATTCATACCCAAACAACTAAAAAACTATAATCTAGAAAAAAGAAAAAAAAAATGAAAGCCTAATTGAACTGTACAATTATGATTCCAGTTAAAGAAGGAAATGTTCAGAGAAGGCTTCACATGCAATGGAAAATGTGTCGATGCCCGACCCAAATTGAAATGGACATCCAAAGAAATTCAGTTGCAGTGAATGCAAGGAAGAATTCGAATTCTCTTTTCTTCCAATTACCCTAGCCATCTCATTTAATTCTTCAACCCCGAAAATAAAAAAAGCAAATTATAAAAATTAAGCAGTCGATTGGGACAAAGAACAAAGAATTAAGGCATGAGATCGGAAGCCCTAGAAATCGAAAAACAAAACCTACTGACAATTGAAATAGGAAATTGAAAAGAGAGAAATTATAACACCTAGACACAATTGATTAATGGAAAATGATGGATGAATCAACAAATATAACGCTAAGAGGGGAATTTCGTTTCGATTTGCTGTGGAAAGCATGGATTTATTTATTTTTTATTTTTTCCGTAAGCAAATATAGAAGAGAATAGAACTGGATTTTGGGAATTAATTGGCGTCAACAAAGCACGAGGATCAAAGGATGTAATGCGATTTACTAACAACGCTTTTAAGCTTGCTCCAAGAATAAAACCGATTTTAAAATTATCAAAATACTACACAAACCTTGGATAGAAAGGTGTCGTGGTGTAGTTGGTTATCACGTCAGTCTAACACACTGAAGGTCTCCGGTTCGAACCCGGGCGACGCCATTTTACATTTTCGACTTTTTTCATTATAAATAAATTTTTCGTTCAACCTTCTATATTTTGTCTTTGGGGTAATTGACGCAAAACGTCCCTACCTATGACGGTTGTTGTGGAAAACATCCCTACGTTCAATTTTTTTGTGCAGAACGTCCCTACCTTTGCATTTTCTTGTGCAAAACATCCTTTTGACCCATTTTTAACATAAAATGACTATTATACCCTCTTATATAAATAAAACAAAAAATAAAGGAAAATAAAAATAAAGAATAAATTGCAATCTAGTCAAAAACATTTTAAAAGTGCAAATCAATCCAAATAAATTATTAAAATATTAAAAATAATCAAAAATAAAAATAAAAACCTTTTATTTGGAGGCTGACGGAGTGGAGGAGAGGGATAGGAAAGAAAAGTTGTTATTTTTTTTAATTTTTTTTAATATTTTAATAATTTATTTGGATTGATTTGCACTTTTTAAAATATTTTGGACTAGATTGCAATTTATTCTTTATTTTTCATTTCCTTTATTTTTTGTTTTATTTATATAAGAGGGTATAATGGTCATTTTATGTTAAAAATTGGTCAAAAGGACGTTTTGCGCAAGAAAATGCAAAGGTAGGGACGTTCTGCACCAAAAAATCGAACGTAGGGACGTTTTCCACAACAACCGTCATAGGTAGGGACGTTTTGCGCCAATTACCCTTATTATTTGCATTTATAAGAGTTATATGAAACCAAATTTCTTAACTTGTAAAACAATAAATAAAATGAAATATTCAAAATATTTTTTTACAATCAAATAATAATGCAAAAACATTCTAAACGATAATTTAAATACAATTAGTCTTGCGATTTTAGGGCAAAAAATATCAATTAATTTTGGATGTCTTTTTTAATGGATAACATGGTCAATTCATTCAGGGTAATGCTGGGAGTACATAATGGTTCTTACATGCTAATTACCGGATTTTAAATTTACCTTATGTGGCAGTTTCCAGAAAAAAAAAAAACAATTGACTAAGGCTTACTTCAAGGAGGGAAGTAGGAAAGCGGGGGAAACACTTTATTTCTCCCACAATTTCACACCTCCATTTTCAGCCATCTCGTTCACCACCATTTTCAGTCGGGAGACTCCATTTCAGCCGTCCACCTCCATTTTTTTCAGCCGTCCGCCAGTCAGCCCCATTTTCAGCCATCTCGTTCACCTCCATTTTCAGTCGGGAACCTCCATTTCAGTAGTCCCGTCGCCGTTTTTTCAGCCATTCACCTCCATTTTCGGCCGAAGGTAACATTTTGCAGCAACTTTTACAATAAGTAAATGAAAAATAAGAACGGGGGAATAGTTGAAGTACAAAGTAGAAATCGATTTTTTTCCAGCATAGTTGAAGCTTGTTATTGGATTTTTTTCCCATTGCTGGCCCAGCTTCCACTCAAAGTAAAGCAAGTCTTCAGAGTTGAAATACTCCTGTTCTTGGTGAACTCTTTTGGTATATTGATAGTTGTGTTTTGGATGGTTTTGTTATTCTTGTCGTTTATCTTCTTTATGGTAAAATGGTGGTCCTTTAAAACAATGGCATTGTTTATCTTGTTTATGGCAAAGATTGTGGTTCTGTAAAAGAATGGCATTGTTTATGGCATTGTTGGTGAACTCTTCAACAGTTATTGTATTGATGCTATATTCATTCTCAGAGCATTTGCACCTTTGTGGTTTTTGAAATGTCTCAATTTTCAATTTTCAATCTTCTAATCCCCTTCTGCACAACATCAGCAGTTTAGATATGGAAATTGAGTTCAAGTTTCACTACAGGAAAATGTGGCTAAGTCCAATTTTTTAGTTCAAACCTTAGCCTCCATTTGAATACAATTTATAAACTGATTTTTGACAAATTAAGATCATACTGCTATAAAAGGTGCTTAAAACAGAAGAATTCGGAAGGGAATTTTGATACACAAGTGAAGCGCAACATTGACTAAACGAACCATGTAAAAAATGAACACAGTACAAATCTTCGGCTTCCTCATTCGCCGCAACATTCGTTGCTTCATTATCGGTACTCGATTCACCGGTTGATTTTTCATTTTTTACCCATCTTCTTCTAAATCACTTGGACACAGGATTGAGAAACCAATAACTGAAAACAAACATCTAATTTGAGTTCTGAAATATAATATGTCCAGTTTCGAGTGGTGAACTTTGAATCAGAAATTAGACTTGAACTGAAAATGAAAAGGACATGTTATGTCTCAGTGATTAGAACTGCAGTGAAGTGCATTCAATTTCAAGCAATATCAACAGAAGCTATCACGAAGCTATGACGAAGCTTTGCAGATTAATGCCGATAATTTTTTTAGAGAAGAGAATCTACTCAATTTGAAAGCTCAGAAATAGACACATTCGAACAACACCAAACGAACTCATAGTTGAACAAAATTGAACATAACCCAACAAAATCGAACTCACTAATTACAATTTCACACGAGATTCAAACTCAAAACTGAAAACATTTGAACACCGAACTGTCTGATATACTGCAGATTCTCCTTGTTCGCTTCCGGTCCACAAAAGGGGGAGCTCGACGGAGGTGAATGTTGGGACAAAGCAGCCGGTCAATATTGTTCGCAACAGTGGGCTCCCGGTCTGAAAATGGGGATGTATTTTCAGCCGGTCAATATTTCTGTTTACAGCCGAAAATGGAGGTGAACGGCTGAAAAAAACGGCGACGGGACTGCTGAAATGGAGGTTCCCGGCTGAAAATGGAGGTGAACGAGATGGCTAAAAATGGGGCTGACTGGCGGACGGCTGAAAAAAATGGAGGTGGACGGCTGAAATGGAGTCTCCCGACTGCAAATGGTGGTGAACGAGATGGCTGAAAATGGAGGTGTGAAATTGTGGGAGAAATAAAGTGTTTCCCTCGCTTTCCTACTTGCCTCCTTGAAGTCAGCCTTGGTCAATTGTTTTTTTTTTTTTTGGAAACTGCCACGCAAGGCAAATTTAAAATCCGGTAAGAAGCCTATAAGAAACATTCTGTACTCCCAGCATTACCCATTCATTCAACTCTGTTTAGACATATTTCAACTAAAAAGTCTATCATCTTTTGATCAATGTGAGTGTCCTCCCAATATTCACGTTCATCAAAATTCAAAGAAAAACAATTTACTTGATTTAAATCTTCATGTTGAACATTATCTTCATCATTCTGCTTTGAATAATTCATATTGACGGTTCAATATTTCTTTGTTCTCATTCAGTTAATCCATATTATCATTATCATTGTCATTCTGATTCTGTTGTTTTTCAATCACCAAATTTTTCGGTGCTCCTTCCGCCTCTTTTCTTTGCTTGCCATTAAAGTACTTATTCATACCTCCAGCCTGGCTCCGAATTAATGCTTCAACTCTTTCTCTCCTCTTCTTTTTTAGACATATTTCAACTAAAAAGTCTATCATCTTTTGATAATGTGAGTGTCCTCCCAATATTCACGTTCATCAAAATTCAAAGAAAAACAATTTACTTGATTTAAATCTTCATGTTGAACATTATCTTCATCATTCTGCTTTGAATAATTCATATTGACGGTTCAATATTTCCTTGTTCTCTTTCGGTTCATCCATATTATCATTATCATTGTCATTGTCATTCTAATTCTGTTGTTTTTCAATCACCAAATTTTTCGGTGCTCCTTCCGCCTCTTTTCTTTGCTTGCCATTAAAGTACTTATTCATACCTCCAGCCTGGCTCCGAATTAATGCTTCAACTCTTTCTCTCCTCATCTTTTTTAGACATATTTCAACTAAAAAGACTATCATCTTTTGATCAATGTGAGTGTCCTCCCAATATTCACGTTCATCAAAATTCAAAGAAAAACAATTTACTTGATTTAAATCTTCATGTTGAACATTATTTTCATCATTATGCTTTGAATAATTCATATTGACGGTTCAATATTTCTTTGTTCTCTTTCGATTCATCCATATTATCATTGTCATTGTCATTCTGATTCTGTTGTTTTTCAATCACCAAATTTTTCGGTGCTCCTTCCGCCTCTTTTCTTTGCTTGCCATTAAAGTATTTATCCATACCTCCAGCCTAGCTCCGAATTAATGCTTCAACTCTTTCTCTCCTCTTCTTTTTTAGCTCTAGACGCATATTTAAGAGTCATGGTAAATTGATATTTGACTTAACAACAAACGCTAACTGAAAATTGAGTGTAAAAGAGGGACTCAAATTAGTTTAAGAAAGAAATATTAAAAGAAATGATTTTTTATTTTTTTTGTCAAATCGTTGTTCACAAATAATATATACATGGAAATATTTTCATTCACATTCCTGTATATCCAAAGCATATGACATTGACTCGTTTTTGCACCAAAAAATAATCTACACTCGGCTTGGGTGAGAAAAGTAATATTCAGAAATGCACTGGAATTTAAGTTGAAAATTCCCAGATTTACAGTAAATCATAATCTCAGAACAACAAAACAAGGAAACAATAATACTGGAGTATTATAATTATACACATGAACAAAAACTAAATAGAATATGAAGTACGGATAAAGAACCCAACATATAGCTCCACGTAATCACTTTTCTACCGTTCTAGTTCAATTTCTTTTTTGCAATTATACAACATATAATATTTCATAATGACAATCTAGGATCAAGAATAATAGATATTTACCTTTCTGGCAAAGTAATTCCTTGATTTTCTAGCTCTTTATGAACATGGCATAGCCAACAGTTTTCAAGATTTTCATCATAAAAATCCTGTACAGTGAAACGAGTAATAGATGTAAAAAATGAGAGAAAGAAGCCTAAATACTAAGCATTGAATCGAAACACAGTTAAATAGAATCAAAAGTTCACATAACTTTAGTATCTTAAATTTGGATAATCAATAAAATCAAATTCAATCTGAGTAAAACTCTGCGAGCAGCATGGAGTGGAGCCAGGAAATTGGTTCGATGTGGACACAATTTAGTCGACCTCGAACTTTTGAGTTTTTAGTCATGAATTTAATAATGATAAAAACAAAAACAATATTACGATAATACTAAAAATAGTATAGTTTATAAATTATACTTGTTCCTTGCGAATTTTCATACTTTGATATCATTTTACAATAACTTAATACCGAAAGCAAAAGCGAGTTAAGCCCAAATTAAGTATCAAGTAAAATCAAGTCAAATACTTTCAATTAAGTTCACCAAGTTCTAATTATATAATCTCATCCCCTGAGCAATTCACAACTTCCAATTACTGGAATCAATTCAGAATGATAGAATCACAAATACTGGAAGCAAAAACAAAGTAATTCAAAGTGCAATTCACACAACAATGCCGAATTAATCCACATCAATTCACTATGCAATTCACATAATGCTTTCACAAATCACGGAGACAGCAATACTGGAATTAGAAGTTAAAGCAACTCAAGAGCAATGAGTAGGCTTCGGGCTCGGGTTAGTCTTCACGGGCTTCTAGGTCAAATTTCAAGAACAATTCAAAAGCGATACAATAGCACTTCAAAGAGCTAATTTCATATGATAAAAAAAAAAATTCAAACATTATACAAATCAAAATAACAAATATAAAGAAAATTCAATAATCATTTAATTAATGACAAAATCAAAATCACCCAACATTTTGGATAAAATCTATCCTTTGGACATTTTCACAACATTGTGAAAGATTTTTCTTCATTTTTTTGTTCATCTTTGACCAAGATCATAAACAATAACTGATATATCTCTATTATTTCATGTCATATATCATATCTACATGTATATTCCTAGACACAATTACAAACATTTTATTGGTTGACAGTGGGTGGCGAGCGACAAAAAGTGGAGACGAGGGGCAGAGATGTGAATATTCTAATCAATGCAAAATATGTAAGAAAATGAGAAAGGGAGTTAAATCTCAAGTTCTCTGAGCAAATAATTGCAACTATTACTTGTAAAATCCTTCCAGAAATGTCAAGCCATTAGCTTGGGTGTTAGGTGACCGGAGGTGATGTAATTGTTTCGTTGCAACGTGGATTTCAATTTGGGAAGGAAGATTGAAAAATGGATTTGATTTTCTCACTCTAAGTTTGTTATTTTGAAAACTTTTAAAATGGTAAATTACCTTTAAATCGGGAATCAATTACTAAATCTTTATTGATAATTTAATTTTATAAATGTTAAAATATGTATTGTATTGTTTAAAAAGATAAATTAATATCTGGTTTTTTGAAAACAATGCTTAGAAACTTGATTAATAATAATCAATTCTTAAAATCATGGTTTTACTTAATTTTGTAATGGTTTTGGGCTTTAATTGTGGGCTAGAAGTTGGCATATTAAAAAAAAAAAAAAAAAAAAATTATGGGCTATGAGTTGTGCTCAGAAGTTCAGTGTAGGCATGTGCCCACACTAAACCTATGTGAGCTCCGCCACGGACATAATCCAAATATGAGTAAATTCCTTCATTTTGCATTGAAATTTAACATAAACGAGAAATCATACCAATGTTTTGATGAAAAAATTTTGAGAGTGAGAGACCACGTTGAAAAATATTTCAATTCTCAACAATGAAGTGTTTTTCTAGGGTTTTTGACCGATTGCCAGAGAGGATGAAAGATTGAGAGACGGAATGCAATTTGAGAGAGTTTTTGGGTGAACAAAGGTAGAGAAGAATACAATACGCTGTGTTCTCCGTTAGGCTTTAATTTGGGCTAAAAAGTGGTTTTTGGGGGAAAAAAAAAAGAAGGAAAATTAGGTTAAATACCTCTAAAAACTAACTAATTTGAATAATACCATATAAACGGTAATTAAATCAATTAATCACCTATTTAATATTTTTTAAACTATCAAAACTACTAAACCCAATTCAAATTCCAGATTTTCGCAAAAAACTGGCAGCGGGCCACGACGACTTTATTAAAGTCAAATCATTTCTGCTATTAGTATTTGTCATTCTTCTAAAAATGAATCACTCTCACTACCACTGTCGCCATTTCCACCATAGTAATTGTTTCATTCTTATTCTTCTTTGAATTCTTCTTGCTTGGTGGCCAAGTACTATTGTATCAATTTTTAATAAAAATAATGTATCAACTTTAAAAATGACTTAGTGGGTAGATTATGGCACTGACACTTTCTATCATTTTTTTTAGTGCTAACGGTTTTTTTTTTTAATTTCAAACACTTTTTTAGTGTTCGTCACTTTGTTTAGTATTTGCCACTTTGTATGTTGTTAATTTTGTTTAGTGTTTATCACTTTTTTTCTGTCACTTTTTTAAAATTTCTGTAACTTTTTTTATTATTTATTATTTTGTTTTGAATTTTTGTCACCTTTTTTTCTGTCACTTTTTTATTATTTGTTACTTTTTTGGGTGACAAATATTAATTTCTCACTTTTTAATAAAGATGTTTGGTTTTTTGACTGGTTTTTTGTCGGTAAATTGATTTAAAGATGATTTGCGATGAACGAAGAAAGAGGAGAGAAAGTGGTCATGTCACTTTTTTTTTTATCACTTTATTGAACTAATTCCTATGTTTTAATTGATGTTGTCACTTTTTTGAATTTTTATCACAGTTTTTAGTGTCACTTTTTGAAATTTTTGTTACTTTTTTTAGTATTTATCATTTTTTTTTTAGTTTTTGTTATTTTTTAGTGTTTGCTAATTTTCATCCCTTTCTTTAATTTTTTTTTTTTTACATTTTTTCAATGACAAACATCACTTTTTAGTGAAAGTGAAATAAAAAAGTGAGTGACACATAAATTTTACTCACTACCTTTTACTTTGTTTTATGTCACGTCCTTAAAATTTTCGTTATTTTTTGAGTGGCAATATCAATTTTTAATAAAAATGACATTGTAGGTTACTTTTTAATAGAAAAGTGATACTTAAATTTAAAAAAGTGACATCATGTTTTCTTATATTAAAAAGTGATACTTAATTTTTCTAAGTATTTTTTACTTTTAAATACTTTTCACATGATTTTTCAAAATATTTTTAATTTTAGGGATATTTTTGTAAGTTACTCGTGAATATGTGGTTAAAAATGAGCATGTAAAAAAAAAAACTTTGAAATGTATGATCGTTAGAGGGACTTAATTATATTGACGGTAGGCTCATATGAGAAAATTGCTGCTCGAGTCACGCCCACGGTTCGACTCAAACGAGAGCTGATACCAGGGGCAGAGCTGGAGGGAGGTCCCCCAGGTCCCATGGGGACCCCCTCCCCCCAATTTTTTTTTAAAAAAATTAATTTTAAATTTTAAATTTTTTTTTTTTGTATTCTCCATTTTTTATGGCATTGGATTAGAACCCTACTAATCGTGCTACATTAATTCTAATTATAGAGCAGAATATCTAGTGGAAATAATTAATAAATTAACAAAGTTGTATCTTGTAGACTTCGAATCATGATTTTGCTAAAGAAACTGAAGTTTATCCTTTGTAACGTTCATTTATCATAGTCATTTTACTCTTTTCTTGGGCTGACCTTCTATGTTGTAGGTTTATCCTGGTGAAACATGAACATGGAATTTCATGTTGCTGTTTTTACACAGCAATGTTGTTATACAATGTTATTAAAGTATGAGAATTTCGAAGGAACGCAATAAGGTATGATTTTGTTAAATTAAAAATTGGTACTGTCTTTTACACATTTTTTGAATTTTTTTTTTTTGTATTAACAACGTATCAAAAAAATAAATTTCTGCCCTAATCCAATGGACTGGCTCCGCCCTGGCTGATACTCTTACAGACAACTGAAGTTGTAAAACTTCTTCTTATGCGAAGTGCAAGTACAAACCAAACACAGACGCACTCACATTTCTGGTTCAATTGAATTTGAAGGTCTCTCTCTTTCTCTCTATAGTCTACACAAATAATACTGTATTCTGTGTCTCATGTGCTGTTGAAACTAAATTCATGGGTATGTATTTGTATTTTTGCTATGTATGTATAGATAGGCGAAATGTGGAAAAGGGGAAAGAAGAGGAGGCACTCTCCGAAGGTATTTTATTTTCTCTTCCTTCTTATTAATTAGGCATTTTATTTTTCATTGAAATTCTTTGACAGTTTTGAGCTTGGCAGAAATTACAGTAGTCGTTTGGTATATTCTACTAATGGTGCGTGGCTAATACCCTTTTCTTAGCAGTAGAGGGTGGAGGCAAAATGTTTTAACTGTATATGATAGATCAAGATTGACTTAAATATGTTAGGCCCAAAAACTCGGGGCTATTTTCCTTTTGAATGAATTATGAAGTGTATTGCCTACTATGAATTTTCATTCTAATACAATGTGCGACCTACATGGCCTTTTTTTATTTTTGTTTGTATGTCACAAAGGAAGATCTTTCATTGAACTAGTGATACTTAAGTGCTGTTATTATTTCAGTATCTGTATGACTATTGACAGTTGCACTCTTTCCTCATCCCTGCGCTATTACCTGGTTCACTATAGGTGTTGCATGGTCAATTATTACAATCACTGAAATCGAATTAATATTGTACGACAGTTAATGGAAGCCAAATTCACAATACTTTTTGCACTTTGTTCAGGTATTTCACTAACCATGGATCAGGTATGCGCCAGTCATGATTTCTCCCACCCGTGGGAGGGGGAAAAAAAGGCAGAAAATTTCCCTTAATTTTTGTACTTTTTGTGTTTATAATGCCCCTTATTGATCTTTCATTTGCAGTGGAAGGTACTTAGAGATCATGTGGATGAAATCAACCAGGAGGTTGCTGAGAATTAAAAAGTTGTTGGCCTGTTGGGGTCTTGCTTTATGTTTTTGGTATTAGCTAGGAAGCTATCAAGAAAGCTCAATTAAAATGATGAAACTGATGAAAAGGGCTAAAGGATATCCTGTTTTGTCAATTATCTTCTCATGTATAATAACTATATTTAGGCAAGTAGTTTAGGGCTTGCAGGTGTATGCACCCACCCCCATAGTGATACTTTTATGGTTGATGATATCATTTGGAATCCAGTTAATTATTATGAATATTAAACCATTTTGCTTTGTGACTTGAATTCTCCTGGTGATATACCTAGACTGCAGGCCAATTGGTTTTTTTTAACATGTGCAGATTCCAGCTTGACTACTCTCTAATTACTCGTGTTTATTGATTATGGTTTAGTTTTTCTTCGTGATGTCAAGATGAATTATGAATCCCTATTGGAAGGGAAGTGTTTAAATATTCATAATTATTATGAATATTTAACCATTTTGCTTTGTGACTTGAATTCTCCTGGTGATATACCTAGACTGCAGACCAATTGGTTTTTTTTAACATGTGCAGATTCCAGCTTGACTACTCTCTAATTACTTGTGTTTATTAATTATGGTTTAGTTTTTCTTCGTGATGTCAAGATGAATCATTAATCCCTATTGGAAGGGAAGCGTGTGTGATTCTTGTTGATTTCTGAATCATTGTGATAACCTGCACATATTCTAATTGATATGGTTCGAAAAAAAATTCATCTATATGTACAAGAATCCATGTATATATTATGTTTTCCATTTACAAAGCCTACTGTTGTACAGCTTACTACTTTGATGCAGACATATATGCAGACTTGAAGAAGAAGAGAGACACATTGGACATGCCCTAAACGACAAGGATATGCTTGGTATACAATATTGACTAGTCTATGTTGGCCGAACCTTGACCATCTTCTGCTTGTGCCCTTTACTCATCTGTTCCTCGAAAGCCTTTGCATCATAAGGAATCCTGAGAATGCCTTCATTGCAGAAACCATATTCCTCAGCTGATCTACACAGCAACTCCAAGAATTCTGCATCATATAAAGCTGTGGTATGTACCATAAAACGCTTCGTTTCATCATTTACTCCAACTGCAACTGGAATATACCCCTTTGGTGGTGCCGTTGAAGGTCCATTCAAGCGCTTCACACTGTGTACGCTCACAAATCTGCTCATCTTACTGGCTTTCACCCCCATACCTTGCCCAAAAAAAAAAAAGGCCCTTTTCTCAACGTACGTCCCTCTGAACGCGGAGATATAATTTAAGGATGTCTAGTTTCCTGTCTTATTCGCACTGTGCTGATGTTTGATATTGATTAACAGTATTTTGGTGGCTTATTTGATTGCAACACGTGAATATATAATTCTTTGGATATTTTGGCGTTGGAATTAGTTTAATGGGAATAGATTTGGTTGGATATAGAAATTGCATGCCGTTGTAACTACGTTGACATTGCAGACCACGACTCTTAAGGAGGTTGGATTGCAACGATTGCTTATAAAAAGCTTGTCTTGTAAATTTACAAGCACTTTGAATATTTTCACCTTAATAAGTCGATTTTAAAGATGACTTCGTCCTAATTGTTCACAAGTTTGTGGTACAGTTATTGTACCAATCATGAGGTAGTTGATAAATTAGGAAATTATTAGACCCCACCTCTCTTGTAGAATTTTCCTAAGAATTTAATATTGATCAATTTTGTCGTACTTTTAAGGGATCTTGTGTGGGTCATTTCTCATTTTCACTGTTCACACGAGATCAAACTTTTTTGTACAGACTAGTGAAATAAATGAAATTCAATATTTGGTAAAAAAAAAAAATTCATTAATAATTTCGAAAATGGCCAATACAAAGTGTTTTGCTCCTTTTGTATTGTAGTTATGAAATATAGAAGATACTACAAAGTTATCAATTACTAAAAATAGGAGAGAAATCTTTTGAATTTATTCATTTTGTTTCATTTCTCTCCACGGCAATTTTAGACTAATAAAATTATTATGTATCTCAATGTTTAAAAAAAAAAAAAAAAGGGTGCGCGCACGGAGACACCGTGCCGTGTCTCCGTAGTGTCTCCGTGTGGTACAGAGACACCGAGACATGGCCTGTCTCCATGTGCACGGAAACAGACTTTGTCTCCGTCCCACACAGAGACGCCGCCATTTTTTTTTTAACCCAAACACACAGTTTCCATCCCCAACAATTCCTTCAAAATTCATGATTAATTTCATTATTCATAGCAATTCACAAATCAATATGTAAAAATATACTAAAAACTCAAGTCTGAAATTTCGAATATCATCTCCAGGCTGAAATCTCTGATGTTCTTCTTCCGGCGCTGCTATTTTTCACGGCGATTGAGAAGCGAAAGGAAGCTCAAAGGTTTCAGGAAAATCTGATGTTCTTATTCTTTTGTTTCTTTTGTTGCATATAATGCGATTTCACAAGTATGAAGGAGCATCTCGTGTGGTTGGAGAAGGCAACGGGATTGCTAGGTTCTAGTAAGATAAAAAGCGAGTCGTAGACAACGCTAAATTTGATGTTTAAATCGAGACGACGTCGTTTTGGATGACGATAGGAGAATTCGACACGTGGCAAAAAAAATAAAAATAATAATAATAATAAATAAATAAATAAATAAATAAATAAATAAATAAATAACGGCCTCTTTTATATTGTATAGATATAGATATAGAAATGTACTGATTTGGATACTTTTGTACTGTGTAAGATAGCTAGGGCCTAGGAAGATCTGGTAATATGCTATCGTCTTCTTTGATGCTCATTACAGTCAATGAAAGCAACTTTAAAGGAAAATCAATTGTTTAAAACTCTCCATTTATACGACGTGGAAGCCCTCAAGGCCTCAACACTATTCCTATTGGGAGATTTGCCACCAAGGATGGAACCAGAAAACGATGTTAGGGTGGGTTGAAATTTAAAAAAAAAAAAAAAAATTCAAATGAAATCACGTCACAAGAAATCGAGTTTCGGAGGCTATTCTCATGACATTCACGATAAAAAGTATATGGAACTCAATGATCATTTGACATGATGAAGGTGGCCAAAGGAATAACTCGTTTTAAGCCGACCAAAAAGTGGGCATGGGGTACCTAAGAGCATCTCCAATACATTTAATAAAATTGTAATCTAGACGATCTTAAATAGTGAGGCTTTTGGCATTAATGTGATAACCCCATAATGTTCAAATTTATCTCTAATGAGTTCCGTCTATAATTCGAAATAAATTATTAAGTAGATGACTTACTCAATCTAGAAGAGTCTCTACATATAGATGGTTCTTTTGACAGTGAGCCTCTACTGCCACCTTGATTAGTGTTAGATGCAATTTTATTATTATTATTATTTTCTTTTGGCCACTTGAGTTATACATGTTCCTAGTCATATTTGTTGGATAAATGTTTTTGTAGATATTGTCTATTTTAGTTCATGTGGAAATTCTTTAGTATAATTCACATTAGTATTGTAGATGCTTTAAGATGTTTTTATGCAGAAATTACTGTTGAAAGTAAGCCGACCAGAGATGAGTATTGATTTGTATTAGTATATATGTTGCGGGATTATGTCTAAAAGCAATTCTTTTGCAACGATTCGGGAGTAAATTCCATTAGTGGTAACTATACTTTCACTATTGTCATGGAGAACCTTGGACATTTCCATGCACAAATTACTGATGAAGTAAGCTGACCAGAAATGAGTCTTGATTTGTGTTAGGATTGATACAACTTGTTGTAAAATCAATCACCGTATTGAGATATTGAAGTTATATGACAAAATAATAATGAAGTATATGATCAAAAAAAAAGAATAAAAAAGATAAGAATATGTCAGAGGTATTATGAGATTCGGGTCGGGTCGGGTCGATTTTGCGGTTTCAGGTTATGGGCCCAGCCCTAATTTTAAGGGAACTTCATACAATTCTCTTCTAGATGAATTCATACCCCACACGGATATCCAAATATTATCTGCTGAGATTATTTAATTACTGAACCCCACATAACATTGACCAATACATCAAATTTTTTCCTTACCAATTTCCAGCAAGTTTTATTATTGACTAGAATAACACAGAATAGCTTCTGGCCGGCTTCAGTCAAGGTATCAAACTATTCCTTGGACATGTTCATCTTGTCAAATGACCGGTTGAAACTTCAGAAGCTCATATTCCTAACCGAACAGTAAATAAAATCCAAAAGGCATCATTCCTCAAGTTGATGAAAGGCCTGAAATAGATTATCCATTCTTATTTGTTATTTGACATGGTTATATCAGGTGCTACCTGTTGTAGCTGCCATGATTTCAAGTTATGTGCAGATTCAACATGTCATTGAAGAAAATATAACTTCATTTATAAATTTAATTAGTTAAAAAGAAAAAAGCAATTGGTGAGGTAGAAAAGTGATGCAGCATATACTTACTATATAAGCCAGTTATAAAACTTCACGGATCTGGCTTTCTATTCTGTGAAAAAAGAGGAAAATACAAATATTATCATCAATCTCATTATGAACAGAACATAATTCTTGATGATTAAAATGTATTATAATTATTTATTTATTTATTAATAGTTGGGGGGTGGGGGGGTGGGGAGGTGTTCTGCTCTAGGGGGATCTGAATATGGAAGTATCTGAAAGGCCCATTAATACACGATATTAACACAAGATTCTAGAAATCAATACCAAAATATGAATGATAAAGCAGAAATCAAGAATAGAACACAAGATATGTTTTGGCCTAAGCCCCGGAGGTTCGGCGATCAGATCTAACGCCTACATCCCCCGTTGAGCATCCAAATAATATGGACATCGCTCGGTTGCACTAATAGCCAAAAATGGCACAAAGTAAATACAATCAGTTCAAGATTACAGCAGCAAGTCACAGAGACTTATCTTTACACAGACTGAAGAAACGACCACAATATCAAGGCACAATAACAGGAAGATCACAAAGATCTGCCAGATCTCTCAAACAACAGCCAGAATCACAAAGATTCAGATCACCCCACTCTCTATGTAACAACACTTCACAACGATAGAAGTAAATTTAGAGGTATTACTCATTTACAGGATCAACACTCACAAAGAACCAAAACCCTAGAAAATAAGATATTTCTCTAACAGAGAGAGTTGACCAGAGAGAATGAAAAGCCAGAGCCCTAGAGTGAATCGAATAAGTCAACCCAAAGGCCACAGGCGTGTTAATAGCCAGAAGGGTCTAGAACGTTCAACCAACGGTGAGGATAAAGCCACGTGTCAGCAATCCAGCCAATGTCACAATAATAAAAGTGTCAAACCAAGGAAACATGATTTCCCTTAAAATGTTGGAAGCAACCCAATTATATCATCAGTGCAGGGTTCGAAGCCCAACAATCTCCATTTTGCTTTCAACCATTTTAGCTCAGTGCAGCCAGGAGCAACATCTCAAGATATTCTTCATTTGCTCCAAAGTACCAATTTTCATAATCCCTTTTGATATAACATCTCTAATAAAATGGTATTTAATGTCTATATGCTTAGTTCTATCATGAAACATATGATTTTTACTCAAGTGTATGGCACTTTGATTATCAGAATAAAGAGTAACATTTTCTTCAACAAAACCAAGTTCACTTAACAGTCTACTCAGCCATATTCCCTCTTTAACAGCATCTGAAGCAGCTATGTATTCTGCCTCAGTAGAGGATAAAGCAACAATTTTTTGCTATTGGGATTTTCAGCTTATAGCAGTATCACACAAAGTAAAATAGTAAGCTGAAGTAGACTTCCTGTTATCCCTATCCCCAGCAAAGTCAGAGTCAGAGAATCCCTTTAACATGATTCCCATTTTATTCAACTTAAACATAAGTCCTAAATTTGAAGTTCCTTTGAGGTATCTTAAAAGCCATTTTAATGCATGCCAGTGTTCTTCACCAGGATTGCCCATAAATCTACTGAGAACACTAATGCTATGTGCTAAATCAGGTCGGGTACTTACCATAAGATACATCACAGAAC
Organism: Fraxinus excelsior; assembly: GCA_019097785.1. Taxonomy (NCBI): domain Eukaryota; kingdom Viridiplantae; phylum Streptophyta; class Magnoliopsida; order Lamiales; family Oleaceae; genus Fraxinus; species Fraxinus excelsior. The sequence goes on from CM032628.1 coordinate 7,091,435, forward strand.
CTATGACATTTGCGTAAGGAATTTTTGACATTCTATCAAATTCTTCATCAGTTTTAGGACAGAGTTCAGCTGTCAGTTTAAAGTGATTTGAAAGTGGCAGTGTAACAGGTTTGCAGTCAAACATGTTAAACTTTTTCAATAGTTTTATCACATAATCATGTTGATGCAAGAATAACAAGTCCTTATCTCTATTTCTCAAAATTTGCATGCCAAGGATCCTTTTTGCAGGACCCAAATCTTTCATATCAAATTCAGATTTCAACATACATTTGATATCATCAATTTCAGATTTATTGCAACTAGCCAGTAACATGTCATCCACATAAAGTACCAAGTACAAAGAGTTTTTACCTCCATTACCTCTATAGTACAAACATACATCATAATTGCTTCTTTGAAAGCCATGTTTCAAAACAAAAGTGTCAAACCTTTTGTACCACTGCCTTGGGGCTTGTTTAAGCCCATAGAAGGATTCCTTTAATAGACAGACAACATTTTCAGGATTAACATTAACAAATCCAACAGGCTGTCTCATGTATATAGTTTCATCTAAGTCACCATAGAGAAAAGCAGTTTTAACATCTAATTGATTAAGTTCCCATTTGAATTGGACAACAAGAGCAAGTATACATCTAATGGTGGTATATTTAACAACAGGAGAAAATATTTCAGTATAGTCAATCCCATCCTTTTGAAAAAAAGCCTTTAGCTACTAATCTAGCCTTATACCTAATATTTTTATCCCCCCTTCACCTTCTTTTATCTTATAGATCCACTTGCAGTCAATTAGTTTTTGGTCTTTAGGTCTCCTAACCAGTTCCCAGGTCTTATTTTTCAGAAGCGAGTTCATCTTATCATTCATGGCATCTTTCCAAAACATGTGATCTTTACAGTTTATGGCATCATCATAGGAGTCAGGTTCATTTTCAGATTTATCTTGATAAGTAAATAAAGACACAAAGTCATCATTATTAAACCTTACAGGAGGTCTAATTTGTCTTCTTTCTCTATCTCTTGTAAGTTGGTATTCATCAAGATGTGGATCAGGCAAAGTATTTTGTTCCTCATATTCAGATATGTTGTCAATTTCAACAGGCATATTATTATCATCAAGATCAGAACCATTCACAGCATGTTCAGGTGGTGCAGGTGTGTTATTTGTGGTCAAAGAAGACTCCACCTCAATTTGAACATCATTTTCATTCAATTTATTTTCTTTACCTTCCAGGCATGACATAATAGACTCATTAAAAATAACATCTCTTCTGATGATCACCCTGTAACCTTTTTCACTCCTGACCCAGAGTCTATAACTCTTAATATTTTCACCATATCCCAAGAAAACACATTTAAGTGATCCAGGTTCTAATTTTCCAACATTTTGATGAGCATATGCAGCACAACCAAAAATTTTCAGGTGAGAATAGTTAACAGGAATTTTAGACCAGACAGTTTCATGCACATTAAAATTTAAAGCACTAGTGGGAGTCCTATTCACAAGATATGCAGCAGTTTTTACAGCCTCACCCCAGAACAGTTTAGGCAAACCAGAACTTAAAAGCATACATCTTACTTTATTCAATAAAGTTCTGTTCATCCTTTCAGCCATGCCATTTTGCTGAGGTGTGTAAACAACAGTTTTATGCCTTAAAATGCCATTTTCTTTACAGAAATTTTCAAACTCATAATTGCAAAACTCCATACCATTATCTGTCCTTAGAGTCTTTACCTTATGATCAGTTTGGTTTTCTATTTGTGTTTTCCAATCTTTGAAAACAGAAAAAGTTTCATCTTTTGTCTTAAGTAAGAAAACCCAGATTTTTCTAGAGAAATCATCAATGATCAACAGATAATATCTAAAGCCAGTCAAGGTAGAAACAGAGGCAGGGCCCCACAAATCAGCATGTAGGTATTCAAGTATTTGTTTTGTTTTATGAGTTCCAGGTAAGAAAGGTGATTTAACTTGCTTACCAATAACACATTGTTCACATAAACCAAGATCACCAAGATTTTGTTTTCCAAAAACTTCTTTGTTTTGTTAGGATTTCAAACTTTTATTGCCAATGTGGCTAAGTCTTTCATGCCATAGTTTTGCTAAAGTAAAGTTGTCAGACAGTGCAGTAGCAGTTAAGCCAAGTAAAGGTTTTGCATTTAGAAAATAGAGACCATGTCTCTTAGGGGTGCTAATGATTAAATCATCACCCCTAAGAATTTTGATATGTCCTTGACCCAATTTAATGTTAAATTCCATGTCATCCAACATTCCCAGAGATACAAGGTTCCTCTCTAGCTCAGGTACATATCTGGTTTCCTTCAAGAAAAGTACTTTACCATTTTCAAGAAGCAACTTAACTGTTCCTATCCCTTTTACTTTACAAGTCATGTTGTTTCCCATTATTACCTGCCCCCCTGAGGTGTGCTCAAGGAAACAGTTTTTATTGGGACACATGTGGAAAGAGCAGCCAGAGTCCAAGATCCACTCTTCACCCAATTTCTTTTCATTATTAACAAGAACAAGGCCATCTTCAAAATCATTTTTGTTACAGACTAGGGCAGAATTACCATCATTGAAGCCTTTATCTTTTGCTTCATTCTTTTTCTTGTAACAATCTTTTATAAAATGACCCAATTTTCCACAGTGATAACATTTCTTACCTTTAGCTCTATTCTTGGATTTATTTTTGTCATTCCACTTATTCCTATTTTCCTTTTGCAAGTAGGTTGTCTCCATGGTGGATCTTAGACTCAGACTTAATTTCAAGTGCTTTGTTTCTTAAAGCAACAATGATATCTTCAGTAGTAATAGAAGATCTGCCATATTCAAGAGCAACTTTGATGTCTCTGTACTTGTCACTAATGGAATTCAACAGGACTACAGCCAACTGATCTTTTGAAAGTTTTTCATCACAGTTGGTTAAGTCAGTGGTCAATTTTGTAAATCTGTTCAAGTTTTCATCCAAGTCAACAGCAGGGTCCATTTTAAAAGAAAAGAATTGTTTCAATAGAAAACATTTATTTGGCATTGTCTTAGTCACATATTTAGTTTGAAGAGCAGTCCATAATTCAGAGGCAGTTTTGGTTTCACCAATTTCTCTTACAACATTATCAGACAAGTACAAGAAGATAGTACTCCATGCAACCTCTTCAAGTTCAGTTTTCTTAGCAGATGGTAAATCAGCAAGCCAACTATTATCAAGAGCCATAACAACTCTCATTTGCATCAAAATAGCTTTCATCTTTTGACTCCACATATTAAAGTCACATTTACCATCAAATTGAGGCACTTCAAATTTTGCAGAAGCCATAATGGCACAAGTATGATCATAGAGTAAACGCACAGACTCTCAGAGACTTAGATCAAATGCAGTCAGTTCAAGAAATCGCAGTAGCACACTTAGTAATACAAGATTCCAGGTTTATGATCATAGAGATATTACAGACATGCAAGATAAGCACAATATAAACACAGTAGAGATCATAGACTATGTTTCAAAGATCACTCCAGCAAGATTCTACACAACACACCCGTACTTGATTTATCTCGGATTCCAGGAGCCTCACAGGGGCTACTGGAGAAAGATTAGTCTTAAGGGGGTTTCGACGGTGCTTGGTAAATCAAGGGTATGATCAAGAAACCCTAGTTCTAATTTAAAACTTGTGCAGTATAAAAGAAAGGTATAGATCTCACCCAGCGAATTAACAAAAACTCGAAGAATTTTAATGTGCTTTTCAGCAGTCCAAAAATTTAGATCTACAATAGATCGTGCCATTTTTCTCACAGATCCAGGTATCGTGTTCTCACTCTTTCTGCGAAGATCCAGGTATCGTGTCCTCACAAGTGTTCTGATACCACTGAAAGGCCCATTAATACACGATATTAACACAAGATTCCAAAAATCAATACCAAAATATGAATGATAAAGCAGAAATCAAGAATAGAACACAAGATATCTTTTGGCCTAAACCCTGGAGGTTCGGCGACCAGATCTAACGCTTACATCCCCCGTTGAGCATCCAAATAATATGGACATCGCTTGGTTGCACTAATAGCCAAAAATGGCACAAAGCAAATACAATCAGGTCAAGATTACAGTAGTAAGTCACAGAGACTTATCTTTACACAGACTGAAGAAACAACCACAATATCAAGGCACAAGAACAGGAAGATCACAAAGATCTGCCAGATCTCTCAAACAACAGCCAGAATCACAAAGATTCAGATCACCCCACTCTCTATGTAACAACACTTTACAACGATAGAAGTAAATCTAGAGGTATTACTCATTTACATGATCAACACTCACAAAGAACCAAAACCCTAGAAAATGAGATATTTCTCTAACAGAGAGAGTCGACCAGAGAGAATGAAAAGCCAGAGCCCTAGAGTGAATCGAATGAGTCAGCTCAAATGCCACAAGCGTGTTAATAGCCAGAAGGGTCTAGAACGTTCAACCAACGGTGAGGATAAAGCCACGTGTCAGCAATCCAGCCAATGTCACAATAATAAAAGTGTCAAACCAAGGAAACACGATTTTCCTTAAAATGTTGGAAGCAACCCAATTATATCATCAGTGCAGGGTTCGAAACCCAACAGTATCTTTTTGGCTCTAAAAATATACGGAGGTTGCTTTTCTTCAATTTCTAATGAGATATCAGGGACTGCTAAGTGATATCCGGCAAGTTGTTTGCACAAACTTTAGTGATCTTTGAAATGGTATGACCATTCTCACTCTGCGTAGAATTTTTCTGTTTCTGCTGATTGATTGAATACTATCTGCCGACGAGGAAGAAAATAAATCAAGGCCAATCACCATATACACAGATGATCATGTAAAAGGTCCGGGGCCGACCCTGGCCCAAGGCAATTAAGGCCACTGCCTTGGGCCTCAGATTTTAAGGGGCCTATAAAAAAAGCCCAACAATAGCTTAACAACCCACCCCCTGGTCCCTTCTGCCTGCTTTTCTTTCTTTCATCTTCTTGATCCTATGCAACGCAAAAGAAGAGAAAGAGACCCTTGAGTACGTTTAATGATAATTCCAAGATTAAACTGATGCAGAAATTACCCCATTGGTGCCATTGAGATTCTCTAAGTTTAGATGAGTAGAATCATTATCGCATTTAGTCAGAAAATTCCCTGTGGTTTCAACTTTGCTTTTTTCATTAGTTTCAGGCACAATTGTTTCTTCCTTCACACGAACTATGCCTTCACTTTTGCCATCTTCATTTAGCTTCGATTTCAACTCTCCAATCTACCACACAATAAATTTCAAATAAGCAGTAACTTTAGTGCAACCGTAACACAATTTTGACTACATATTTTGACACAAGAACCCCTTTATATGGTACTCAACAAGATGATTGAATATATAGACAGATATATCAAAAAAAGTTAAGGTAGTACCTCATCGAGTAAAATTTAAATATTTAAATAATTAACATTTTATATTAAAAAGAAGACGTACTACCTTAACTTGTTCTATCTTTTGAATTATAGAAAGTCTTCTTTTCAAAATAAAAGTGTTAATTATTTAAATATTTAAATTTTGTTACACTTGTTAAAAAATGATTATATTGAAGGGTCTTATAATAATTAGTCACATAAAATCTCTAAATTCTCAGGATCGACCTTGTGCTGGTTAATAATGTCCCTATCAGCTCTCTTGAACTTCTAAACATGATTACTAAAGTTATTAAAAGAAACCATCATTGCTCCCAGTTTGACGAGAAAAGCTTAAACCCCATCAAACTGCATTTTGGGGCAGACATCCCAAAAAAAAGTAGCTTGCACTTTTGGAAATGGAGATTATTTTAAGCAGCAATCTCTCTTCCACTATCAGTCCAATTTTTCCCCTCTTGTCACTATATACAATTATTTGCATGCACCTTAGTATGTAAAGCATATCTGTACTGTTGGGTTTTGATACCCAATAAATTCCTGGGCGATGATGTAAGTATTGTTTATTCAGTCGGCAATGACCAAATGACTGAATGTATATCGACACCAGTCACACCATAATTGTCTAAACCTATCACATAACCGACTTGGGCCATTTGAAGCAACCTAATTAAATTAGTGCTGCTCATGACTCAACCCAAAACTTGGACGACTTTTATCTAGTTGACAGCCCACTTATTCTTTTTAGGCCTCACAATTCCCTAATGTAAAAGCACATTCCCAATCCCTTTATATTGATTGCCTCGTTACTGTTGCAAGGGGCTGAAATTTGGGTAGCCAATTCTTTGAGAGAAAAGAGTGTCCCTGGCTTAGTGCTTTCTTCCTTAGCTTTGTGTCGTTTGTGCTCCGCTCTTCTCCCTTTCTCTTAGCCTTTGTGGCCGATCTTTTAGAACCCAATAATATTCACATTCAGCCCTTTGTGGGCAGACCGTAGAGCAACCTTTTGGATGGTGTTTGGTTTGTGACTTGGTTGGATAATTGTGGTGATTGACTCAACATAGCGAGCCCGAATCTTTGGTATTTTGGAGTCCCTCCTTCAACATTTGGTATCAGAGCGTTGGTTGGAGTGAGTTGCTGTGGAAAATCTACGAAGAAAAAGAAAGGTGATTCGCGATTTTCAAAAGAACCGAACCTGCTTTTCTCGATTTCGGCCAAACCAGTGACCGATTATAATAATCGAGGCCATATTCATGTTCTGCAGATCGAGGCGCAGCTGAAATGCGGCGTGTGTGGCTCCAACGACGGCGCTTGGTGGCTGATTTTGGTTACGCAGGAAAATTTGGATGATTCTGCCGTTGGTGGGTTGACGGTCACAACTGCAATACATTTACTGAATTACTTTATGACATAATTGTGGCCCTAAAACAGTAAATTCGCATCTCTCGTAATTTACGGACTCAAACAGGTCCGTTCTGATAAATTGGCTAATCATGTTTAAATTTTAGCACTAGTGCGTCACCGTATATGGTGACATTAGGATTGAGGTTACCGTGAAGAGGTAATCATTGCTTGTGCTAGAAATTTAGGAACTCTTTACTCTATTTGAAGTGTTGGTTTTAACTATAAGTTGATAATTGCTTCTGTTTTTAATTGCGTGAGAATTTGAATTTTTTGTTGATATACATTCGTGTTCATCGACTATTCTATTAGAAAACCTAGACTTAACCCGTTTGAACATTCCTTTAATCTGAGATCTTGAGTCTCACGAAACTTTGGGAATTTAGAACTGTGTATATTATTGCCTTAAGATTACTTTGTGTGACCCATCCGCGCATTTTTTATTGTTCTGTTTTTCAAAATGTCTTCACATTTCAAAATTTGAATTTTCAATGGAAAAGTGGACTTTTCAATCTAGCAACAAAAGATGAAAGGGGTTTTGGTTCAATAAAAAAGTTTCAAAAGCCATAAATGGCAAAATTTCTGCAAATTTAATAGAAATGCAAAAGAAAGAATATGATGAACTTGCTTACACTTCAATTATTTTACATCTATCCGACACTGTTTTGAGAAAAGTTGAAAAACTTGATTTTACTTAAGAACTTTGACAAAAGTTGGAGGACTTATATTTGCTTAAATCTACTCCAAATAAGCTATACTTGTTTGAAAGATTTTTCAACTTTAAAATGGATCCTTCAAAATATCTTGATGATAATTTGAATTTTTTTTAACAAGTTGGTTCAAGATGAGAAAGTGTCTGATGCATATAAGGCCATTGTTTTGCTCAATTCTATGCTTGATTCATATAGAGAGGTTAATAATGCAATCAAGTATGATAGGGATACTTTAACACCATATATTGTCGTAGATTCCTTTAGGAGTGAGGAGATAGAGATTAAAGTTGAAAAAGAGAATAAGAAAAGTGGTGAGTTGCATGTGATGAAGATTAGAATGAAGTTTAAGTAGATGAATTTGGGTAGAGTTCAAGACAATGGTGATTCGAGTAGTGACTCAAGTGATGATGGTAGTAGGAAAGAATGGCAAAAGATGGGACAAGTCTAGTAGTAGACGGTGTTACAGTTGTGGTAAGGCTGGACACTTTATTAGGGATTGTCCCAAGAAGGAAAATGATAAGTAGAATGGTAAGATGAGAGACGTGACGAATGTGGCTATAAAGTCGAGTGATGACCCTAGTGAGGTTTGTTGAGTGTAAACCTAGTTACTGCATGTGCATCCGTGTGTAATCATTTTCTACATGTGTGTGATTGCTCAATTCTGTTATATGATTATATGTTGCATTCAATGTGTTTGATATGTGCATTGACATGAATTGGAGTGCTATTATTACTTGTGTAATTGTTTGCATACATAGCAAGATTGAGATGCATTAACAATGTGTTGTATGTCTTTTGGTAAGGTGGAGTATAGACTCCTAGGGGTACATTGGTGGTTTATACTGGGGATGTAGAATGTAGCATTTGGATCACGAGTGGAGAGATGATCAAATGTTGGAATCCTTTATCTGAGAAGAGACCTAATCAGGTGGAATGTGGGAGAGACACTTATATCACTTCTGTTAGGTAGAGACCCATTATCCACGTAGGTTGAGAGAAGTGATGTGGTGATAGATGATTATCCTAAGAACTTAGGATCTATTATGACTTACCCGTTAGACATGAGTTGAGTGATCAGTTTGGTGAGCAAAGTGGGCGATGAGATGAGATATTTGTTCTCGAGGTGTGGGCGACACATAATAGGATAGAATAAGCGTGGTGAGATCTTTTCGAGAGGTCATTTATGCATTTGTTGCCTATATGTTGGCCTATTAATTAACTTGGTGTTAATATGTGTTTCTGTATGAACACGTTTGAAAAGATCTATGTTATCCTATATGATATATCCATCCCATTTTTATTTGCTCTTGATTGATTGTTGTAATTATCTGTTTCTATTTGCGTGTTCTTGATATTAGCCTTCATGAATACGTGAAGCAGGTATGGTATGTGTTTCGAGTCTGAAATACGATGTAAGGTCGGTGACACCAATTTTATTGGTTACCTTGATTATGCAAGTATAAACTTCGTGCTTATGTTACTTGTAGATTGATTGAGGGATATCAAATGTGGAGATTTGTTAGGTTTTGATATCCAATAAATCCCTGGACGATGATATTTGTTTATTCATTCGGTATCGGCCAAAATGACTTATATATCGATACCACAATTGTCTAAACCTATCATATAATCGACTTGAGGTATTTGAAGCAGCCTAATTAAATTAGTATTGTTCAAGGCCTAACCCAAAACTTGGACGACTTTTATCTGGTTGACAACCCACTTATTCCTTTCAGGCCTTACTATTCCCTAGCCTAAAAGCCCATCCCCAATCCCTTTATATTGCTTGCCCCATTACTTTTGCAAGGGGTGAAATTTGGGCAGTTGGTTCTTTGAGAGAAAAGAGCGTCATTGGCTTTGTGCTTTCTTATTTGGCTTTGTGCCGTCTGTGCTCTGTTCCTTTTCCTTTCTCTTAGCCTTTGTGGCTGATCTTTTAGATCCCAATAATATTCACATTCAGCTCTTTGTGGGCAAACTGTAAAGCAACTGTTTGGGTGGTGTTTGGTTGGATAATTGTAGTGATCGATTCAACATACTGAGCCTAGATCTTTGGTATTTTTGAGTCCCTCATTCAACATGTACTGTTACTTTTAGGTATCACAAATGTTCAAGGATGCTCAGGAAACAAGTGGAAAGTTCCAATAGGGCATGTATGCCATATGTACACGATACAAACTCATCACTGAACACGGAGAAAACAAATATAAAATTTTGCACGGGTGGTATTCTCCTAGATAATGTGCACCTTAGAAGTGGTATGTATTTTTGGAGAAAAAAATGTTAAATCTAACTTTGTATTAGCACCACTCATCCCAACAATAAGAAAATTCATTCATCTAGCAAGGAAATTCCAGCAATGTCGACACATCAGCAAGGAAGTTCCAGCAATGACCACTCATTTCAACAATAAGGAAATCCATTCACCTAGCAAGGAAAGTCCAGCAATGTCCACTCGTCTCAACAATAAAGAAAGTCCAGCAATGATGTTAGCAAATGCAAACCAACATGGAAGGAAAGTCTAGCAATGGAAACCGATTATATAGTAACCAGACTCATGGAGAAGTAAGAAGCAAACCGTGGTTGCCTTTTCGAGTGTGGGGGCTAGGTGTTCCTCCTATCACTGGCTGCCGAGACAGTTTGAGGTTTAGGGGTCGGTGCCGTGCTGGGGAAGGAGTAGGGCTTCAGAAGTTTCCTACCTAATTTCTGTTGATGTTCCATGCGAAAATAGGGAACAAGTCCGGGTTGGTCATGCAAAGGACAGCGGGCTGATCCATGAAGCTTCATAAACGCTTTCCTCTAATGAACAAACAAAGCGAGTAAGCCTTCTCGGTTCAGGCCTTTACTGTGAAAAGAAAGGGATGGAAATTCTTCCACATTTGATGATCATGTACATTCACACGAGAATTGTGTATTATATAAGTGATATGTGATCCTGCTGTTCGCCTACGTATTGAAACCTACTTGAACTAGATCTTCCCTTTTTTCTTATATATAGAAGCAGATATAGTTAACTGAAGGAGTTGATGTATTCTTACTTTAATCTGTCCCACCATTCTTGACTTAAGAAGGAATGTCTGACATAATCAGAATCAGTAGCCGTTGGCGTTGGAGGAGCAAGAGCCTCTACGGGTGGTAGTTTAGTGAGCTTTCCTTTCAATTCGTGTAGCGAGGTCCTCTTCTTAATTTTATGCCCTAGCATTCTAGTGGATAGCTCGCACCCTCCCTTTATCCTCCTTGAATTGGCTTTCTTATCGATTATATGGTATCCAGACTTCTCTAGAAACCTCCAGGAAAATGCACAGAAGCAGAATTAAGTCTAAATGCATTAGACTAAAATAAACTGAAGATATGAAGAGCGTGATATCCTGAAGATTTTGTGCAGACTCTGTGGTTTTTTTTTTTTTGTGTGTTTAAATGTGATATCATGTACAACCTTGTGTTCACGTTCATTTTCAATGAAATAAGAATTCAGTTCTCTCTTACAAATAATTCCGTATTTTTCTATTTTTCTTCTCTTTGGACAAAATGGGGCAAAGAATTAAACAATTCTTGGAGGTGACAAATGTTAGCTAAACATTTATTTACCTTCATCCTTCTCTTTCCTCACACCAGAATTCTATCTTCTCGTGAGACTTTACTCGACTATAGCAAATATACAATATGCGTAAATAGAACACGTTCACATGGCCATGTGTTTAGACTCCCAAATCCAACAACACAAAATTTGCTATTGTTAGCTTTGTAACTGAAGTATCATACTTCAGCGTTAGCACCACATCATGTTGGTGCATATATGGACTCCAGAATACAGAACCTATTATTGACTTTCAATTTCTTTTTCAAATTGATAGTTGAACTGAAATGTCTACACTTCAATCTATCTTATAGCTACATTTCTCAACACTTTGAACACAAAAATCGGTTCCCCCATCCACATAAAAATTCAGATACTATCACAATGCTCTCAAATTCATGTACAATATATCTCTCGAAAACCTTGGAATTATATTAATTATACACAATTAAATTGTTCTATAAATAACCCAGCCTAAATTTGTTTATAAAATGTTTGACTTAAACTGCATTTACCATTAATTGATAGAAATACACGATCAGATAAAATATATTTTGTAATAGTAATTTTTTAAAACATATATATAAGGGGTTAAGAAGTAGGGAAAATTTTAGGAATTATGTGTAAAATTATTTTATTGAAAGAATATATGGCTGAGAATTTAATTTGAAACAAAATTGTATCATGGCAAATAAGGACTAGATTTTTATTGATTGGATCTAAATGGTAATTGAATTAAATATTTTTATTTTTATTTTTTGTCTAGAATCGCTCTGGATCCCACGCTTCTAAGCAATTAGGGAATTGCTATTTGATTTTAGATTCAAAAAACAAATTAAAAGGGTCAGAACAGCTTTACTGTTGAGATATTGTTAGGCAAATGGTTGTCAAACGACCTTTCTGAACGACGATGTAAGTATTGTTTAGTTCAATCCGTATCGACCAAATGACTGAAGGTATATCGGCATCACAATTTGGTAAACCAATCTCATAACCCAGTTGGATCATTTAAAGCAGCCTAATTTAAATTAGTGCTACTCATGACCCAACATATACTTGGATGGCTCGTATCCGTTGACAGTCCACTTATTGTCTTCTATCAAGCCTTATTATTTCCTATTGGGCATAACCCTAAAATTCTATATCCAACCTCTTATATATTCTCTTACTTGTTACTGTTGGTAGTGTGAAAAAGAAAATAGCCTTGTGTCTTGAGAGTAAAAGTGGCGTGATTCGGCTTTGTGCTTTCTGCCATTTTGTAGTTGAGTGATACTATTTCTCTTCTCTCTTTCTCGGGCCTGTGTGACTGACTTGCGGATGTAGCTCTTTTCATCCAAAGTTCTTCTTTGTGGGTAGAAACTTTGAGCAACCTTTGGTTGGTGATTTGGGATTGAGTTTTCTATTGTGGTGTCGGTTGATCAATACATTGCCCCGGATCTTGGTGCAATGTTGGCGGTTTTATCTTCACATTTGGTATCAGAGCGATATTTGGTGTCAATTTAGGCGAGATCAATGGGAAGGACTCCCCAATCGCGTAGATGAGATTCATTCGAGAAAACCGCGGTTATTTTCTTTGATTCCAACCAAACCCTTAGCCTGTCGAAAAATCTGACCATAGACCCATGACCAATATACCAATGCGTATTTGGTTATGGTGCGAGTGCTCTCCGACGACGGCGTATGGCGGAGGATTCCGGCTATAATTTTTTAGGCAGTTTGTTCACCTTTAACTCCTGAACGTACTGATGTGTTTACTTTAGTGTTTTAGGTTTTGCAAAAAATATTGGACGATTCTACCCTTCGGTGATTAATACAGATTCGAGTCTGTAACTGCACAACACATTTATTGAATCACTTTAGGCCATAAATTGCAACTCTCGTAAATTACGGACTCAGACAGGTTCGCTTTGGTAAATTGGCTGATCCTCTTTTAATTTTAGCACTAACGCGTCATCGTGTGGGGTGATAATAGGATTGAGATTACCATGTGGGGTAATCATTGCCTGTGCTAGAAATTAGAAATTATTTTCTCTTCGTTACATGATTGAAATTTGCTCTTTTGATAAATTACAGCATATTATCTTTGTGATATACTGTGAGTGAAACTGTTTTGTTGATATATCTCTAGTAGCATTGATAAGTTACTAGAATACCTAGACCTTATCCATTTAAAAATTCACTTGATCTAAGATCGTGAATCCTACGAAACTCTAGGAATCTAAAACGGTGTATATTTGCGAACCTATGTCTGCTTTGTGTGGCTTAATTGTGACTTTATTTTTCTTATTTGAAAATAACAACGCACAATTTTGATTTAAGAACTTTTATTGGAAAATGTGATTTTTTTATTTGGCAACAAAAAATGAGAGGTATTTTGGTTCAACAACAAGTTTCAAAAGCCATTGATGACAATTTTCCCGCTGATTTTTCAAAAGACCAAAAAGGAGAGGTTGATGAGTTTGCTTACACCTCTATTATTTTACACTTGTCTGACACAGTTTTGAGAAAAGTCGGTAAACTGAAAACCACTAAGAACTTTGGCAAAAATTGGAAGATCTGTATTTGCTCAAATCTACTTCTAACAAGCTCTATTTACTTAAGCGTTTTTTCAATTTCAAAATGGATTCTTTGAAAGAACTTGATGACAATTTAGATGTGTTTAACAAACTTGTTCAAGATATTGTTAACTGTGGAGAGTCGGTGCCAAAAACCTACAAAGCTATTATCTTGCTAAATGTTATACCTGATACTTATCGTGAAGTGAAAAATGCTATTAAGTATGGTAGAGATACCTTGACGCCTGAAATTGTCGTTGACTCCCTTAGAAGTAAGGAGATGGAGATGAAACTTGAAAGACATGATAAGAAGAGCAGTGAGATTCACAGGATGAGGGGTAGAACTCAGTTTAGGCAAAATAGTCATGATAGTTACCAAAGTAGTGGCGAGTCTAGTGGTAATGAGCGTAGAAGAAAGAGCAAGGGTAGACCTAGATCCAAATCTAGGACTAAGGAAAGGAAATGTTATGGTTGTGGGAACACATGACATTTCATAAAGGATTGCTGTAAAGAGCAAAATAAGCAAAATGGTAGAGATAGAGATGAGGTGAATGTGTTGTCTTCTGTTTTTGATAATTGTGATAGTGAAGTCTATATGATTACAAGTTCTGCTATTTCTCCTGCTGAATTGAACTTAACTACCAATTCTCGTTTTCATGAGTGGATTGTTGATTCTAGTGCATCTTTTCATGTGACATCACATAAAGAATGGTTTGAAAATTTGCATGAATCAAATGATGGGCATGTTGTGTCGTGTGACAATTCTATTTATAGTGTTGTTAGCATGGATGATATTACTTTAAAATTTGATACTGGCTTTGTGCATACTTTAAAATATGTTATATATGTTCCTGAATTGTTTAGAAACTTAATTTCAGTAGAAAGAGTTGAGAAATCTGATTTCACTGGTAAAATTGGACATGTGATTTTGAAATTGATTAAGGGTGCACTTGTCTCTATTAAGGGTATTAGAAAAAACGATATTTACATAACCACTGGGGAAGTGATGAGAGGCTTAAACTCCTCTATCTCTTCTACTAAGTCTGATCACACTAAAAAATGGCACAATATACTTTCACATGTGAGTATTAAGGGGATTAAGCTTCTTAATGAAAAAGTGTGCTTTTGGAAATGACTGTGTGTCGATTTGTCTTTCTGTGACAATTGTGTGCTTGGTAAACACCATAAAACTACTTTCTCCACGAGTGCTCATGAAACTAAAGGCATGCTTGAATATGTGCATTCGAACCTTGGGGTCCATCGAGTATTCTTACCCCAAGTGGGAATATGTATTTATTGTCTATTATTGATGACTACACTAGGAAAGTGCATGTTTATCTTTTGAAGGATAAATCCAACACTTTCGATAGATTTAATACTTGGAAAAAGACAAGTTGAAAACCAAACTGATAAGAAGATCAAGTTTTTGAGAACTGATAATGGCCTAGAGTTTTGTAACACCGATTTTGATAATGTGTAAAGAAAGTGGAATAACAATGCATAAAAATGGTTCCTTACACTTCCCAACAAAATGGGGTAGCGGAAAGGATGAATAGATCTATACTTGATAAAGTGCGTTGCATGATGTTAAGTTCTGGAGTCCCAAGTCCTTTTGGGACGATGATGTTATGACTGCTTATTATTTGATTAATTTGACGCCATCTATTGCATTGAATGGTGACACTACGCATGAAAAATGGTTTGGTAAACTAAGTGATTACTCCATACTTAGAACATTTGGCTACACTGTATTTTCTCATCAGAGTGAGGGGAAGCTTGAATCTAGAGCTAGAAAATGTATTTTTCTAGGTTATCCCGAAGGTGTCAAGGGTTACAAGTTGTGGGATAGGAGCCAGAAGGGATTTAAAATCATTGTAAGTAGATATGTCACATTCAATGAGAGCGAAATGCCATGTTTGAAAGCTAAATCTGAACATGTGAGTGAGGAAATTCAATGTGAAGAGAGTAGTCAGCTGAAGGTGGAGTTAGGGAAACTTAGCACATCCATCCCTGTTACATAGAGTGAGATGGAGACTCAGGAACAACAACTTGATTCCGAGAGTAGAGTAGATGAACATCCTAAAGAAGAGAATCATCTAGCTGACTATAACTTAGTTAGGGATCGAGATAGGAGACAGTCTAGAGCACCCATTAGATTTGGTTATGAATCTGAACTGGCTTTTGCCCATGCGAGTTATAAGGAGTTAGCTGATAGGGAACCAAATACCTTTGAGGAGGCGATGAAGAGTGAACAATCTGAAAAGTGGTTTAAGGTAATGAAAGATGAGATGAGTTCTTTAGAGAAGAATCAAACTTGGAGTTAGTACCTAAACCTAAGAATAAATCTACTGTTGACTGTAAGTGGGTATTTAAGGTTAAAGAGGGTACTAACGCATCTGAACCCTTAAAGTTTAAGACTAGGTTAGTGGTTGAAGGGTACACTCAGAAAGAAGAGATTGATTACAATGAGATTTTTTCACCAGTTATTAAGTAACGCTACTATTAGGGTCATACTTGCATTGGTTGCACATTTTGACTGGGAAATTGAACAACTTGATGTAAAAACTGATTTTTTACATGGTGAACTTGGTGAGCAAATCTTTATGAATCAACCAACAGTCTTTAAAGACAAATTAAAACATGATCACGTGTGTTTTCTGAAAAGATCCTTATATGGCTTAAAACAATCGCCTAGATAGTGATATAAAAGATTTGGCTCTTTTATATTGTCTATAGGATTTCATCATAGTAAATTTGATCATTACCTTTATTTCCAACATAATGATGCAAGTAATGACTATGTTTTCTTATTGCTTTATGTGGATGCTATACTTTTAGTTAGTTCATCAATTAAATGGATAAGTGATATAAAAATAAGTTTAAATGGTGAATTTGACATGAAAGACCTAGGAAAGGCTAAAAGAATTCTAGGTATGGAAATTGAAAGAGATATGTCAATTCCTATCTTGTTTTTGCATCAATCTTCGTATATTTCTAAAGTGTTAAAGAAGTTTGGCATGCATGATTGCAAACCTGTTACATTACCTTTAGCTAATCATTTTGTATTATCTAAAGACCAAGCTCCATGTAATGAAAAGGAATTAGAATACATGAGTAGAATTCCATATTCAAATGTGATTAGTTCTGTTATGTATTTGATGGTTTGCATTGGGCCTGATTTAGCTTTCGCTGTGAGCACACTTAGTAGATATATGTCTAACCCTGGTCTGGAGCACTAGAAGCCTTAAAATGGATGTTAAGGTATTTAAAGGGTACATGTAATGTAGGTTTAAAGTTTAGTGTTAATAACGAGGGTGTTAAACTGAAGGGATTTGTTGATGCTGACTATGCTGGAGATAGGGATAATAGGAAATCCACTTCTTCTTATGTGTTTACTTTGTCTAACTCTTGTGTTAGTTGGAAATCACAATTACAACACATAGTTGCACTATCTACGACAGAATCTGAATACATTGCTACTATTGAAGCTATTAAAGAAGCTTTATGACTTAGAGGCCTTTTACATGAACTGTGTGTTCTAAATGATTATGTGGTAGTATATTCTATTAGTCAATCTTTTATACATCTATGTAAGAATCCTATTTTTCATGAACACACCAAACACATTGATTTTAGACTACATTTCATTAGAGATATTGTGTCTCAAGAAGTTGTAAGGCTTGAGAAAATACACACACATTATAATCCTTCGGACATTGGTACTAAGGTTCTACCGTTGGTAAAGTTTAGAAGTTGTAAAAATCTTCTAAATATTGGTAGAGGTAAATGATTTCCAATTTTATTGGTTTTACCTATCTGGATTATTACTAATACTTAGTAATTTTTCTTTGCAGATCTTTTGACACCAAGGTGGAGGTTTGTTAGGCAAATTGTTGTCAAATGACATCTCTAGGCGATGATGTAAGTATTGTTTAGTTCATTCGGCATCGACCAAATGACTGAAGGTATATCGGTATCACAATTTGGTAAACCAATCCCAAAACCCAGTTGGGCCATTTGAAGCAACCTAATTTAAATTAGTGTTGCTCATGGTCCAACACATACTTGGATGGATAGTATCTGTTGATAGCCCATTTATTATCTTCTATTGGGCTTTATTATTCCCTATTGGGCCTAACCCTAAAATTCTATATTCAACCCTTTGTATATTCCCTTGCACGTTGTTGTTGGTAGTGTGAAAAAGAAAATATCCTTGTGTCTTGAGAGTAAAAGTGGCGTGATTCGGCTTTGTGCTTTTCTGCCATTTTGTAGTTGTGTGCTACTATTTCTCTTCTCTCTTTCTGCCATTTTGTAGTTGTGGCTGACTTGTGGCTGTAGCTCTTTTCATCCAAAGTTCCTCTTTGTGGGCAGAAACTTTGAGCAACTATTTGGTTGGTTTGGGATTGGGTTTTCTCTTGTGGTGTCGATTGATCAATACTGAGCCCAGATCTTGGTGCAATGTTGGCGGTTTTATCTTCACAGATATTACACCGATAATATGCATATTATATTCATAAAAACATACCATTTAGTACGTGAAATTGAAATATAATTTGACTTACCAAAATAGTTGAGAAGACAACTTAATGATTTATCGAATCCGAATATATGAATATGGACCCGACAATTTTCATTTTTGAATGAAAGCATGTCGTTGAACCTTGCAATATAAACATATAAACAAGTTTAGTCAATTTAAAAAATCAAAGTAAATGAAATCAAAAAATAGAAAGATAAGAAACGAAGAGATGTTAGTGATTCGATTGGCCAATGCACTTTATCTTTAAGATGAATTTGCCCGCATCGGTGCTAAAGATTTTTCGACAACCATCTCCCAAAATACAACGAGCACGTCAAGCCATAGGAGCACTCCAAATGGCTTAGACTAATGAACTTGAACATAATTCTCTCTTTATCGAACTTATGATATTATGCAAAGAAATCACTTTTGATGGAGTGCTTTATGCAACATAACACGTAAAATATGATATGGAATGATAAATACACGTCCAAGGGTCTTATATATAGAGGATGTAGGGTTGTGAATGAAGTGACACGCCCCAAATTCAGCCACTCTTGCCAAAGGTCGCACACTAGCCTATCGACAACACGTCGCTCAAGCGAAAATAATAGACTAGGTTGCTAGCTTATCACTAGCATGTTGCTAGCCTATCGCTCAAGCGACAGCCCAGCGATAAGCTAACAACAACCTGAGTCAATTTTCCAAACAGCTTCCTCTATTTTCTTTCCAAATTTGGACCATAATTTCTCGTTCATCCGAAATTGGTTTTGAGATTTCAAATATACCACGTTGATATACTTGACGAGTAGAACAAGTTGGTCTATTTACATTTGTAATTTGACCATTGGATCAAGTCCGAATATTTGGTCGAAATTGACACGAAAGTTACTTTTCCAAGTTTTTGATTTTAACACTTAACCAAATTTTTAATCTTATAAAACAATTTTCAACAATCTCCCACATAAATGGGAATTCCACATATGCCAATGATAATGCAGACACTAGTGAGAGAGATCAACAAAAAAAAAAAATTGCATCAGGTAAGATAGCTTCTGACCTTGAACCTTCCTTAATGAAATACTATCAGATTTACTAGCTAATTGGTGAACGTAATACCTTATACCATTCAGCCGTTGGTGTAAATCTGGACAACAATACTCACATAATGCTTCCCTAAACCGTTCATGATTCTCATGATTGTGTTCATTTTGGCCCTAAACAACTCTTGGGTTTCATAAGTGTTTAGAGAATTCTAGCATCTAACAATTCTTATTGAAGTAGACCCATTTCACACTTACATATGTGACTTCCTATTAAGAGTTTTCAGCCCTACTCTACTTGACTTAATCAAGATATAGGAATAATTAAAAGAGTATCTTAACCTTCAATTATTCTGCAGCAAGCACTTTAATTATCATAGGAATGAGTAGAAAAGATTTTCTAAGTGCTTCATGGAATTTTCATAACTTAGTTGTCCATTTGAACCAAGGTCTTGGGATCTCCGATCAACAAGGCAGGGTTACCATGATAAAGACTCATACGTAACAGGCTTAATCTCATTCCCTTCGATATGCAATATACTTGATCTCTTGGTAAATCTCTTAAAGGTGCCACTAGTTTACACCATTGAGATCAACTGCATGTGGTATTTGTCTACGACATATATGTTTAGACTTACCATTACATGTGACTTAGTATCTTATTAAATATAGCTAGCCAATGATCGATTCATTTAATACATACATATTGTCACCAACTAAAAAAAATACTCTTATAGAGCTATGTGCTTCTTACTAACTTTATCTAAAGTTTTATCAATTTTCAAATTCGGTTGGAGGATTTTTATCAAATCATTACACTAGTCAATCACATTTACTAGTGAATTTCAGACTCATGGGTATTCAATATTCAGTATTGAACTATTACAAGGTATTTATGAATATTCTTCAAATATTCCAATTGATTTTGCATATCCAAACAAACGCCGTAATTGGCTTTCAACCCATTTCATCCACTTTAGATTGAGTGAATATCATCCTTGTAATTAGTACACAGATTTTCTACCTTTTCACCTCATAGAAATTCTTCTATGGTTTATAAGGTTTAAAGAATTTAACTTGAAGAATTAGTTACCATCCACAATTCCTTAATTAGGAATAAAGTTGCATCCACAAGTTTTAAACTTACATATAAGTTTGCAAGCATTGATGTTAACCCCCACATTTTTTGTTATACTTGAACTTAGAGTTCATCAACTCTTTCATAGTTCAATAATGTCTATATCGAATGCTTCGTGAAAATCTAAGTACTTTCAAAATTGTGGTAGTCAATTCACGATTTATTGAAATTGCATGCAATGTACTTCAATCCAACTACAATTTGATCAATGTCATCACATAGACCAATAATGTTTTTCCAAGCATAAACCAACTTAATTGGTTCCACGCATGTAGTATAGTACAACAATGAAGAGGGCTAAGTATCTTGATTCACAATATTACAATTTCTCCAAACATATGCAATTTATCAAATATTCAAATTTGTGACATTTCACAAGACAATATCATAAGGTACCAATTCACCATATATTTCATAGGTTGAAAAGTTGTGTTCTCAAAATATACAACCCTACAAAATGATACACCTCTTGAAATAATCTGTATAAAAAGACACACCCATTTGAAAATAATCATATCATAAAGTCACAACTTTTCATCTAAATTGCTTTTAGAATATTTCATAATATTTTGTATTATTTTCCAATGATTTCAAGTAATTAAGTGGCTTACTTCTCATTACTAAATAATGATTCCCACTTAGCACAAAATCACATTTTGTCATACTCTTATGCAAATATAATTTTGCATAAATCTCCTCACTTAATTTCATCAAATTAATTGAGGCTATCAAATTTAAGATATGAAATCAACCAACTAATTTACCACGTCATTTTTCATATTCCAATAAAAGGAATAATCATGAAAATTCATATACTTTCAGCAAATAGTTGACATTCTTCCAACATTTATACATGTATAATGATATCCATTTCTGTTATTAAAACAAAAATTCATCATATTCCAAGTGAAAAAAGGAATAGTAACGAATATGCTTATTCCAAACCTTTATACATCCATTTTATAAATTTATTCCATCTTAGTCAACACAAGTTGTGACTAGGAATATCAAAGTCTTATGGAAGTGTGTGCACTTTCACATAATAAGGGATATTGCAATCTCATTATCACAACATGAATTATCGAAACATACACCATACACTTCCAAATCCAATAGCAATCTCCATCACAGATGAAATATGTTCATCCACCATTATGTGACGAAAAATATTCTAGCATTTTATACTAAATATATGTTGCTCAAATTTTAAACATAAAATGGATTATGGTGCAACTGTCGTTGCATACTTCAAAAGGTGCAAATGAATCAATCACATATTTAAAGTCACAAAACTTTAAACCATAACAACAAATCAGAAATTGATTTATAAATTATGCACCTTTCCATAAAAGACCAATCATTTCCATTAACTTCAATATATACATAGTATATCATGAAGACTTACATACTTATGCTCTTTCATAGATGTAAACAGATAATCGCCTGACATCTCATATACCAAGACAAATAAATTAATGCTACACAATCCAAAAAGGATAACACCATTTCAATAAATAAATAAATTGTCTTTAATGGGGAAATATACTTCTTTCATCATGCATATTCAATCAAAATAAATTATATAATTATAGAAATTGTGGCTTCAATTATTTATGCACGAGTTCAAAATCACAGTTGCATAATTTCAACTATTCAAAGGATTGATTCACGGTAATTTCAAAATATAAAGCAGATACAAAATCTATCTTAAAATTGTTGGGAATATTACATTGATAATGTGCATATTATATTCACAAAAACATATCATTTATATGCGTGAAATCAAAACATAATTTGACTTACCAAAATAGTTGAGAAGACAACTTAATGATTTATCAAATCCGAATACATAAATATGGACTCGTTACTTTCCATTTTTGAATGAAAGCATGTCATTGAACCTTGCAATATAAACATATAAACAATGTTAGTCAATTTTTAGAATCATAATAAATGAAATCAGAAACTGGAAAGATAAGAAATGAAGAAATGCTAGTGATGCGATTGGTCGAGACAAGTGTTGAACACTTTGTCCTTAAAATGTATTTGTCCTGCATCGGTGCTAACAATTTTTCGGCAACTATCTCCTAAGATACAATGACCACGTCAAACCATAGGAGCACTCTAAATGGCTTAGACCAACGAATTCAAACGGAATTCTTTCTTTATCGAACTTATGATTTTATGCAAAGAAATCACTTTTCATGAAGTGTTTTGCACAACATAATATGTAAAAAATAATATGGAATGATAAATACGCGTCCAGGGGTCCTACATATAGAGAATGATGGGTTGTGAAAGAAGTGTTAGTCTCAAACTCAACAACTCTTGCCAAAGGTTTGAGTTAGCCTGTCGCCAATACGTCGCTCGAACGAAAATAATAGAGACTATGTTGCTAGCTTATCGCTAGCCTGTTGTTGGCCTATCGCTCGAGCAACATCCAAACAATAAGCTAGCAACAACCTTAGTCAATTTTCTAAGCAGATTCCTCTATTTTCTTCCCAACTTTGGATCGCAATGAGTAGAACAAGCTGGTTTATTTACATTTGTAATTTGATCATCGGATCAAGTCCGAATATTTGATCGAAATTGACATGAAAGTCACTTTTCTAAATTTTTGATTTTGACACTTGACCAAAATTTCAAACTGCAAAACCAATTTTGAACATTTACTTGGTAGAGATAATTCTTGCAAAAGATGGTAACTTGAGAAGAAAATCATGATTATATAACGACAACTAGTTAATCCGAAGTATCAAAATGTGGTGATTCTATTAGATATTTCATTATTACATATTCATGTTGTGATTGTTGCATTCATATTCTTCGATTCCACAACATGAAAACTTTCATTTCATATATTTGCGATAATCAATGAATTATAATTTTTAATTGGGGATGGGGCGAAGCGATTGCAACGAAAAATTGATGTGAATCGATTGTACTTCATGTTCTCTTTCGTCAATGATTTGTTACAATTTACTAATATTGACTTTTAAATTATAAAAATTGTCTTGTAAAACACAAATTAGCATCCCGTCCAACCCATATTAAAAAGCCATACATGCTGGGGCAAGTAGTTGGTTCGCATTGGGCTATCGTACTCCAACATGTATTTAGATGAAGAGAAAAAGGAAAATACAAGCAAAAGCTAATTGCACCTCAAAAAAGTTTGGTTTAAATAAAAATCAATTTTTTTTGTAGATTTTGATAAAAATAAAAATAAAAAATTAATGTAATATGTGACTAAAAAGTTATGATTCTCATGAAATATGTGATTAAAATTAATAGTTGAATCAAACAAGAACTTAGTACTATTTCCTTTGCCGTTTTATTTATTGTTGTTTGTTAGGCGCTTCTTCTAAAAAGCTTAATAAGTTATGAATTAAAAGTCAAATTTAACAATTAGTTATAATAACACATTTCATGGAATTTACAATTTTCGATCACATATTCATTCAACTTTCCAACCTCATATTTCATAAACTTTTATTAAAATTTGATAAAACTTTAGATTAAACCATCCCACAGCCTTCCGCATTTTCCTACATGAACGCAAGCACGGCAAAGGGACCAGTATGGGACATGTTAGTCATTGTCACCCTCATACGGTCGGGTATTTTTGTCATCTTGTCCCATCTTCATACTCGATTAAAACAAGACTGGGCGAGTTCTTGGCGGGGCGATCTCTCGCCCTATATATAGTCCCATTAAATTTTTTATATTTTGCTTTTGTTTATTTCTTTATATCTTTAATTGTAAATATTTTTTTTTTTCAATTTGTTAAAAACAACTCATATTCTCTTTAAAAACGATTATAAATCTATTATTTTTTGTTTGATAAAAAAACTAAATTTGAAAATAACTTTAAACTTGATGGGTAGTGGGGCGGGGATTATATTTCCCGTACCCGCTTCATGGCAATGATCATCGCATCATTCACCAGATTAAGTGGGTAATCCTTATCTCATTCGTGGCAGGGTCTCATAGATATCGGGTTGAACGTATTTTTATGTCATCTCTACATGAACAGACAAGAACACCCAACAATACAGAAGGAAGTTTATAGATGAAAGTTTTAGGAAATTCCAGCCAGCAACTAGAACA
Organism: Fraxinus excelsior; assembly: GCA_019097785.1. Classification (NCBI taxonomy): domain Eukaryota; kingdom Viridiplantae; phylum Streptophyta; class Magnoliopsida; order Lamiales; family Oleaceae; genus Fraxinus; species Fraxinus excelsior. Next base: position 7,115,878 of record CM032628.1, read on the forward strand.
CAAAATCAATGGGGTTTAATAAATTACAAAATATTATAATATTAAAAATAAAAATATGAAAAATTCATGTAAATTTTTTTGAATTACTCCATAGCTACAAGGAATTATTGACAGAAATGATACTGGTGCTACGTTTGTTGCAAGGCAACATCTATATAGTGCATTTTCTTTTGTTTATTGTGTCAAAAATCAATGAAAAAAATGCACTGGGTCTTTCTGTAAGAATTATGTCTATTTTTTGTGCTCGTGGCAAGACTGAATTTTTTTTTCTTCTAGACTATAGTGGGGCCTGGGACCCCACTGGCCCCCACCTGCCTCCGCCATTGCCAACAAGTAATTCAATCTTCAATTATTAATTATAAGCAGAGTCAGCAGCAACACCCCTTTTTTAATCGTATACCTTTCTGCAAGTATTCTTCTTCTAATGGTGATCCTTTGACTCTTAATGCAATAGACTTCCCATGGCTGGGGAGGCAAGGAATACAATGGGATGAAGTATCAACAAACAAGAAAAGCAAGGAACACGTGTGAATCAAAATCAACCTTAATTGTCTAGAAAAATACCCTCAAAAGAATCCAGTTGACTTCAACCCAAAATTAGCAAACGTTCAAGTCCACAACATGGGATTTGTCTATAAAGACAAGCCTTATGTTTTTTTGCAGGAACTAGCATAGTTTTATGGTCGGAGAGAGAAAAAGTTATGGGGAAAGGGATGCTGATTGTGATTATGATTTTTATTGTACTGGCTGTATCAGGTGCAAGTTCCAGTGATCAGCAGCAAAAATGGGGGAGAAAGATGTCCCCTGGAGCTTCTTCTTCTTCTTATTCATTAGGAGCCAGTAGAATCGGGGCATCTGTCATATTCCCAATATATGGCAATGTTTATCCCAATGGGTATGCAAATTTTACTCTTATTTTATCAGCAATTTCATATGTATTTTCAACTACTCCTGTTTGATGTTCATAAATGGATGGGTGGATGGGATTGAGTTCAGATTTACATGAAGTCTTTTTGGGAATTTAATCGACTGAAGTATCTCTTGCAGGTTTTATTTTGTCCAAGTTTTCGTAGGATTTCCTCCGAGGCCCTACTTTCTTGATCCCGATACTGGCAGCGATCTAACCTGGCTTCAATGTGATGCGCCTTGTGTCCGTTGCACACCAGTAAACATCTGTTGACATAATTCTACAGCATTGTGTTACACAGCATCATGGTTGAGGACAAACGCCTCATCCTAATATTTCCATTTCTGTGCAGGGGTTTCACCCACTTTATCGGCCCACCAATGACCTTGTAGTCTGTAGAGATCCCCTTTGTGCATCGTTGCACTCGAGTGATTATAGATGTGACAACCCAAAACAATGTGATTATAAGGTCGAGTATGCAGATGGAGGTTCCTCCCTTGGTGTACTCGTCAATGATCTGTTTACACTCAATCTTACCAGTGAAGTTCGAATTAGTCCTCGTCTGACTCTCGGGTTGGTAGCCCTTCTCCACATGATATTGTATCGATTTTTGCAATCTTATCTCAAGAGCCTTTAGGTTACTGATTTGCAAACTCTAGATATGATTGAAAAGATCCAGATTAATGTCTCTCTTTTGCAGTTGTGGATATGATCAGCTACCTGGTATATTTGATCATCCCTTAGATGGAGTACTTGGTCTCGGGAAAGGAAAATTGAGCATTGTTTCACAACTTCGTGATCAGGGAGTTGTCAAAAATGTTGTCGGGCATTGTTTAAGTGGGCAAGGAGGGTACCTTTTCCTTGGAGAAGATGTTTATGATTCTTCACGCATAACTTGGACACCAATGTCGCCTGATTACACGTAATCTTCTTTCCATTTTAATCCCTTGCTCCTCCATCATCCCGTACCCACATACACAGATTTGCTTGCAACATTTCGTTCTACATCTAATAGAGTATCTCAATTGATAAATGGTGACAGCCAACACTACTCAGCTGGAAATGCAGAATTTGTTTTTGGTGGGAAAAGTACTGGGCTTAAGAATCTTAATGTGATCTTCGACAGTGGGAGCTCTTACACATACTTTAATTCTCAGGTTTACCATGCTCTGGTTTCTATGGTGAGTTGAAATTTTCTTTCTTACCGCTACTAAATTTTCACTTCCCATTAACAAAACCACAATCCCGAGGACCCCATGCACTATTGACGATCTGGTTCTATCGGATTTTGTCTCTCATCACATATGCTCCCCCACTCAACTAACTTGAAAATCTACGTATCTTTGTTAGCATATCTCCTAGTTACATATCCTTTTGTTTCATTATATTTGCTATGCCCATTTTTAGATAAAGAAAGGATTAAGTGCGAAGCTGGGAGAAGCAACTGATGACAGCACTCTTCCGTTCTGCTGGAAAGGAAAGAAACCTTTCAAAAGTACACTCGACGTAAAGAAATACTTCAAGTCTCTCGCATTGAGATTTCCCAATGATTGGAAAAGTAAACCTCAGTTCGAAATTTCCCCTGAAGCATATCTCATAATATCAGTAAGAGCATGACCATAATTTTGATTGCTTTTTCAGCATGAAAATTTCTGTTTGTTCACTGGTAATTGCCTTGTGCAGTCAAAAGGCAATGCTTGTTTGGGAATCTTGAATGGCACTGACATAGGACTGAATGATTACAACATGATTGGAGGTAAGATGTGGTTATGTTTCTCTGACCTTAACAAATTTACTTATAGTAAATAAGTAGAAGTCACAGAACAAAATTCCCTTTTCTGGTGCAGATATTTCAATGCAAGATAAAATGTTGATTTATGACAATGAGAAGCAAGCAATAGGTTGGACTGCTGCAAATTGTGATCTGCCCCCGAGATCAAATCGTGCAATCTTATAATCAGTAGGATTAGAATCTCTTTTCTTTTCCCTTTTGTTTCATTTATATACACAATGTATGTAAATCTATTATTTAATGTAATATAGAATATTAATCACTAGAGGGAAGAGGAAGGAATGATATACAGTACATTCTACAATATTAATGATGATGTTAATCACCTAAATTTGCTTATATCACCCCCTTCCCCAGCTGACGAACTTTTGACAGAACCATCTTCCTTGAGGGATTCATTGCAATATATAGGAAGAATATTACCTTATACAACTATGATATCAATCTAAATATGATAGATGTAATCAACCTAAATATGATAAATACAATTATATACATAATTATGTTAGTCATAATTTTGGTCAATTTTTGTGATCTTCATCAATTTCCATGATCTTTGTCGACCTCATTGACATCCCATTAAATTGATGTTGGATGATAAAAAAAAAAATATTAAATTGTTGACAAGAAACTTATGTACAAAGAACTCAAATGTCCAATTCTAATGAGCAGTCCAAAAATAACCACATTCACATGCCACAGTTCACCCTTCCAAATATAACTTCAGCAAGAGATCTATTTTTCTTTTTCTTTTTTAATGAGAGGGAAGGTGAAATTAGGGAGATCAAAGAAAGGTTGGGATGTGAGGAACTGCACTGCACTAAACGCACCGAAAAGTCACACGTTGACAAAAATTGTCAACCATGGGTTACCCACAAGAGTCCCATATTGAAAAAAAATTATGTCAATCATGTACCATCACTAGAGTCACACGTTGACAAAAAATCTGTCAATCATGGACTACCACAAAAAACTTACACCTAAGAGGCTGAGTTATGTCCAAAGAAAATTGAGGATTTAGTACAAAGTCTATGAGATATGCTCTGAAACCATAAAAAACTTTTGAGTGAATCATCTCAACAAAAATTATATCAACCGTGTACCATCACAAGAGTCACACGTTAACAAAAAATCTATCCATAAAAAACTTTTGACCGAATCATCTTTTCTTGAGGAATTCCTTACATTATATAGGAATATTATTATCTTATATTAACTATGACATCCATCTAAATACAGTAGATGTAATTAACTTAAATATGGTAAATACAATTATATACATAGCCCTTGTTTGACACCCATTTTATAAGAATGAGAAATTTTGGAATAGTGATTGATGAGAGAATGTGTGGTGAAAAAGTGATGAAAAGTTTTAGATTTGTGTGTAATATTGGATTGTTCTTGTGGTACATTAGGGGGTACATCAAGGTGTCCATAATGTACACCTTGATGTACCCCCTAATGTACATCTATCATTTTTCTATTTATTTTATTTGGAGAATGTGTGGTTGAAATGAAAAAAGAGAATGAGAATGAACATAGAATGGGTGCCAAATAGGGGCATGATTATTTTAAGTCATGATTTTCGTCAATCTTCATGATCTTCTTCAATCTGTATGATCTTCTATCGATCACCTTGACAAAAATGATACTTAATGTTGGAGCCATCTTTATGTTGCTCGATTTATGTATTGCAATTCACCATTAACAGATTTATGTATTGCAATTCACCATTAACAGGAATTTGAAAAGTAGAGTCACAAATTAGTAGGAGATAACTTTTTAGAATCCTTTGATGATCAATTTCATTCTCTCTTATGCTTACACATCGATTATATCGAGGATGTCAATGCCGTATATTGCCTTACTCAATACTTGCAAAAATAGTAAAAAAATGATCTAATACAAAATCTCGGCATAACTACAAAGAAATTTGGTATAACAAATCGTATTCTCTTGTTCCATATAACAATGCTATGTTTGAACCAAACAAGACAAAGAAAGAACGAAAAAATCGAGTACTGCATTCTAAACATACAAGAATGACCTACCCTACAACCGTCTCATCACCGCCTATAGATCATGATCAAGTTACCATCATCAAATGGATTGAATCTCTGATTTCCTTCTTTGACTTGGTCCATCTTTATCAAGCCCATCAAATTTGACCAGCTGATTGTCCTGCTCCTAGTATTAACTAACATCCACGTGTGCATAGCATCCAAGATTTTCCAGTCCCTACTAGCCCTTCTTCTTCTTTTCCCCTTAATTTTTTTGGGGGTGGGGGGGATTGATTTACATAGTTACCTAAACCTAATAATCTACTATAATGTTGAGGACCAAATGAAATTAAAATGGCTTCTGCATGTACATGAACATATCTTGAAACAGAGAGAGCTGATCATTAAACTGCAGTTGTGTGCTAAAAGGGTCATCTCGAAAGCCATCCATGTAATTGAGCTGATTATCAAGGGATTGTTCAAACTCGCTCCATTTTGGTGCTGCACTTTCGACCTCGGGTGATAACACGTGCTCGGAACTACTTGAATCAGTATGCAATTTCGGAACTGATTCAGACGAGTCGAAATACATATAGTCATTCAGCATCTGTGGCGCCATGGGCTGTGGTAGCTGAACCTGTTGAGGTGATTTCACTACTCCATTATATTGCAAAAAGTTTATGTTCGGTTTCTGTTCTTCGCTGTCTGAAAACTCCACCATCTTCTGATCGACGTTGTAATGCTTCTCGAGAGTGCCTTTCTTGTTGTATATTCGACACAACACCCAATCATCAAGCTGTAATAGCCCAAAGTCACACCATTAATTCAGTGAAAGATGTTATATACTTGGTTTTCAGAAGAATTCCACAACTAAAGTATATTTGCCTCAAAAACTTCCATTGAAGAGAAGCAAATGAAACGCTTGCACAAAATTCAAGTAGAATCAAGAACATAGCTTTGGGGGTGGATTCTGTAATCTACACAGTGCTGAACTAGGAAAAGAAAACACAAAAGGCAGAAGGGTTTACTGATACTAGATCACATGAGTGATTAAGGTTTTATAATAAATAGAATAATTTATTTCTTAAAAACGCAATTAGAACAAGAACATAACAAGTGAACTGTCAATCTTAATCATAAATTTAGTGAATGAAATGATGATAGAGTAAGTACCCTCAAATTGTTTCTCTTGCCAGCAGACCGGTCCACATTAGCTAGGCGATACTCGTGCATAATCCAATTAGTTTTGACTCCTCTTGGAGCTTTACCGGCATAGAACACCAGAGACTTTTTTATTCCCAATGTTTTCTGCTTCCCCACCGGCTTGTCGGCTCCAGTAGCTTTCCAGTACCCGGTTCCTGCTGCCCGGTTAGGTCGGGATCCATTCGGGTATTTCCTGTCTCTTGGAGAAAAGAAGTACCACTCTTTTTCACCGTACAGAGCCATAGCTGTACAAATCAAACAATATTCAATAAACCATTGTGCTCACTCGGGCTAGAAATGAAGTGACCCATAAAAACAATCAAACATACCAGGAAGATCCCATGGATCAAACTTATAAAGATCAATCTCGGCTATAATAGGAGCAGAAATCGACTGGCCGGCGCATTTCCGGCAGAGATATTGCGCCACAAGCTCATCGTCGGTCGGATGGAACCTGAACCCAGCCGGCAAATTCAACTGCTGATCACTCTTCATTCACTAAATTCTTCTCTTGAAAGACTTGATCAAATTAACAAATACTTGAATATCTTCCAAATCGAAAAGGCTGCTTTGCTTTGAATTTAAACTAAGGAAATGGCACAATAGAGTTGTATATATACATGGGAGTTCCCTATTTGCACGTGGGACATTGAATCTGTTTTCGACCCCGTGGGAGGGGGTTGAATTGGCTGGTCGTAGTTAGACTTTTACGGTCGAATCATGGGAAGCCACGTACGAGGACATTCCCCAGGAGTGACTGATTTTGTCACTGCTTTCGTCATCTACATTGGAATCTTGTGAAAGTCGGCTATGGGATTAGCCCTGTTTGACCCATTTTGCTTTCGTTATTTTAGATTATAATTTTTAAAATATAATTTTTTTAAGAATGTATAGTTAAAAAAGAAGAAAAAATTTAAATTTACGTGTAATATTATTTTATTATTGATAAAAAGAAAAAAAAATTGAATTATAACTTTAATGAAAATCAAATGAGAACACTTTGGGTCAATTGATGACTCTATAAACTACATTTGGCGTCTCAGAGAATAAATGGTCTACACACTCCCTTGAAAAGCCAACTTTTTATTCACCCTTTGCAAGTTGCAAGTGATTATTTAAAAATTGATTTATTTTTTTTAAATAACGTGCAGTTAAAAATAGAAAAAATGTGAAATGCAATAGAAAATTAGTCTTACTTTAAGAGAAGATCGATGGCTAAACAGTCTCACCATAAACTCTTTAGTCCTTGTTTGGTACACATTAAAATTTTAATTCTCATTATTCTACTCATTTTCACCACATTTTTAATAAAATAATATTTTCTATCGCATCAATAACTTTTCATTCTTTTTCAATCGCACATTCTACATCAATCTACTATTTCAGAATACATTCTTTCAAAATAATGTGGCTCAAACACACCCTTAAAGAGAAAATGACATCATAGATTTGATTAAATGTAAATAAAAATTTACGTAAATGATTACATAATGTTACATGACACTCTACCATACCATTTGTTAGTTTAAAACATAATCAATATTTTCATCAAATATTTTCCTTGCACATCATTTTATTATGAACCATTTTTATGTACAAATAGTATAATTCAATGCATCATTCCCCGATGTTCTCGATCGCATTGATCAATCTCGATCCTTAAAATTGCAGATAGATAGAATTCAACCACATATTTCATAAGTGCCACAATTTTTCAACCACATATTTTATCAATTTTTATTAAAATCGAGCAAAGCTTGAACGCTTTTCTTGTATATTGGCATCAACAACCTTAATTTTACCAGAGTTGACTCGTTTTACAGCCCATATACCTGAGAGGAGTTAATTTGAATGTTCTATGGACTATAAAAGCGCTTCTCACACGAGAAATTGAAACTTCTTTTTGACAAAGATAACATTTACACGTCAGCATGCTTACGTACACAGTTTGACATCAGAACGCTAATCCCTTCTCATTTTAGCTTCCATCGTGTAAAAATTATCGCAAGGATTTTATAGAATTATTAGAATCAATTAAATATCAATATATTTGATATGTTTAATTTAATGATATTAAATAAAAATAAAGAAAATTAGTATTGATGCTACCAAAAATCGCACTTGATGATATCCGAGCTTGACGACAAAATCTGAACACGAACGAGATCTTCCGCTACCTGAAACAAAGGCGTCGAGGTATGTCCTCGTCGCCCCTCCGATACATAAGTTAGAGAGAGAATACCAGGGGAACTATATGCTTAAAATTATATGTGAAGAACGTACCTGGGTAATGAATGAGAGAGCCATATTTATAGAGGTAGGTAGTGTGGTTCGATTAGGATTCATCTCCTTATTTTTAGGGGTGATTGTGTGGATAAACGATGGATCATAAATAGGAGTCCCAACTCACCTTATTTGATGTGTTTGCTCAAGGGAATAATCCTTTATGATATAGGATTCTTTCCATGTAAGGACTACCGACGTCTGACCAACTGGAACACTGGGATCATCAAGGTTGGGATGCCGAGCATAAGTGTTCCGACGACTTGCAATGTGAACATGGGGTCATGTTAGAGGCATGCCCCCAAGCTTCTCGAGGACGATACATTCCCGAGGACATTTATTGGGATATGGGTATTAGGTGAGTCATCGGGTTCGGATGGTCAGGAATCAACCACATCAAGTATAAAGATAACAGAAATTTTTTATTTTTAATTTTTTTAAAAGTTTTCCATTTTTGAACTCAAAAGTGATAAATGTGTACAAGTATAACAAATCATTGACCGTTGAACACTTACATTTGCAAGAAATTGTGGTTGTTAACTTTCAAATCTCATCCTATAGTAAAAGCGTGTATATATTATAATAATTGACTAAAGTATCATAGTCGACCACCTCTTCAACTTCTGATCTTTATCCAATTGATTATTTTATTTTAATTGAGATAGATTCATTATTCATAGCTCAAATATTGATTCTACAATCCATTTATAAGATCACTCGTTTATTATCTGCATCAAATTTACGAAAGCAATCCAAACCCAATTCTTTCGCAAGGCGAAAAGCTTCCAAGACTTTCTTTTCCATTTTGTCCTAAGACGGAGATGACAACATGGTGAGTCGAGACAACCTCCCATGTCCACCCCCATCGACAATTTAACGTTCTGTCCCCGTCCTGTTACCCGTTTAAAGAGGGGCGGGGTCCTTGCCCCATTTACTACCCCATTTAATCTTTTTCTTAAGTTTTTGATAATTCATTTTATTGTCCACATTCATTAGAGTGAGATAATAATATATTTTTTAATTTCTTATTTATTTTTAAAAGTTAAATTATTCAAATATATTTGGTAAACTAAAACTTTTTTAATTTTTCATAATTTTTAGATAATTTTAGTTGCTATTTTCTATTAGAATTAATGAAATTTTGTAAAATTTCTCATTAAACAGGGCAGGGTAGCCCGACCCGAATACCCGATTAAGCGGATAATCTCCCCCTCTCCGAGTATCGACTTTGTTGAATTTTTTTGACATCCCTATCCTAAAAGGAAAATGTTCGATTAAGAACTCTAAGCCTATCTCATTCTTCTTAAAGCCATCAGGGTCATGAATAATAATTGTATTCGTGCAAGCTATCAATTTTTTCGGAGACATTTTTTAACATAAAATGGATAGATTACAAGTGTTCACATAACATCACTATAAATTTCTACGTAGAACATTCTTGACTTGGACAAAACGAGATTAGCAAGCAAATGATGTTATGGTCATTAGAGTGAATACGTGATCCATGACCTTACCTTGAAAACGATATGTCCAAAACTGGAAGCTGCTAGGTGACTTCATGAGTAATGCCTTTTCTTGTCTTCGATTCGTCACTTCCATATTTTTATATTTTCATATGTACCTCGACTCGATTGAACTGATCCATTAATTCCAGATCTTCCCACTTTTGTCGATTTGTTGGGTAGGCAGTAGGTAGGTGGTGTCAGTGGGGTCTTAGGTCCATTTTCAAAAACAATAATAATTATAATATAATAATAATAATAATATTATTATTATTATTAAAATTTATTTTTAGGTTCTTACTGATTTTTGTGTACTGGCTCCGCCACTGAAGTAAAATCGGCTCATGTTCTTTGATAATGTTAACATCGATTAATTAATAAATTAATATTAAAGTTAAAATGAATTAAAGAAAAAATACACAAAATATTTGTTTATTATCTTGTTTAAACCTGTCAGATTCAAGTAATAAATATTTATTAAATGTAAGGATATTTATTTTTTTTCGATTAAGTGAACCTGGCTGAAAAATGGAAAAGAAGACAGTGACAACGTGAACCTGGCTGAAAAATGTAACTTTCATGTAGAAAAGTGGTCCAATTAAGTAAGAATTAAAAAGAAAAACGGAGACCTTCCTCGAGTTTTCTTATTTTCTTGGGAGCTACGGGAACGAAATATATTATGGTAATATATGTTTTATATTAACTTTTTTTATTTATTTAATTATAATAACTTGATTTATCCTCGCCTCGATCTGATTTAGCATCACTTGGATATTCGAGAGACAAAAAGTCTGTTAATCTAAAGAGGAAAGGTGCTTTAGTTTTTTAAGAATCAGAATCAATACTATTTAGGGTCCGTTCGATAGAGATTAAAATTGAAAAATTAGCTAATATTGTTGACTTTTATTAGACGAGTGAGACCTAATAACGGCCATATTTTCAATTTCAATTGAATTTTAATCCCTATCAAATTGGCCCTCAGTTTTATTCTTTGTATTACTTGTAAAATAATTTTGGAAAATTATGTGCTTACTACTAATGATACATAATGTATGTTATGCTAGATGAACGAGATTAAGCCCTTGTTTGATCTCCATTATTTTCAAAAAATATATATTTTTTCTTATTTTCAATCAATTAATTTTCAATAAAATAATATTACACACAAAGCTAAAAAAAAAAAAAAAAAATCTTATACATTGTCTATTAAAATATTATTTCAAAATACATTTTGAACAAAAAAAAATGGATTCAAATATGAATAAGTAAAAACTTTGTAGTATTAAACAGGTGGCAAGTTAGACAATACAAATGAGTGTATAAGTCCAAAGGAAACAGTGTTGTGCTTATGATTCTTGGGTTGGGTCTAGGATGATGGGTTTTCTTTGTATTTGTTTAGGTTTCAATTACATGGATTTTTTACATATTTGTATATTAGTTGGACAGACCCAATTTCATGTCAGTAAGTAGGATAAAAACTTGGGAACAATACGTAAATCGGGTTGTTAGTATACACCATTTCAAATTTACAATATATACTTTGTATTTTCAAAAATCAAGTTCTAACTGAATATATAATAGAAAATATATGTTATATATTATATATAGAAAATACATAAATTTGGTATGATTAAATACATTTCCTGAAATCAAGGATTCGGTTACCATTTGAAAAACATATTCCTCTAAAACACCTCGATGTCACCTCTGGAAACGGCCGATAGTCCAGACCGACGCCATTGTACTCTGCAATCGGACATTACTTGGTGCAAGGAAGTCACAAATAATACGAATTCAGAGCATCACAAAATAATCTGAATTATTGGTGTAAGGAGGTCACAATTATTTCAGCTAAAGTCACCTATGGAAATGCCGATAGTCCAGAACGAACACCATTATTTTCTGCAGTTGAAAAATATTGTTGCAAGGAGGTCACAAATAATCTGAATTCAGGACGCCGTTGCTCTATATACAATATTACATGTTCCTCTTACAATTATGGTTTTATATTGCATTGATTTTGATCGCAAATGACTTGTAGAGTACACATGATCTTCGTAACTGTAAAATGGTCACAATCACATATTGCAGATACATTGTTTGTTGGTAACGTGTGTGGATTTGCGATTGGAATTGTTCATGTGACATTAAATTTACTGTAATGACGCACGCCATTTTTATGAAATGCATCTCAGAGAATCTATGTGACTGAAATTTATCTATGTGACCATGATTTCATTTCTGAATGAAAATTATCATTGTGATCGAAATCTACCTTTGTGCCCATCATTCTGGAAAGCAGTGAACTAGATGCAAAATTTGTTGTGCTAAAGTGAACCATGTCACAATCAAATATTACGAAATACTTGAGCCCCGTCAATTAATGAAAATGCAGCACAGAATATCTATGTGACCGAAATTTATATATGTGACCATGATGTGAAAATGTGAACGTACAGTGTCTTTGTGACCATGGTTTCGTATATAAACAGACATTTATTGTTGTGACCAAAATGTATATTTGAGACCATTATTTTGTTTTGTGGAAATATTTTCTCCATGTATTTACTACCCTCTATTATCTAAGATATAATCATTAATTGTGACCTTCATCTGATTGAATTGTGACTTTATTGTTATTTTTCACTGACATTGTCTTGTGCATTGAAACAAAAATGGGTTACGTGCATGTCTGCTTGATGTATGGAGAGCAATCACCATTGGTGTTGCTCATTCGTAATTGTTGTTATGTGAAGCTTCTGGACACGATAGTGACATAATTCGGATTGAATCCTACTAAGGCGACGGTAACAATGAACTACCAATTGAAAATTGATCTGCCTCTAGTCAGAATAAGAACTGATAGTAATGTTTGTCGTACATGACTCTCAAAGGTATGGATTGTGATCTTTCCAAATATCCCATAAATATTGAGGCCACAGATTCAGAAATTGGACATCAGTGTCTCAATTTCCATCGGTCCAGGCAGTTTCGAATAATGTAAAATTTGGAATGGAGTTATTTTCGCTACAGAAAATAGCATCTGATATATGTAAAGCTATAGTGAAACCATTAGATCACAATAATGAACATGAGGGCACGATTGTATCCGTTCTTGAGGCGAGAAATGTAGAAGAGGGCAATGTGTTTCGTTATAAGGAGATTTTGAAATTGAGCTTGTATTTTTATGCCATAGAAAACATGTTTGAATTTTGATTATTCGATCAGACAAGGGATATTATCTTATCAAGTGTTCACATGATAAGTGCAATTGGATATATAAATCTTCAAGGTTGGGCAAAACATAGCTCTTTAAGATTAGAAAGATTAGTGATTGTCACATATGTTCTTCAAACATAGTATTAGGATCTCACAGGCAAGTTTTAACGTTCGTAGTGTTCTCTTTCATCAAGTATAAGTATACATCGTCGCGTACTATATACACTCCCAATGATAAATGTAATGACATCTTACATACATACGAAGTTTCTTTGAACTATGTTAAAGCTTGGAGATCCCGTGAGAAGACCTTGAAAATGGCCAGGGATGATCCTAAAGAGTCATTCCAACAGCTACCGAGCTATTTTTACATGTTTAAACAGACGAATCCCAGAACGGTTAGAAGAGTAGAGGTTGATAGTCACAATAAATTCAAATACTGCTTCATGGCACTTGGTGCATCAATTAGAGGGTTGTCACATTATAAAACTATCATTGTTGTTGATGGCTCATACCTAAATGGACACTATGGTGGTACATTGTTTACATCATGTACACAAGATGCGAATAACAACATATTCTTACTCGCGGTTGGAATTGAGATAATGAAAATGATAAATCTTGGACCTGATTTTTTGAAAAGTTGAAGTCTGCTTATGGAAGTAGGGAAGGTCTATGCTTTGTATCGGATCGTCACACAGTATCAAGAATGCAATTGACCGTGTTTATCCAGTAACTTGTCATGGAATTAGCACATACCATCTACTACAAAACTTGAAATTATATTACAGAAAATCTGGTCACAACATAACTCAAGCATTCAATGCAGCTGTTCGTGTGTACACATTGACAGAGTACGAGTACAATATGCAATAGTTAGACATGATCAACTTGAAGATTAGGGGTTACTTAGTAAGATATTACTTTCAATCACTAAATACTATTACAGTTATTGTATATCTCAGTTCTTATTCAGGTTTTGCATTCTATAGAATGAAGTTGGACCAGAAAGGTGGTCACGATTCAACATGCAGGCAAACAGATACTCCACTATGACGTCTAATATAGTGGAATCGGTTAATGCGGTCACAAAAGCAACAAAGAACTATCCCATTGTGGTTTCGTTGGAGTCATTGTGACAAACTGTACAATCTTGGTACTGTAAGAATAGAGACCTTGCAAATAGCACTTTCACGAAATTGTCTACTAAATATGAGAAATTAATTAGAGAAATGAGTACAGAGTTGAAGAAAATGAGGGTAATTATAGTATATGTTACATGAAATGCAATATATGTGACCTAATAATGAACCCGAATGTTTTATCTGTGACCTGACATGATTTTTTTTCTCTACGCAAGTTTCTCTTGCCAATCAGACAATATTTTCGATTGCAAACGAGGGCTCAACATTTGTTGTCAACATAGAGCAGCGTATGTGCACATAAAGGATGTTCCAAATTGATCAGATACCGTGTCCATACACTTTAGCAGTGATAGCGCCTACGAAGGGAAATCCATTCGATTATTGTTCGTACTTTTACACACCAGAGGCGGACGTGAATGCATACCAAGATTTTGTATACCCAGTCGGTAATCAAAATGAATGGATTGTGACCCAAGAAATAGAAAGCATAGTCATATTACTACCCTACTAAAAGAGGAATTCAGGAAGTCCAGCAGAAAAGAAGAAAAGATCGTCCTGTGAGAGAAAATAAATAATGAAATATGGACGTCGCCAAGAAAGTGGACACAATCAGAGGACATGCACCAACCTGATTTTGTTAAGTCAGAACATACCAAAATGAAGTTTATTGTTACAACTAGTCGCGATATAATTCACATTATTTTATTAATTACTCCTCATATTCTATCTCATCTGCATTTGAAAATTGTGACTCTGAAAAATGATCATTACCTTCAAATAATTTTTTATTTTCATTTGTCACCTACTTGAAATATTTGTGACCTGATTTAAATGATTTTTTTAATCTGTGACCTGTTTAAACAGTTGTGACCTAATTTAAATTAATTTTTCATTGTATTTGTGACCAAAAATAGTTATCAGTAAATGCTGAAAGTGATCAATTGATAATACATACGTCCATTCTATTCAGTGGCCTATGACCTGAGATGTTGAAAAAATAGTTTGTGACATGTGCATTTATGAGTACATAGTATGTATGACATATGAATTCAGACAGCATGGTTTGAAAAAATTTATATCGATGATATTTGTGACATGTAGGAATATATCAAGAAATTTCCGATATTTGTGACATGTTTGTATCATTACAAAAAATTTGTTGCTGTAATCTAGTTAACTTGGAATGTAACATCTAAATTAAATTTTGACAAATGTGAAATGCATGTTTGTTACATTGACAATAAATGATCCAAAATATCCATTAACTACACTGTTTCTAACATTCAAAAGCATTTAACATCTACTAGCTACTAAACCAACACTTTATTATCACTCTACTTCGATGCTCTCTCCGTTTGGGTTGACTAACTTTGTGGGCTTCTTGATCTTCTTATGTTTGAAGAGTAATGTAGCAATGTTCAACCTAGCACGACTAGCATCAAATGTCATCGGCATGGACTTCATGTCGTTATGAAGCATGTATTCTACATATTTAATCACAAAGATTTCGTAGTCGTGGTTGAAAACAATTCAAATAATAATATATCACAAATCAGAATGTAAATGTAACAGTATGTTTGTAAACAAAAAAAATAA
Organism: Fraxinus excelsior; assembly: GCA_019097785.1. NCBI lineage: Eukaryota > Viridiplantae > Streptophyta > Magnoliopsida > Lamiales > Oleaceae > Fraxinus > Fraxinus excelsior. The sequence continues at coordinate 7,131,525 of CM032628.1, forward strand.
GTCACAAGTATACACATTCTGTTGATGCGAAATGTTATTAGCAACCAATATTGTCATCCTTATTGGATCATTAGCATCATCAGATGTTCTTTTTCAGATGTCCAAACTAGTCATCAAATGGGGAATAATTTTTCCAAATGGATCAATCCTAGCATTCACCATTTTCTCCCGATACGTCTTGTAACTGGAATGGAATAGATAGAGTATATGTCATCCTATGTCCAGATAACCAAGTATCCAATGGGCACGATTCGTGGGCAGAATTGGCAGCAGCACGTAGTCAACTTTTGTCGAAAGATGATTAAATTCTAACTGACCACATGTGGCAACTTAGCAATATACGAATATATCATTATCACATTCAGGTCTTTTATGTATTGAGGAAACAAATTTTTTATCTTCGCTCGAAACAATAAGTCGGTCGTGGTAGCATTCAATTTGGTACGCGGACTTTTTGTCACAAATTGCCATAGATAATAGAAACACACATTCATGTGCTAACAAAAAAATAAATTCCTTCAGGAATATGTGACATGTGACTTTTTCACTCTAATCTGTGATCTGAGCATAAGAATATGTGATATGTGACATATGCATATAATTATATAACTTGTGACTTGTGCATGTGACTTGTGAACACCTATGTATTATATGAACAGTACATCCTCTGTGACTTGTGATCTAGGAATACAACTATGTAACGTGTGATATGTGTATACATGTGTATGATATGTGACCCTGCATATAATCTGTGACCTGTGACCTGTGACCTACGCCCAGTACAACGTGTCATTTCATAAAATTAAACATATCATGCTGCTAAGAGACGATTCTGAGCATACAAGTTCGGGCCACCATGTTTTGGATCCTACGGTTAACGACTCAATGACAAAGGGAGGACGAATGACATCATCTGTATCGTTAAAGTTTTTCCTTAAAATAAAAAATGATCAAGAACAAATTCAAAGAAATTTATTTATACATTAGTTCACAATCACATATCACATAAATTGGACCCTTACGTACTTGTTTCTTGGTTTGTAACATCTATTGAGTCAGTTATTAAATGCAACAACATCAACCTCATTCACTGGCTTATCATGGTTTTGAAAAACGACAATAGCATCTGAATGCTTACTTTATTTTCCTACACCTGTGACGTATGGGGATTGTAGTACCCTTGTGGATCTGGGAGCCCTCTTAACAGACAATTAAGACGATGATGTAGAAGGGCGTGATCCTTGTATAAGACACAACATCATTAATGTGCTCTCTAATTGCATTATGTGCACGTAGATATATGACATGTAAGTTGTAAAGTGTGACATGTGGACCTACACATATGACGTGCAAACAGAAGTGTGACATGTGACTTGTGCGAGCGAATATGTGACTTGTCATGTTCGAACACAAACATGTGACAATTTAAATAGACATATGACCATATATCTACCTTAATTTTTAGGATGTCATTTCAAAATTCACATTATTTATGCTGCTAATTTAAGCATAAAAAACTTTCATAACTGAAATAAAGATTGGGGAAAGCACATTGTTCAGGCAAGGAGGGAGGGGGGGAGGGGTGGGTGGGGGAAGAGAGAGATAGATGGAAGAAAAGTGAAGAATAAAATGAGAAAGAATTGTACATATCGCATCCTAATCATTTTTTGCCTTTGTCATCACAACATCTTTATCATCACCTTTAGTCGTTTCACCACACCAGCTATAACATCATCAACATACTTTTGAACATCTTTAGATTTGAATATGTCAGTGAGGTTCACTGCGCTCGAGGTGATTAGAGTTAATGAAACCCTTAAATTAAATGATGGGATCGAAAGAAAGTACGAGTAGTCGACTACAAACATGATTCATCTTACCCTTGCCTTTCCTGTCCATTGGTTGTTCCCAGCTTGTGGCCTGAATGGAACACATAATTTAACTGTCAAACTTAAAAAGGACCATGAAACCTTTCGATGCTTACAATTCTACTTGCTTTCTCTAATTGCTCTGCAACTCCAGCACTTTGCCTGTTATTCTTGTTATTCAATTTTTCTAATATTGCATCCATCGTACTTGATATCAAAATAGTAATAGAATCAAACAAAAAAGTCATGTTAGACCTTATGTCCACCATGTCAAATTTAATCTCACCTTGCATACAGATAATATAATTTATTTTATTATTCCTATCAACCTGTAATGATATTAACTGTGATTGGACATCAATAAGTTGCGCCGTTAGTTCTGTATTCTTTAACTGGATTTCAGATATTTGCCTACTCAACTCCTTTAACTGGCCAAGCACCTATGATTGGACATTACACAATCACGTAATGGACTTACGTCTATGACATCTTGTTCTTAACATGTGACAAATGCTTTATGACTTGTAAAAAGTAAATATGAACGTCACTTCTCAGTGGCTTCATAGGATAATTTTCATGTGTTGCTTGCGGCTCACCTTATGTATGAATGTCACTTGCTTATGGTTCTATCGAATAAATTTCATGTGTTACCTGTCGTTCATTTGGGGATGAAATAAGATGAGGTCCTTTGCTTTTTTGGAGGTGTATCAACAAAATCATCATCATCGTCGTCAACATCACTAGAATGACATTTTCTTCCATCTGTGATAATTAGTAACCGTGTTCCACTCATGCTTGTGTTGCTTGCATCCTTGAAGTGTCCATCTCTAAGTATACGTGGTTGCACTAGTTTGGTGTGTATACAGACTCCATCTCCAAGTCGGACGAGACAATGTCATGTATTTCAAGCTATAACAATAATACAAATGTAACACTTATTAGTCATGTAATCAAACACCGAGTATTATTGATTGTGACCTGAATTTATTTAAACTGGTTAATGTAGTGAGACAATGTATATGGTCTGTAAATGAGTATCGGAGGAATTATGACCTATGCGCACAAATGTGTGACCTTGTGACATGTGCATAAAATACATATTTAAAGACTTACGTCATAATAGGAGAATACATCTTCATCCAATTTCACTGCAGACGGCTATTTATCCAACATCCAATATATAATGCGTCGGAACTTGTTCTCCATTCTGTTGGTTACAGGTCCATTGAGTTTGGAAATGGACTCGTATATCCAAACTTGAAATGCAACCAAAAACCCCTTCAGTTTATAATGTGGATTCATGTTGCCTAAACCCTCTTTCAAAGATTTTATAGACATTTCAAACAATCTTTACCCCAAGGAAACATCTCCATTAAATCAAAATCTTCTACTAAAGCAAACAAATGGTTTTCAACCACCTTCTTGTATGATGTGAAGAACAGGTATGGAGTAATCAAATATAGAATCTCAAACCCCACAACATCATGATCATCTATGTTTGATATGTTCAGAAAGACATCTCTAGCATCTTCATTTGTAACCAACTTCAAATCCCCAAAGTATGTTCCCTTGGTCCTAGATGGAACATTGTCAATCTCTTTCCTAAAATCATCACCATTGTATCTAAGACACGTCGCTAAACAAAACTCAGACAAGGAAATTCTCATAAATCTATTCGTAACCTTGAACCACATCTCATTGGGATTCAGCTGCTTCACTTCTCTGATCAAAAAGTAATGTATTAGTTAGGGCTGCAGTACAATTTTATTGCATTCCATGAAGAACGAGAAACAAGTTTTCGCCAATATAGCCTTGTTTTACTCATCGAATTTCGATGTGAAATTTGTCAGAACATTTTTAGCAACATTGGTGGTAATTTTCCCCAAAAATCATAGATCTTCGGGGATAATGTACTTCCAATCCTACAACGCATTAGATAAATCATGAACACTCTATGAAACCATTACAAAGGCATTTCACACTCACACCAAAACTTAGAATATTGGTCAGAATCCACTATTCACATATTCTATTCAATACATGTTATTCACATTTTCCAACCAAAATACATAGAAATGGAAAGCCCAACCTTATGATACAAAATATTTGTCAAACCAATCATAATAATGGTCGCAGATTATTATGACACGCAACATCATGCGTACAATAATAGATATGCACATCATTTCGCAATCAAAACTTTAGGTCACAAATGGAAAAAATAATTGTGACCTGAATGATACTTTTATATTCAAATAGAAGATTTAGGTCACAAGTTGAAAAACGGTAGGTCACAAATGAACACCCAATAATCACAAGGTACCACAAAATTAACTTACATTTGTCGATTTCGATTTTTAGGGTATTTCTTAACAAACTCCCTTTTTTTACTTTCAGTCGCGATTCAGACGGCTTTTTGGGGATTTCTTTATAAACTCCCTTTGACACAAGTGACCTTCTTCCTTTTCCTTGTGCAGTTCCGTGAGCGTCCCCGGCACCGGATTGTGCCTTCCGGTCACAACTTCTTGTTAACGTCATTTCCTCTATTTTTCGGTCACAAGCCTCGATCGCCACCTTCTCCTTGCACCCCCTTTTTCTTGCACCCCCTTTCTTTAGCACTGTCGTTACATATTCCTTAAATAATGTAGGTGTTTAGGTAAGAATTAATTTGGGTTTTTTGGATTGAGAGACGGAGGGTTTGATTATAAGAGGTTTTGTTTTGTTTTTTTTTTTGAATTGAGGTGAGGTTTGGAGATTAAGCGGTTCTAGGAGGTTATTAGAGATATTCTTTACTTATTTAAACCTCTAGGCGGTTAGTATAAATAAAAATTAATTTAAATCATTAATTAAAACATGATTTATGTATTATCAAAATTGATTATGGATTTATGAAAATAGTATCTTAAAAACCTGTCAGGATGTAACTTCCTCTAAAAACTTCCCATGTGGCAAGAGAATTAAAAGTAAGTTATCTTGATAGTTCTCTTGTCATATTATCAGTTGAAAGTTTTTATCCTGTTTCTTCGATTAGTTGGTATCCCGCGAATCGGTATATGTTAAACTTTCTTTTTTAAGACTTTGTTTGAACCTCATTTTTTCATCAAAATGTATTTTTGAATAGTATTCTGACTTATTTCAATCACATATTTTTCAATAAAATAAAATCACACGCAAATCCAAAAAAAAAATTCTTATTTTTTAACTGCTCATTCTCTATTATAACACTATTATAAAATACATTTTTTTGGAAAAATGGGGATGAAACAACCCCTAAGTAATGTAAAACTTGTGGATATTCATATATTTGAGAGCACTGGTTAGTGAAGACTTAAGTTGAACTACATTTATGTTAGTTCGAACAATTGGACTGACTGATCCCAAACCATTGCAAAAAGCGAAAGATTTCCAGTTGTTGTGAGTAAAGATTAGTTAATCTCACCATTGTTGGAGCTGTATTATCAAGATTCTTGTTTTTCTCTAAGGCCCTGGCTTCTCAATTGCTAGAGCTTCAACAATACACTGATCCTAAAGAAGGATTCACTCTTCTTTTACCCTCCTGTGATTAAGATCCATTCTCCTCCTTGTTGCGCTTTGTGGAGCCTAGTTTTGTTTGATCCATCAACCGACCTGAATAATATTTGGGAAAATTAGGCTCACTACTCTAAAAAAGAAACCAATTAGATTAATACATTTAACATAAATTTAAACCTCTAATCACCGTAATTTATACGTCTCAAAACCCACCCCATTCAATTACATACACATGCAGACACAGAGACGGCTTTGCTCACTATTTTTTCAAATTCTTCATCCACATCATCCCGTTTTCCTCCAAATTTCGGTGGGCTTTGAAGATTAATTATATTGCAACATCATTCATTCACGAATTCACATTTCCATCCGTAAAAATCTGAAGAAATCAAAGGTAAATTGGCTCAACTATATGGTTTCGAAATTTTTCTTCTTTGCCTTAAATTCGTGCCCATGGTTGGAATTTTTTGAGTTTTGTTGGAAGTATTGGCATAGTTGATGTTGGTTTTGTGGGTTGGTTGTGGAATATTTGGATTTAGCATAGAATCATAAACAAAATTTACTCCTTTCAATTACTGTGTATATCAAGTGTTCGATTAATTGCTCCAAATGTATTTTTGTGTGAATTATGTCTTGATTTTGGTATGATGCATAAAATATAAACACATAAACACTCAGTTGACGCAATGTGTGGAACTTTATTCTCCAACAAAACATTGATTGAAGAACTTTATTCTTTAGTCCAGAAACTTTGGTTTGTTGGGATTTAAGTCTAAAGCACTAAATATATAGTATTTACTTCAATCTCTACTATTGTCCCTTTATTTCTTCAATATCTTCTATCATTGTTGGTTTAATCTTGTTTCCTAATCAATTTTGGTATTAGAGCAGCCATCAATCTTAATTTATCATGGTAATGCAACAATCAAGAATTCCTAGGTAGATACAAGTTCAACAGATGGAAGGGATTTAGAGGAGGATACATCAACTTGAGATGGAAAAATTACGTAGAGATCACACATAAGCCCAAAGAGAGGTACCAAAAGGCAACTGCTAAACTTTTGATCTATTGGCAGTAGGTTTGGAGAATGAAAGGGACATTTTGATCAAGAATGTTGACCCTTTCCATCAACATGTAGCTCATCCCAATCGTAGTAGCGTAATATATTAAAAGAGTGGTTAAAAATCTCTTAATATCAATAGGAGTTTGAAGAAGGGATGCACAAGACTGTGAAGCAAGCTTGGAGAATTGTTTCTAATGGAAGTCAATGCAAGAAGAGCACGCGCTACTCTTGTGTAATGATTTTGGTGGTTCTTGGTGGACAATAACTAAATTCTTGCATAATTGTTTAGAAGATAAGTTTGTATGATTTTATCTTATTTTGGAAATGAAAATTGTGGGTTATGATTGTTTGTAAGATTTTGTGAGAAGAAAAATTGTGAATGAATGGTTTGTCATTTTTGGATTGGGGTTTTTTCACTTTTTCAAATGTTTTCAATTGGTGTTTTATTACTTTTTTCGAATGTTTGCAGTTTTTTTCAACTTTTGTCACTTTTTTTAATTCATGTCACTTTTTTAGTGTTTGTCACTTTTTCTATCACTTCTTTTTTTGTTGGTGGTAGTAAGAGATTTTGGTGTTGACTTTTGTTCTTGCAAGGAAAAGTTAAGACTCCAATTGTTACAGAAGGAGAAGCTCGTGAATTTCGTCAAAAGATTGTCACTTTTTAAATGTCACTTTTTTTAAAATTTTTCATCACTTTTTTTAGTCACTTTTTTTTTTAATTTTGTCATTTTTTTAGTGTGTCACTTTTTTTTATTGTATGCACTTTTTTAATCTGTATAACTTTTTTTAATTTGTGCCACTTATTTAAATTCGTCACTTTTTTTTTTTTAATTTTGTCACTTTTTAAGAAGATAAAAAAATGAAATTATATTTTATATTTTCCTAATATAATCAGCATGTGGATTGGCCTGAATGTGGTGATTATTTTAAGAACGTGATTACTGATACTGCACAAATAGATAGTGTTATTTCGATATTTGTCACTTTTTTTAGTTTTGTCACTTTTGTTTAGTTTGTGTCACTTTTTCTAAAAAAATATAAATAAAAATGTGACAATTTTTATAAAAAAAGTGACATTGTCACTTTTTCATTTTACACAATATTTTTTACTTCCTAAAAACTTTTTATATGATTTTTCAAAACATCCCTAATTTTAAGGGTATTTTTGTTAGTACCCCATAATATTTCGTGGTTTTTAATTGGAGTTTTTTCTCAGGCTTGGTCCATGGTAGAGATGGAAAAAAAATTCGCCCCGCCCCGAATGGGGCGAAAAAAACCCGCCCCGACGGGTTGGCGGGGCGGGGATTGCCGCCACGCCTCGGGTCGCGGGGCGGGGCGAGGGTGCCCCGCCCCGACCCGTTAAAAAAAAAAAAAATTTAACGTTGTTTGTTTAATTTTGGACATTGTTTATTTTCATTGTTTGGTTTGGATATTGATGTAATTATTTTAAGTATTATTTGTTTTGGATTATAAAATCTTGAATTGTATTTAATTGGAATTTTTTGGTTTAAAAAAAAAAAAAAACTAAATGGGGCATTAAACGGGGCAAAAATTCGCCCCGCCCCACGGGGCGGGGCGCCCGAACCCGTCCCGTTGCCATCACTAGTCCATGGAGAGCTCTCATGGACAAGCCTCGGGGGTGGCGCTGACCTGAATTTTTTTTTTTTTTTTGGCCCGTTTTGTAGCCTAGGGATGAATCATGTGCGCATGATATAGAAAACACAATTTTGGTGACTAGGGTTCTTTTTGATATAGAGAGAAAAAAAAAAATTGTAAGGCTGCACTTTGTATTTATCTCTGATCATAGTGAAATCCCTACAACTCCGTGGACGTAGGCAAATTGGCCGAACCACATAAATATTGTCTTGTGCATGTGATTGTTTTTCTTTGGCATTCTCACTAGTTGGGAATTTTAGGTTGATTCTCTACTCTCCTACCTTTAATGGGATTTTTAATTAAATTTTGGGTTTTAGTAGAGTAAAACTCACCGATTCTTAGTAGAATTATGCACTAATTACATCTTATGCCGGTGTATGAAAGGTGAAGTATTTTTGGGAATTAACTCAAAATGTCATTGGGTTTATCAGGTTGAAAAGGCGGAGGCAACTGTTTTATTTGAGGATGCAGAAAAGAAATCTAACAATATAGGGGTAGTGGTGAACCCAACTCGGATTTCGAGTCTAGGCGAATATGGTACTCCTCAGTTTGTAGCAGATAATCTTATCCAGGCTGAAAGGCGTAAGGTTAGTGAAGTGTAACGTTTTATAATATAATTGTTTTGCTAATTGCATTTGTACTTTTCCACGTTGGTATCTGAATTGTGAGTATACATTGTAATGAAATTGGAATGTGGTTTTACATGTGATGGATTGAAAAAGTGAAGGAAAATTGTAACCTTTTGAAATAAATTAATATGTAGGATTGAACTTTATTTCCTGGAAAAATGGATTATCTTTTCTTGTTTTAGCTACAATATCCATGTTAGGATAAACAATTTAAAGGACTAAATCCATCAGAATTTTCTTTGTTCATTATTAATGGACGATGACAAGTCTTATGGGGAAATTGAATCCCTTGGGATGTCGCCTCCTTGATCTCTCATCTCTGTACTATGAGTGGGCAGAAGTTGCATTTTATTGCTGTCACAGGTAATTGAAACCTGATTGAGAAGGAACTTCAATTATGTAGGAAAGTACAAAAGAAGCCGAGGTAATTGCTTTCTCTGAGAGATCAGGTCACAGAGACCTTCAAGTGTATGAGTTTGAATACAAGGTCGATAGCTCCAGGGGAGGGTTGAAGAGGGTCTTTTCTGCTGCATTTGTGGCATCTAAGAAGCTCTACCTTTTGAATATTGCTCACTCTGATGGTTTAGACGACCCTCTGGACATGGAGAGAAGAATGACTCTGGAACAAATTTTGCACTCCTTTGACGCAGTATCTGCAACCTATACAAAATAGCCCAATTCTTGATTTCCTTTATCTTGTCTTGGAAATCAAGGTATGCTGCTGCCCCAGCTTTAGATTTTTAATTCTCTCATTACTGCTTGCAAACTAATTTGCCAAATTTCCTTTGTTATTTATGGCTTGTGTTTCGGCAGGGTGGAGCGCATTGAAGTGGACAACACTCTTTAACTGTTAAGAAAGAAAAAGAAATTATAATCCATTGTATTGTTCACTTCACACCAAACATGCACTTAGTACTATGATTTATCACTCTGGTTTTGCATACAATGTTCCTTAAAATCATCTGTCGACTCTTTTAAGTAACATGATTGCGCTGCAGTGTGTTTTTCTCCACGTTTATGCTGTATCAAGAGATTTAAGGGATTTCAATTTCAACCATATGGCCATAAAATTCCACTTGAAGCCCAAATTCCCATCTTAAAGGCCACTCTCTCTTAACTTTGTATAATTTATTGGGTGAATTAGTGGCTCTGCCGTTATGTGGGCAAACCAGAATCCAGATTGTTTAGTAGCCTTTTCACAAATTTGTTGTACTTGAACAATCTTCATCTAGCTAAAATATCATCTAATCAATTGGAACATTTCCAATTATACATCACTTGCTTCAGTTGCAGGGTTAGGTTTGACAATGAACATATTGCATACACAAAAGGCGAACATAAAATCTGAGATTGAACATCTTCTCTCAGAAGAATTCATTTCGAAATTATATTGTTTTCTGATTAATCAATATGATAGTTATTGAAGATAGCGTCCAACATCAAATAGTTCCCACATATTATACTGATTAATCAGTGTGACACAAATTGCATCATCAAAGCAAAGCAAAACAGGAACTTAACTAAGTAGGAGGAATATCTGTTAACTACAAGACCTAAACGATAATTTTATTTTATTGTTATTTTTTTCCTCCAAACATATAAGCAAGGTTAAAGGCAACGAGGAGACGCACTTCACTTTGTGGGAGTCAAGAAACTCATACCCTCGTCCTTTTTACATCGGTCTCGGTGTCATTTACGTCATTACCATTACCGCCAAGTGATACCTGCAGCAATAGTTATGTTCATCCTAAAAACTCCAGTTCAAGAGATTTTTTTTTTCTTTTCTGTATAAACATTGAGTGAAGAGATGATGATAAGTTGGTCGTGTAACCATGCTAAGATCAATACAAAGATGAACATACATTCTCATTAGGAACGACAACATATCTGTCTCACGGTGAGACCCAACATTTTTCTTAGTGTACATAATTATTGTACATAGGGGTGTCCATAACCCTCATATGGGGTGGGGCCCACATTTTAGCATTTTTCAACCGTAAATATACTGAAGATCAGTTCATGCTAACTACTATGAAATGTGTAGATCATATTCAGAACCTGATGATATGTCAACTTTTGAGGCCTCTATCTGCTGTCCAGTTGATTCATCCATACTCAATACCTCTATGATCTTCGGGACGTTTCTATTGAGCTGTGTTAGCATTGGGGTATTTAAGTCTGTACATATTTTTCTGTTATGGTTTAGTTAGTTGCATCTGCGTATGTGAATGCTTGTATAATTCTGGTGTTGAATGAGAAAATAGATTTTCCCGCCTCATTTTTCATCCTCTCAATTCTAGAAATTTCATCGTATAGTATCAGAGCGGTGATGATTCTCTGCGATGGCGAATGAATCTAGTGCTCAAATAGAGACTCAAAATCAAGCAAATCAAGCAAATCCACCAGTTGATTTGTGTACTGGAGAAGTGGTGACTGGAGATGTGGCTTCTCTTGTTAATCGATTGGTAAGTGATTCGAGTAGTCCGTATTATCTTCATTATGGAGACAACACAGGGATGCAACTCATCACTGTCATGCTCACTGAGGAGAATTATGCGATGTGGAGTCGTGCAGTTATTATGGCGCTCAATGTCAAAAATAAGGAAGGATTTATTGATGGATCAATCGTAAAGCCTCCTTTAGATGATCTTCTATATGGTGCTTGGAGGAGATGCAGTCATGTGGTCTCTTCATGGATTATCAATTCCATTCCGAAGTAGCTATACCCCAGTGTGATGCACAAAGATTCTGCAAGGAAGATCTGGATTGAACTCAGGGATCGCTACAGCCAAAGTAATGATCATCGCATCTATGAACTTAAGAAGAAAATTGCTTCGATTTCTCAAGCAAATAGTTCTGTCAACTCTTACTTCAATCGATTCAAGGGACTTTGGGAAGAGTGGACAATTATAGGCCAGAAATTAGCAATCCTAATTACAAGTATGAAGATCAGATTATGCAGTTTCTTATGGGCCTGGATGAACAATTTTCCAGTGTGAGAAGCCAGATATTGTTGATGGATCCACAACCTTCTCTCAACAAAGCTTTCGCTCTAGTTCTGCAAGATGAGAGGCAAAAGGAAGTTGTTGCTAAGAAGCAACAAAACTTTGATGCAACAGCCTTTGCCAGTAAACTGATTCCCAGTTCTGTTGGTGGTCAACGAACCACTTCATTTAACCAATCATGGAGAAGGGAATGGCCTATATGTAGCCATTATGAAATGCTTGGACATCTCAAGGGAAAATGCTATAAGCTGATTGGTTATCCTCGTGGTCATAGCCTTACTGAAGGAAAAAAATCCAGTTGCAAATGCTGTTAGTCTAGCCTTTCATACTAACAATTCAGAAGTGATGACTTCTCTCTCAAATCTCACCATTACACCAGATCAATGTCAAGAAATTCTAGCTATGTTGGACTCAATTTGATATTTGGGCTAATTTGATATTTGTTGGACTCAATTTTTTTTTATTTTTTATTTTTTATTTTTTTGAAGTTATAAAAATAGGTTGGACTTTACAAGACTAATTTTGACACAATTTTTAACAAAATATGTGTGCGCATTTTGGCATTCATATGCGGTCAACGAAATGGAATTACCACATTATCACGAGCATATCACATATACAAGGCGTTTCGAAAAAAGTGTCAAGTATATGCATGCATATTTGAAGTATATGTGCGCATTTTAAGACACTGATGTTAGTATTTTGATGTTGGTTATTATTACATTCGGTTTACTTTTGTGTTTTAGGATTAAATCCCCAAATGTGAGCTACACTGCTGAAAAAAAAAAAAAAAAGAGCTAAGGGTTGAGCTCGATCTTTAATAAATATGAGGGTGAAAATGATGAGAAGAGACGGAAAAATTATGCTTGGGGTGCATTGGAACGAAAAGTGCAAAGAAAGAAATGAAGATAACTTATGCATGGAACATGTGAAGAAATTGGAATGTCAAGATGAGATTTCTGGCTTTATATGAAGGACTAGGGGCATAGGGCTATCTGTGGGTCGGTTCGATTCGATTCCGTACTATAATTAAATTTTTTAACATTTACAGCAACACTACATAAATATAACTAATGACATTTCATTCGTAACTTTTACAAATTAACGTGGTCCAATTAAAAAATATATAAATAATTAGCTGTCCAATAATATTAATTCAATGCATACAAATACCAAAAAGTAGATATTAATATTAAAATATCGGTGATCCATATCAACAATTCATTTGGGCTAATGGACTTTAAAATTAAAATTATGAAATTATCTGGTTTATTTAATTAATTTGTTAATTTATTTAGAAGAAATAAAATAATTTAATAAAAAAATAAAAAATTTATTTAGTTTCGATTCTTCAGTTCTTAGTTTAGACTCGAGACTCAACTCAAACTCATTGGTTCTCGATTCGAGTATTTAACATATGAAGAATCGCTTGGTTCGGTTCGGTTCGGGACTTTCGAACACCCCTAGAGGAGCATATGAAATACCAATTGAAGGCTCATCGAATTATTATTAGGAATCCAAAAAGTTTTACAAATCTCGATTCAAAGTTTCTTGGAGGAAATTATTATGCGTGTTTTTCTCCAAAATTCTCATTCAAGCTTTAGTTTGATTTAGTTAGTTTTTAGTTTAAAAATCAAATTCTACCAAATTTTGATTTAATTTCTTTGTGGAAAATATACTTTTCATTTTTTAGATTTCAAGCGATCGTCGCCTCACATATCAAATTCATTTTCAATCACAATATTTATTTATAAAAGAATGGCAACAAAACTTAAATTTGAGTCTTATTTTTTGTCATAGTATGCAGTACATATTCACAATATTTCTAAAAGATCTTAAACCTCTACAAAGAGAATACTGTTATTTATTTAAATTAATTTCCAACTCAACTCTCATATCAACAACAAAAAATAATAAAAAAAGTTAAAGTTGCAAATAATTAACCCTTTATGGGTTAATTTCACAAACGGTCACTAAACTTACCTAAAAATTACAAAATGATCACCAAAGTTTAAAACTTGCAGAAATGGCCACTGAAGTTTTAATTTGTTTCACAAACGGTCACTAAATGACCATTATGATTTTAATTCAAACTTAAAGGACCAAAACATGTGGATATAGAAGTTTGACCATCTCAAGTGCAAATTTCTTGCTATTAAATGTCACATTTTGAGTAAATTAGATGAAAATTGTAAAAGTGATATTTTAATTTTCGTTCCGCCTATATACGTATAAGACCATAAATTTAGATATCAGATATAAATATTTTTCTATATTTTTGTGTGATCGTGCATAAATTTCCTAACTTTAATGCACTTTTATTTATTTTAATTCACATAAAAATATAGTGTATTCTTGTTTAGTAGTTGACTTAGAAATTTGCATTTGAGGTGGTCAAGCTTTTATATTCACGTGTTTTGGTTCTTTTAAGTTTGAATTAAAATCATAACACTCCTTCAGTGACCGTTTGTGAGACAAATTAAAATTTTAGTGACCGTTTGTAAAAGCGCATGAAACTTCAATGATATTTTCTGCAAGTTTTAAATTTCAGTGACCGCTTTGTAATTTTAAATAAGTTCAGTGACTGTTCATGAAAGTAACCCTTTATTTTATCCTACAATAAAGTTTTAAGTTAAAGTTACCTGGAAAATTCAATTTCATTGACCACTTTTCCTTTTTTCAATTCAAATATATATTATCTCTGCATATAAACAGAAAGACGACAAAAAGTTATTCACATCCTTAGTGTATACAGAACATAGGTTACGTCATTTCATTATGAAAATTACGATCCACAGACCACAGTGTTAAAGAAGCATCAGTCATAGAAAATACATAAAAAAGCCTCCTCACTAAATTCATATTACAATTTTAACACGAGTGAAACGATAAAGACGCCGAGAGATGGCGGTGGTGGTGGTGGTTGTGACTAGTGGTTTCTTTCTCAATCCGCCACCGACTATGAAGAAAATCATCGACGGAACATGGTAGTCTAAGAGGGCCCGTTGTGTGGTAGCCATATACCTCTCGAGCTTCATCAAGAAGCCTTTGAAATAGAGGATGGTATAAATATGAAATCGGGATTACAAATCTTTGAAAAATTCCTCCATCTTCATTATCATCTGCTAATCCCACTTCCACTGCCACCCACCCTTTCTTCACCTTCATCTTCTTCTCCTCTTGCATATTGCAAGTATATATATAATATATGTATGTATGTGTAGAGAGAGAGAGAGAGAGAGAGAGAGAGAGAGTTGAGAGGGTGGAGAGAGTATAGGGAATTGTTAATTTATATGGGCTTAAAGTTGATAAAAGTATTGCTTTAGTTTGGTTGTAAATTGCAATTTGTGCGTTTAATAAAAATAAAGTAATGGACGTGTGCAAACCGTACACATGCGGAATCGTTGGGATGCACTCGAAGCCTACCCCATTTTCAATTGAATAATAATATCTAGCATTATTGGTGCTAGATCACCAATTTATGTGACATTAAATGATATGTTCAATTAAACGTGAAATTGTGGGATGCATTTAACTGAACATGTAATTTAATGTCAATAATGTTGACATCTAGACTAGTGTTAAATATCATTGGTGTTGAATGTCATTACTTTTTTCAATTTGGTCATCATTTGTGGACTCCTACGTGGTCCCTTTTCTGTTTAGACAATAATTCTTGATGGACATTGGAATCATGTTTGTGCCTAAATTTTATTTGTTAAAACTTATCTTAAGATGCGATTCCTAATTATGTGTTCAAGTATTGACCACTCATTTTAAATTCATTTGTTTAGTGGTTTATTTGACAAGATACCTTGATGAGTATTCGGCTGACTTCATGTAAGTTGACACTATTCATGCACTTGCGCTATACAAAACATAAATAGAAGCATGCAATTAGTTAGTCATATTGGTTCATATTTCTCTAAACATGCGGATATAGTAATTTAAAGACATGTTAAGGGTGCACAGGCTAAGCGATCAGATAAGGCCTCAGTATTGTAGGGGCACCAAGATTGGTCGTCCAAGCGCAACTAGTCTGTTGCGAGTCAAGAAGCTCGGCTTGTCACTATGGTCGGGAATTGACGGTGCAATTTTGCAAGCCGAGCTAATAAAACACGAGATACCCAAATTTGTAAGCAGGTTGTTCCGGGTTTTTTCGCTGAAAGTAGTCAAACCTGAATGACACTACTAATTAATTTATAGAACATAAATTTACCCAAAAAAAAATAGGAAAAGAAGCAGTATTATGACTCTTGACATTCTAATATTAGGGCAAGACCACAAATTCAAGAAGAGTTAAAGCGATTATTGATCATTGACAATTGACAACTGCGCGTTGACATTGAAATTGAAAATGGAATTGGATGGTAGAGCGTGGCCAACCGTCCACAGCTTTCGGTGCAAACATTTCAATTTACCCACTTTCAGTGTTAAATCTCTTCTCTCAACTTCTTGTGGTTGTGCGCTCTTGGCACTGATTCTGATTCGGCTAGGATATTCACCAGTTTATACCACTGATGCCTCAACATTTATAGTAAACATTTTAAATCAAATTTTACTCTTAAAACTCTTATTGTGGTCTACTCAATCACTTCGTAAATAAATATGCAACCACTTCGAGAGCTGTTTTTTTTTTTTTTTTTTAAGTAAAGGATTGTGTCTGTAAAAATATAAATTTGAATTTATTTCCATATTTGGGGTCCCATTTTCTGGGCAGAATCATATCTGATCACCTGTCATTACCCAGTTTTGGGATATTTGCTTCTCAAATATTCCCATATATATACCCCCATGAGTAATGACAGCACTATTGCACCATCACAATCCACAGATTTCTATATATAAGGAACATATTTGATTGCAAGATGACTATCTGTCAACTTTTGGGCACATGTGCGGGTCATGTAGCTATGGCCACTTCAATGTTCAAGACATTCATGGTCCAATTGCTTGATTCCTGGTTCTAAAATCTTGGTTACTTTTTGAAATTTTAGGGATACTAATCCCATTGTAACTTAGGTGCAGTGCATCTGATTCTTGGATATTGAGGTATTAGGTAGTGATGCTGCCAAAAATCGTACTTACTGACTTCCCGAGCTTGACGACCGAGAACGAGCATGAACGAGATCTTCCGGTACCTGAAACAAAGGCGTCGAGTTTTACCTTGTTAGGAGTGTTCTCCATGGTAGGACTCCTTGGATAGGGTGTCCCTGTTGGGTCAGGAATCCTCCTGAGGATAGGCGATGCTTGGCATTGGATCGCATAGAATTGGCCAAGTAGATGTCCCGACCATATGTCCAACCCGAGGACTCTCGTAGTGACTTTTGAGGCGATCCGGCAAGACCGTCCTCGAGATGTACCCCCGAGGACATATAAGCCCAAGGACCACAACCATGATTTATGGTACGACCATTGACATAATCCTCGTGCTCGGGTATATCGCGTGTGACATCATCATTGGCCCCCGTGCATCCATGCTCGAGATTTGAGGATGGGTGCAGTGTCATTGGAGTTCTCGACCCTGAGCAAAGATGCTAACGTCTGGAGCGTGTGGTAGGGCTTACGTCATTGTGTCGTCAGCCCTGGTTAAAAAGAGGCGGTTAATGCTCGCCCGTTGGATGGATGACACGTGGCACGATCCAATGGCTGAGGAGGCGACCCTTGGTCTCTCCCTTGAGGAAGGCTATAAATACTCATTTTCCCCTTCATTTTTTACCTTTTCACTCTCAGTAACTCTTTCGGCCATCCTCGAGATTGAGTACCAAGGTACGAGCCTAAGCACTTAAGTTGTTTCTTTAGATTTTTTAAGTTAGGATGTCGAGTAGTGGTAGCAGTAGTTCATCCTCTTCTTCGGGTACAATACCCGATGAACGTCCTCAATCGATTATCCCTATGGCCGTCCCCCTAAATGTTCAGCCTCGAGCTAAGGGGTCCTCGATCCCCTTCTCGTACCCCGACCAGCTCTGTAGGTTTAAAGAGCATCTAGCTGTGGCATGTGCTCGGGAATATAAGGTTATGCCCGAGTGTGACATTAGGTCTCCCGAGCCAGGGGATAGGATGGTTATTGCTCGGGATGGGGAGTTCGTCATGTTTAGGGATTCTTTGAAGGGGGTTTTAGGTGGCCATTACACCCTTTCTTCCTCGGGCTGTTGGTCGAGTATAATATGTGCCCAGGTCAGTTGGTACCAAATGGGTGGAGGATGTTAATTTATTTCTTTATTGCCTATAGATATCTAGGAATAGCTCCGTACCTCGATCTCTGTAGGATGGTCTTCGACCTCAAGCAGCTCCCTCAATTCACCTGTTTTGCATACCTTTCGTCCCGAGGAGGGTTTAAAGTCCCGAGGATGCCCACTTCTTTAAAGGGTTGGAAGGAGAAGTGGTTCTACGGAGTTCCTCGGGATCAGGATCTTCCTTTTAGTCCTCGGTGGGGGGTTCCCGGATACGTCGAGCTTTTGTGAGGGTCAGGCTTACTTCGAGTCCTTAGAAAGAGATAGGCTGATGCTAGAGAACCTCGAGCCCCTTGTGTACGATATAGACGACATCCTCGCGGACGATATTCTCGATCTGGCGGATGTAAGAGGCCTCGAGGGTAGGACTTGTTCTTTTTATTTGCCTTTGTTTTTATTATGAGGACATGAAGCATCGGGCTAATGCGTGTTTATGGTGTGTAGGGATGACTTTTGATCCGAGTGCATTGTGTCAGGCGGTCGGGAACAAGAGCAAAGCCCCTCAAGCCCGGGCTCCTAGGCAAAAGAAAGGGAAGAAGCGCCCTCGGGAGAGTCCCGTGAATGGACCGGGAGAGTCCTCGGAGGCCAACTTATCGCCAGGCTCGGGGAGACCCACCGTTGCTCTTTTTGCGTCCCAGACGACTCCTCGAGGGACTTCGACGCCCCGGGCTGCTGCAGTCGTCGTAGATCTCGATGACGAGGGCGTTCCAGCAGCCATGACCAGCCCGATGATCGAGATGTTAGCAGGCTCTTCCCGAGCATTATTGACAAGTATATGGGGGATCAGGGCCCCGAGGATGGCTTGCTCGAGACGTTACTGACTAAGGTTAGCCCTAATGTGTCCTATGTTTTTTTAAATTTAGACATCTTAGTTTCTCGAGGATGAGCTCATGGAGATTTATTTATTTATGGTTTTAAGCCTTGAGTGTCACTCGGGGACTTTCGTTGAAAGGGGCGAACACGTCCCAAAAACTGGCTGGTCTTCTCGAGGATTTAAAAGCTCGAGATCAAGAAATCATTAAATCGAAGTCTGAGCGAAATATCCTCGGGAAGGAACGTGATGAGGCCAGAGATGAGCTGCATAAAGCTCGGGATGAAGCCAGTTCGTTTCGGGACGAGGCCGAGGAGTTAAGGTTGGAACTTGAGCGAGCCCAAAAAGACTTTGAGGAGAAGCTGATGGGAGCTCGGGAGAGTGCTACTGAGGACTTCAAGGCGTCCGACGAGTTCAAAAGGTTGCAGGGCGAATACGGCATGGGCTCGTATTTTCACGCTCTGAAAGAAGCCCGAGCCTTCATGCGTTCTAGGCCAGGAGCTCATCCCGATGACCTGAAGGGTATTCCGGAAGTTGTAGAGTAGCTCGAACTTTTCGAGGAAGAGGAAATTGAAGACGACCACCAGGTTGACGTAGGGTTGGAAGATACCGAGGATGATCCCCGAGCTCCTTCAACAACCCCGAGGCTGGGGACATTGATTGATGTTTTTGTACATGTATTTTGCACGAGCTGTGCTCGGAACTTTGTTTATATATTTTTTTTGTAATGTTAATTTCTCGATCTTTCGCCCGCATATTTTCTTCCGAGGACATAAAAGTGCTCGACGACTCTAATGAATTAAAACGCAATCATTAAGGCTCGACGACTTTAGGGAACGAATATGTTATAATTTATGCTCGACAACTTCAATGAATTAAAACGTTCGATCATTCAAGCTCGACGACTCTAATGAAGTGTTATGTTATAATTCATGCTCGACGACTTCAATGAATTAAAACGTTCCATCATTCAAGCTCGACGACTCTAATGAAGTGTTATGTTATAATTTATGCTCGACGACTTCAATGAATTAAAACGTTCCATCATTCAAGCTCGACGACTCTAATGAAGTGTTATGTTATAATTCATGCTCGACGACTCTAAGGAATTAAAAGATCGACGGGTACGGAGTCAAGAGCTTGACATCTTCAGGGGTCGTTTACCTTGTTGTACATGATATCCCGAGCTCGAGCACTTATCGATGCATTCTTTGACCAATTTTAAATTTTCAGGGCTCGGGTCTGCTCATGGCGAGTTTGGGGACTGTGCCATGAGGGCTTGCTACTCGCGGGACTTTTTGGGAGAGCATGCTCATAGCACGTCTCGAGGTATGCGCATGGCATGTATGTGAAGGTGCCTGCGCGTGGCAGGGCTTCGATGAGATCATGCCCGTAGCATGTCTCGGGGGTGCTTGCGCGTGACAGGGCTTGGATGAGATCATGCCCGTAGCATGTCTCGGGGGTGCCTGCGCGTAGCAGGGCTTTTGGAAAGGGGACTTTTGTTGTGTCTCCATCAGTTACTTTACGTAAACTTTGCTATGTTCTGGAGTAAGAAAGGGCTCATATGCATTGATGAACGAATTACTAAAAGTAACAATATGCAGGGTGTGCAAGCCCGATGAAAAATCAAACTGACAGAAAAGCAAATAGAGGAAATGTGTAGGGCATGCAAGCAAAAAACGAAAAGCAAACTAATACTTATAACAAAATGGACAAGGTCATGACTTTTACTTGTGATACACCTTGAGGTTGTTGACATTCCAAGGCCTCGGGAGTGGTCTTCCCGACATATCTCTCAAGCTGTATGCTCCATTCCGAACTTGTCGAATGACTTCAAAGGGTCCTTCCCAGGCTAGTCCGAACTTTCCTGGGGCATGGCCGGCAGCCTCGGACTTTCTGAGCACCAGGTCCCCTATCCTGAATCTTCGGGGCCTGACTTTGCTGTTGAAGTATTTAGCCGTTCTGTTTTGGTATGAGGCGACTCGTAGTGTAGCTTGTTCTCGTACTTCTTCCAAGAGGTCGAGATGCTCGGTGGTATGTTCTCCAGCGTCATGATCCAAACGCCTTAGTGATGGTAGGTTAACTTCAAGGGGTATAGGAGCCTCCAACCCGAAGGCTAGCATGAATGGGGTTTCTCCTGTGGTTGTCTTGTGCGAAGTCCTGTAAGTCTATAGTATGGAGAGTAGCTCATCGGGCCAGTCACCATACGCGCCTTCGATCCTTGTACGGAGGTCTTGCAATATAATCATGTTAGTGACTTCGACCAAACCGTTGCTCTGAGGGTACGCGACCGATGTTAGGCGATGATCTACCCCAAGGTTAGCGCAAAAATTCTTGAACTGAGCATTGTCAAATTGTCTCCCATTATCGGTTATGAGCACTTTAGGTATTCCGAACCTACGTATGATTGACCTCCAGACGAATGTTCTTAGCCTGGGCTCTAAAATAGTTGCCAGGGGCTCTGCTTCCGCCCATTTTGTAAAGTACTCTACAGCCACAGCCACAAACTTCACCTATCCTCTTGATATTGGAAAGGGCCCGAGGATGTCAACCCCCCATTGTTCGAAGGGAGCCGAACAGTGTATGGGTGTGAGCTCCTCTGCGGGGGTGTGAATGATGTTACCAAACCTTTGGCACTTATCACATTTTCTTACATACTTTGAGGCGTCCCTCTTCATGGTCGACCAGTAATACCCATACCTTATGAGTTTGAAGGCTAGGGCTCTGGCTCCTTGGTGATTTTCACATACTCCTTCATGAACCTCCGTCAGAGCCCGCACGGACTCGGAGGGCTTGAGGCATCTGAGATATGGGAGCGTAAGGCTCCTGCGGAAGAGGACTCCTTGGATTATGCAATACCTTGGTGCTCTAGATCGGATACTCCTAGCTTTCCTGGGATCATCGGGGAGGCTTCCGCTAGTTATAAATTCAACTATGGGGTCCATCCGGAAGGCTCGTTATCGATATCCATGACCACCAATTCTTGACTAATGCTTGGCTTTGTTACGGTTTTGATGTGGACTATCTTGTCAAGACCATCTATTCCCATGAACACGAGTCTTGACAACGCGTCCGCCTTCCCATTATCAGCCCGGGCGATTTTCAAAATTTGACAGTCTTTGAACCTCCTCCGCAGGTCATGTACTTTCAAGCAGTACATATTCATTTTATCGTCCTTTCTTTCGAATGCCCCTTCAACCTGTCCTACCACAAGTTGGGAATCGCTAAAGAGCTTGACGTATTCAATCCCCAAGCCATTGGCTAGTTCAAGAGCAATGACCACAGCCTCATATTCCGCCTCGTTGTTGGTAGCTTCGAAATCAAATCTGAGTGCACAGTGAATTTCGGTCAGTTTATCCGGGCTGTTGATGATGACCCTTGCACCCGAGCCCGAGGAGTTGGAGGCCCCATCAATGAATATCTCCCATATGTCCACCATACTGGTCGGGATATTTCCCGGCCCCCGAGGCTTCGGGGTGAGTTATGTGATGAAGTCTGCTAGGACATGTCCTTTGATAGAAGGTCGGGGTTTGAACTTATATCAAATTCACCGAGCTCAATTGCCCATTTCAACAATCTTCCCGAGACATCCGGCTTTTGGAGTATTTGTCCGAGTGGCTGATCTGTCAACAATACAATGGGGTGTGCCTAAAAATATTGGCGTAGCTTTCGAGCCAACACAACCAATGCCAGGGCAAGCTGTTCTGCCAAAGTGTACCTTGTTTCTGCGTCCAACAAGACCTTGCTCACATAGTAGATGGGTTGTTGAGCCCTCTTTACCTCTTTTACCAACACTCCGCTCACCGCATTCTGGGACACGGCCATGTACAAATACAACGTGTCCCCGGGCTCGAGCTTTGTGAGCATTGGAGGAGTGGCTAACGTCTGTTTGAGTTCCTGGAGTGCTCTCTCGCAATCCTCATTCCAATTGAAGTTTTGATTACCTCTTAGGACTTTGAAGAAGGGGAAACACCTATCGGCTGCCCTGGACATGAACCTATTCAGAGAGGCAACTCGACCTGTCAACTTCTGGACCTCCTTCTTATTCCTAGGTGATTCCATGGATATCAAAGCACGTATCTTGTCTGGGTTGGCCTCAATTCCCCTGTGAGTGATCATGAAACCCAAGAACTTCCCTGATGCTATCCCAAAAGCGCACTTGGTTGGGTTTAACTTCATCTTGTATCTTCGGAGAATAGAAAATACTTCCTCTAGGTCAGCAATATGCTCATTTTCTTGCTTACTTTTAACCACCATGTCATCGACATAGGCCTCAATGCTCTTTCCGATTAGGTCAGCAAAGACTTTGTTGATGAGCCTCTGGTATGTCGCCCCTGCATTCTTCAAGTCGAAAGGCATGACCTTATAGCAGTAGATGTCAGAATCAGCTATGAATGACGTCTTCTCCTGATCATCCTCGGCTATGAGGATCTGGTGATACCCTGAGAATGCATCAAGAAAACTATACAACTTATGACCTGCGGTGCTATCCACCAAATTGTCGATCCGAGGTAGAGGATAACTGTCCTTTGGGCATGCCTTGTTGAGATCTGTGAAATCAATACATACCCTCCACTTACCGTTAGCCTTTTTGACAAGAACAACGTTGGCGAGCCAGTCTGGATACTGGACCTCCCTGATGAACCGAGCGTTGACGAGTTTGTTAATTTCCTCATGTATCACCTCCCGTCTTTCCGGTGCAAATTGTCTTTTCCTTTGCTTTACCGGCTTTGCGTCGGGCCTCACATTAAGTTTATGAACCACGACCTCGGGATCTATCCATGGCATGTCCTCCACTTTCCAAGCAAACACATCAATGTTGCGGGACAAACACTTGATGAGCTCGTCCCTGAAAGTTAGTGGAAGGTCAACAATCCCTTTCGGAATGATCGTTCCACCCCCGAATCCCTGGAGCGTGGTCTTGACCCCCTTGAGTTGGCTGGTAGAAATCTCCATCTTCTTGTAAGCTTCTTGGGACAATACATTGGCAGCACTCCCGCTGTCTACAAGTATCCTCTTGACTTCGAAATTGGCTATTATGGCCGATATGACCAGGGCATCGTCATGAAGATATGTTATGCCTTTCAGATCCTCCGTCCCGAAGGTAATGTCTTCAGTGTTGGAAAGAGTGGTCTCCGGGCCCGACCCATGCTGCCGAGCATACTGCTTTCTTCTACTATTCGAATCTCCCCCCGACGCTATTCCTCCAACTATGATGTTGATCGTACCAGCAATGGGTTTGTTACCTCTTTCCGGGCCTGATGTCCTACCCATGTTGTGATCGTTCCTTGGACGTTTGTCGTTCCCGACGTATGTCCTCAAAAATCCCCTTTTTATCAATCCATCGATCTCCCGTTGCAACATTATACATTCGTCCGTAGTGTGCCCATGATCCTTGTGAAAGTCACAGTACTTACTCTTGTCTCTTGTCTCCGGGGGAGATTGCAGCCTATGAGGCCATTTAAGATCTTTCATGTCTCTTATTTCCATCAGTATGTTGGACTTAGAAGTGTTCAGATGAGTAAACGGCCTAGGTGGTCCTTCCAGCCTCGGCTTTCCCCGAGCATGATCATGTCGCACACTGGGCTCGTGGGGCCTCTTAAATTGGGATTTCTCAGAGTTCGGGTGGCCTTCATGGCCTCCTCCATGTTGATATATTTCTCTCATAGGGTTAGAAGCTTCGTTACTGATTTCGGGGGTGTCTTAGATAAAGACATCCTAAAAGTCTCACACCTTACTGCATATGTTAGAGCTGTAACCGCTGCTGTGATATGGAGGTCGGGTATATGTAACCTCTCCTTGTTGAATCTCGTCATGAAGTTGCGCAAGGTCTCGTTAGGCCCCTAACGGAGCTGCATGAGGGTGGCCGCTGTCTTCCTGATGCGCTTGCTGCTGGCGAAGAAGCGGAGAACTTTTCGGCAAGGTCATAGAATGATGATATGGAGTTGGACTCCAGGGTAGCGAACCAATCCCTAGCAGCGTTGGTCAACGTCTGAGGAAAGGCTTTGCACATTACTTGATCAGGTGCAACTTGTAAGTTCATGACGTCTGTATAGACATTCAGATGGTTGATGGGGTCGGTTGTCCCATCGTATTCCTTTATGTGGGAGAATTTGAACTTGTTCGGGAGTGGATATGAAAGAACCTCGGGCGTGAATGGAGTGTTAGGGGCGAACCCCACCATGCCCTTGGCATTCTGTTGTAGTCCTACCGTAATTCCATCTTGTATGATCCGCGCGAGTTCGCCCGAGTCCATGGTAAGTAATCTCGAGGCCGACGCATGTGGGGGTACGTCCGAGGCCCCAAACCCACCATTGTAGTGGGCATCGCGGTTGTCCCGAGCTCGAGCATCAGCCACGACACCTCCTTCTGATGCTGGTGTTCGTGTGTGCACTGGTGCTGGAGCCTGGGGAATGTTTCCTTGGCTAAGTAGCTGGGTCAAGGACGCGACTTGTTAACGTAGCTCCTCGAATGCTCCGGCAGTAACCATTGCGGGTGGGGGACCTGACGTCCCGGCGATTCTTCTTGGTGATCTTGAGGGCCTGCCGTGGGTGGTTGGTTTGGAGCGGATGAGCTTGCGAGGGGAAGACCTGAACATGTATTCACCATGACTTTTGGTAGCGTTTCCCACAGACGGCGCCAAATGATGCTGCCAAAAATCGTACCTACTGACTTCCCGAGCTTGACGATCGAGAACGAGCACGAACGAGATCTTCCGGTACCTGAAACAAAGGCGTCGAGGTTTGGCCTCGTCGCCCCTCCGATGCTTAAGTCGGAGAGAGAATAGAGAGAGTATCTGTGCTGGAAAAATATATGTAAAAGCGTACCTCAATGAAGAATCAGAATGATGTATTTATAGTGGTGGATAGTTTATTCCTGGTAGGACTCGCTTCCTTGTATTCCGGAGTGATTGTAGGAGCAGATGTCGGAGCCCAAGTATGAGTTTTGCCTTGTTAGGAGTGTTCTCCATGGTAGGACTCCTTTGTCATCTAGGACTCCTTGGATAGGGTGTCCCTGTTGGGTCAGGAACCCTCCTGAGGATAGGCGATGCTTGGCATTGGATCGCATAGAATTGGCCAAGTAGATGTCCTGACCATATGTCCAACCCGAGGACTCTCGTAGTGACTTTTGAGGCGATCCGGCAAGACCGTCCTCGAGATGTACCCCCGAGGACATATAAGCCCGAGGACCACAACCATGATTTATGGCACGACCATTGACATAATCCTCGTGCTCGGGTATATCGCGTGTGACATCATCAGGTAGCATGTTTATGGGTAAAATCCCACTATCCAATAATATGATGAAATAAATAAACAAGTTCTCCTTTTAATGATGAAACACATAAATCATATTATATACTATGAAACACAAAAAACTCTATATAGTATTAGAGTCCAACAATCTGATTCATTTATTGATCAAACAGCCAATCAGATTCCAGGGAAGACATTCTCAAATGAGCAACTATTTTGCATGAATATGTTAAAAGGATAACCCCACATCAATTCAGGTCGAAAAGTTGATTACTACTCTTAATAATGATGACATTTAAGATTGAAACTCAAAGACTATAATATACATACATCTATTGTAAGGAATGATTCTTTGGATTCAGGTTCTTGATACCTCAGACACAAGATAAAATCAGTTGCAAGCTGTTTTTTTGCTGTTTTTATCTACTGATTTTAGTTAGAATCTTCAACTACATGGAGCCTTATGTAGTTAGTTGGTTAATAACTGAATTGATTCCTCCTTTGTGTCTATAAATAGTGATTAAGACTGAAGAAATACTGCAGCAGTAGGGAGTTGGAAAATAAAGAATGAAGAGTTGTAGAGAGCTTGAGAATTAGAAATAGAAAGTGAGGTTGTAAGAGAGGGATTTTCTGAAAATCAATCTGATGTAAAAGCTTTCTCATGATTTCTATAGAAGCTCGAGAGAGAGATAAACTCTGTAGTATGAAGTGATGATTGAAAATGAACAATCTGTAAAGTCTTCTACTGATTCATGTAATTGAATGTAAAGTCTTGGTTAATAAAGATTGAGGAAGAAGATTTCTTCATGTTACCAATTCTGAGTTGCTGATTTCTTTTTGCTGGTTTATTTTTCTAATGTATTTCTTTGTTCTTGTTGGTTTTCTGAATCTGATTGCTTCCTGATCTTCAAATGAAGCAATCTGTGCTCTCTAAATTCTGTATCAATTTTAGAGATTAAAGGCAGCCATTTAACCCCAACAAGTGGTATTAGAGTTGGGATTAAAATCTGCAAAGAAGAAGGAAGCAAAGGAGAAAGAGGATGCTGATGAGGTGGAGGGTAATGATGATGGTGAGTTTGCTACTGATAGTGCTCTCCCTGACAAGCATAGTACTGAAGACAAGGAAGAGGAGGAACATCCTACAGCTGGTGATGATTGATGCAACAACTGAGAATGTGGAGGAATGCTACAAGGCATCTACATCTTGCAAGGAAGTGAAGTTGAGGTTGGAATTGAAAACAAATCTAATTCTGCTGAAAGTTTCATTGAGGACAAACTAGAAAATTATTGCAAGTTGCCTAATCACCAGCCTGCAAGACTTGATATGTAAAATCCTCCAAGGAATCAAGGTGGAGATTGTAAGGAATGATTCCTTAGATTCAGGTTCTTGATACCTCAGACACAAGATAAAATCAGTTGGAAGCTGTTTTTTTGCTGTTTTTATCTACTGATTTTAGTTAGAATCTTCAACTAGATGGAGCCTTAGGTAGTTAGTTAGTTAATAATTGAATTGATTCATCCTTTGTATCTATAAATAGTGATTAAGACTGAAGAAATACTGCAGCTGTAGAGGAGCTCGAAAATAAAGAATGAAGAGCTGTAGAGAGCTTGAGAATTAGAAATAGAAAGTGAGGTTGTAAGAAAGGGAATTTCTGAAAATCAATCTGATGTAAAACTTTCTGATGATTTCTATAGAAGCTCGAGAGAGATATAAACTCTGTAGTATGAAGTGATGATTGGAAATGAACAATCTGTAAAGTCTTCTACTGATTCATGTAATTGAATGTAAAGTCTTGGTTAATAAAGATTGAGGAATTCTTCCTGTGATCAATTCTGATTTCTTTCTTCTGGTTTATTTTTCTACTGTATTTCTTTGTTCTTGCTGGTTTTCTGAATCTGATTGCTTCCTGATCTTCAAGTCTACTGAAGCAATTTGTGCTCTCTAAATTTTGTATCAATTTCAAAAATTAAAGGCAGCCATTTAACCCCAACATCTATAGAATATAAAATCCTCCACGTTGACTATAAAAATCCAATGATGATAAAAAGAAATCCAAAAATTAAGTTGTTTAAAGACTAATAAAAGTCAAGCATTTTAAATAATAAATTCAAAAAAAAAAAAAAAAAAAAAAACAATAAGTTTCTTTCCAAGAGGCATGTACATAAAAGGCCTTTTCACAATTCAAGTGAACTATACAAAGAAACCAATGCTATCTCATCTCTAACACAAAATATTAAAATGAACATTATCGTATCTTTATTTACAAACGTTAAAAATTATTGCAACCTGATTTTACTTGAAGTTTGAAAATATCAAAATCAAACATGAACATTTCGACCAAGCATGCTTGCCATCTGTTGAATTATCCATCAATCCCTACATAACCATGTTCAGGTCCAAATCCTACATATAATTGTATTCTTTCAATTTATCTCTGGTCAGAATCGATACATGTCATGGTATAATGCATATTGTGTATTAGACATGTTCAGTAAGTTAGATTGTAAATAATTATATACGACAAAAGAAAAATATCTCACATTCACCTTACTCATATATCCTATACAGGTCAACATATAAAACAAGCCTTTAAGGAGTCAAAATACAGTCGGACCTCTTTAAATTCCTAATCACTTCCATATTTCAATTTTGACGCTCCATCATACATATGCTTAGAGCTTGATGAGATAATGGTAAATAAAAAGGTATAAAAGCATGTTTGGCAACTGTGAACATAAATGAGTGAAACTCTTTTTTGAATCAGGGAACTGTCCATATTACATACCTTAATGTCCAAGATATAATGCTTCTAGGCATTATTTCCGTAATTGAATCCTCACCAAGCCATCAGTATAAAGTCATAGACCAATCGGCAATCGATTTTGGCTGAGTCTTATTCTTGACAGATAAAGTCATCCGGTTTGTTTGCTCTTCCCCTTCTTCAATTCTTCTCCTTTTAGCTTCTTCCTTGTCTTTGAATCAGTTCCAACTCTTGCCGTTGTTCTCCTCTTTCTCTGGAACTCCAGAGCTTCTCTTCTCTGAGACTCTTCTACCCTTCTGTGGTTCTCTTCAAGCATCTTATTGAGCTCTTCTCTCTCCTTTCGAGTTTGCTGCTGTTGATTTCAGAAGCATTTCATTACAGGAAAAAAGGTAACAAGAAAAAGTTCCTCTCCATTTTGATTTGCGGTGCTTATCATCAAAAATTTAGTAAATCGATAATTAGATATACCGGAAGATCATGACATCAATGATTCAACTAATGTAATTGCTCGTAGATTTCAAGAGCTGAACAGTCAGAAGCATCCGAAAAAATTAAGGAGAAATTTATATAAGTTAACGTCAACGGAAAAATGCTAACTTGTCACATGCACCCAAAAAAAGGGTCTCTGAGTTCTACTTCTTCAACTCATTTGGTTAACCAATGATAAGTAAAAAGAATAAATTAAGCAATACGTCAACAGAAACAGAAGCAGAAGCAGAAGCAGAAGCAGCAACAATAGAAAAACCCTGGAAATATTTTTCCTTTATTTGGCACTTCATCAAGCATAGACGTTTGTTTGATGATAATCTATGATGCCCGGACTTGGGAATGTCTAAGTGTGTCGAATCTTTTATTTTCTAAAATATAGGATACGGGGATATAGCTTAAAAGAGTCCAAATTTCGGACGCAAGTACGTGGATATGTCTTTCAAACTTCAATTTTTTTTTTTTTTTACTAACTCAAGATGTCATTTTAAATAGACCAAAATCAATTATTCATAGAAGGGAAATGAATATCGAATAATGGGTTAATACGAATAAAATAGAATTTTGGAGTTGAGTTTTCAATTATGAGTAATTACTAAATGTTATAAAAAAAAATAGAAAATGAGGGACTTGATTAGAATTTGGACTTAGTGGAGTACTAAATAGTATTATATGGAATTCATTTTCATTTTATATAAAGAAAACCCTAAACCATCAATACAGAAAGGGAAAAAAAAAAAAGAAGAAAAAGAAGGGAAAACCAAGCGCCGTCACCTTCCTCCACCTCTTGGCAGCAATGCTAGGTTTACAGAGAGTGGAAAAGGGAAAGAAAAAAGAAGAAAGAAGCAGAAATGATGAAGTGTCTTGTTCAATCCAACACATATTCCATACTCATACCCATGTCGTGTCGACACGGGTATTTCGTCTATTTCGAAGAGTCCGAGCATCAGAGATGACAATAGAAGGCTATAGCACCAATTCAAGATTTCTGATCCAAAATTTAAAACAAACAAATCAAGAGAGAAGAGGTGATGGGAATCCTAGAAGAATATTATGTAATTATTTTCCATGTTTAGATTCTCATTTTGGGAAAGAATGGTAGGGTTTATTTACTAGATTTCCTAGAATTTTATTATTTTATTTACTATATTCTCTAGGATTTTATTAAATATTTAGAATTTGATTAAATGTTTCCTACTTAGAATATGTTTTTTGAAACCCTATAAAAAAGGACTTATGCATTATAATACTTACACTTTGATAATAAATAAATTGATATTCTCTCCCTCAATAGTCTGCTTCCTTGTGTCTAATTATTTTTCCTTTATATCTCACTTCTATCTACCCCTATTCTCTTACCCCTTCCCCCTCCTATAATTCTACTATTTGTTTTTATTACATCTTACGTGGCATTAAAGCAAGTCATTTTTCTTTGCCCAAATAAATTTCATATTCAAATTCAAAATTTATATACTCACATCCATAGACACCTTCAGCCACCCAAAAATTTCCACCTACCACCACAATTGAAAAGAAATCAGCAAACAACATTTTTGTTTCTGCTTCTTTATTTTTCTTCTTGTTATTAGTTAGTTTCAAAAAAATAAAAAAAAATTATTCATCAATTCTTGTTCACTGTACTGCTCATCAGGAATTTTTATTTTGTCAAAAGAAAAAAAAAATCTTCTTTTCCCTTGCTGTCGTTGGAACTATCAACCAGTTAAGCATAATTTTAGATTAATTCTTTCATTATTGTTCTTAGGTTTCAAAAGAAAGTTAAAAAAAAATGAAAATTTGACTATTATTTGTAGGACCAATGATCTATTTTGTTCCTATTAATTGAATCAGTAGCTCAGGAAATTCAATTGAATCAGCTTGAAGATAATGACTTGGATACCATTTGGCTCGTATACGTTTCGTGGGGTATCAATTTCTTTTATGTTGGAAACGTACTTTTATTTCGGTGTTTTGGCTTGTCAATTTGAAAAAGAAATTAAAAAAAAAAAATCATATAACACCATGAATTCATATAACAAATCTTATAGCTACCCCCACTAATCCAGGTTGTTATCACAAGTGTGTGCTTCCTCTTTCCCTTTGTCAATACAATTATTCCCCATCTAGGGACTTTGATACTGACATTCATTATCTTTCTAGGCAAGTTATAAAACAATCATGTAATTTTGATGGTCTTACTTGGCTCGAGTCATTTCTTGATTAACTCAATAATCTTAAAAAAAAAAAAAAAAAATCTTTTGACTTTCACAACTTGAGTGACTCCCGTCAAATTTTTCATGCTAATATGTCACTTGTCAAACCTGCTAGTTGTTATTGTAAGTCGCCTTTTCTTCACATTGATCGCCTAGATCAACGTTCTTTTACTTTGTGGGATAAGATGAAACAAGTATTAAGTAATAACTATGTACCTGTATATATCGAATTCAATTGCTATTTTAGTTAGTTTTGTACTTTAGGAAAAGTACGACCGCTATTAAGCAATATCTAACACACTTCGAAGAGCTATTGCACAGTTGTGATATTTATGAAGCTCCTCACGCCACAACGACTAAGTTTCTCAATGATTTGAATCGTAAAATCATACGTTAGAACATTTTTGTTCCACATTCTTTAGATGAAGCTTATAGACATGCTAACCTGTGGTATATATCCTTCCGTCTTCGCCAAGCATGTCATGCACTAGGTCTCTCCCCCTAGTCCCAACAATCACTTCCCAAGTCTGGTTGTGTTACCCCACGAAGAAAATGAAGTTTTTATTGTAGAGACTAGAGAATTTTTTAATAGTGTATTTTGCATACGTTTGACAATAGTACTTGTGCATTTGTAGTGCAAAAATAGGTTAAATTTCGAATATGCATAATCAGTTGCCTCAATTATATGACTCAACCAAAAATATGAATTTCCACATAATATCAGTCATACTGTCCAGAACATCCATATCTTGTAAAATGATACAAAGCCTTCCAATCAATTGGGACTCTACAACAATACTCATCAATGCATGCCAATGTCTGAAAGACACCGGTCCTTACGAAGCTTCACATTCCCCACCACCTCCTCATTCCACCTTTTTAGATCCCTTTTTAATGCCCTCAATTTCTGATCCAACACATAACGGGAGACCCCGAGAAATCATAAGAAGCCCACCAAGTCCGAACGCGCTCCCCAAAGCCTTCCACTTTTAACCACATCTTCTCAAACCTAAAAGGCCTTATTCCACTACCTCTAGAATTCCTAGCTAACAAAATAGAGAAATGATCAGAGTACACCCTCCCCAATCTCCTCTGAATAACATCCGAGAACTTAGCTTCCCACTCTCCGCTAACCAAAAACCAGTCTATACGAGATAGGATAGGTTGGTCCTGGTTAGAAGACCAAGTAAAATCTCCCACAATCATAGGTAAATCCATCAACCAATTCTCCCTAATAAAATCCGAAAAATCCTCCATAGCCCCAGTTAGTCTCCCACCACTCGACCTCTCAGTAGGAAATCGAACCACGTTAAAATCGCCCCCAATGCACGTTGGGAGATTCCACCAAGCCATCATACCAGTCAACTCATCCCACAAGCCCCATCTATTCTCATCTGAATTAGGTCCATAAACTCCTATAAACATCCAATGGAATCCATCCCCAATATTTCTCAACGAGAGCGACAGCAAGTATGTCCATACACTAACATCCTCCATATCATACACTCTAGTGTCCCACATTATTAGCATGCCTCCAGACGCCCCCGATGACCCCAAAAACTAAAAACCAACATGTTGTCCCCCCATAAGCTACTAACCACAGCCTTCGAGACGAGCTCCAATTTAATTTCTTGCGAGCAAATAAGGTATGTCCTCCATCCCCTTAACAAATTTTGGACACCTAACATTTTTCCAGCCTCATTAAGCCCCCTCACATTCCAACTAATAATTTTTGGAGTCATTTTAACACTTTGTCATCCCTCCCCAACAATCCTTTCATAGACTCGCCACCCTTCGCCTCATAATTAACTGACCATTCGAAGCGCTTAAGTTCGCGAACCCCCTTCGTTCTTGTTTTACCTCCTTGTGTATTCATCCCCTAACCCCTACTATCCTCCAGTTCCTCGAATAATTGCATGAGTCTCCTTTCATAACCATCACACGACACGCCAACCAACTTACTGAATTCCTGAATTTTTTGAAGGACCCAATTAGGGGAGATTTTAACGTGGTTCGATTTCCTTTTCTTTCTCTAGTTTAGCTTCAATGTCGTCAATCCTCAAAAGTTAAAACAGAGATTTTTATTTTATTTTAAAAAGAGAGCTACAAGAAAACTAGAAAAGATATGTACGGACAAAGAAATATGCATGGCTATTGAAACTCGATGAGGACACGACAAAGAAAGGAGGGGGAAAAAATAGAAACAGATGTCATGGAGCTTACTTCTTTCTGCCTTTCCCCAATCAGAGCAGCATCCTTTTCTTTCTCTAGTTTAGCTTCAATGTCGTCAAAAAGTTTCATCTGAACTTCTTTTATTTGTATCTCTATTTCTAGCTTAACTTCTTCAAAACCCAATTTCTCTTCAACCCTTTTTCGAATTTCTTCCTCCAATCTCCTTGCAGTCTCTTCATATTGTTTAAGCTCGGCCTCATGATGTAGTCTGAAAAGAATAGAAAATGCCTATAAATTAGAAGTCTTACGAGAAAATATTGGCACTTTATGAAACGAGATAAGGTAGGATTTACATCCACAAAGTGACATGACATGCTTCAATGCTTTGTGACATTCACTTGCCGATAATCCTTCCATCCCATGAACGGAAAATATCAAAATACAACCACCCATAGAAGTAAATGCATCAAATCAGTAGTTTCCTTCATAAAGCACAGTGATACTCTAGCATTAGATTAAAATAATTGCTGATCTAATAGAGAGCCATCCTCTTGCCAGGTAAAGAAGGAATAAGAAGAAAAGCAGAATGCAATTGAATGTTTCACAGATATGATATACCTCATAACAGTAAGTATTGTTAAGGAAAATAATTAAATACATGGCAATATGAGACATCGGTGATTATTCAAATATGAAGTACTGAGACTTTACAAAAGATAAGTAATCTAATTGCTATGGAAGTGAACCATACAGATTGGTGAAAGTGGATGTAGACAACCCCTAATTTATTGCGAGTAAGTCTTAGCCCTTGATTGGCACCAATTTCTAATATGTTTATAATTGGTTAAACCACTTTTATCCAGATATTTAGTGGGACCCACAATATTACTCATTTATCTACCACTCATTTTATATTTTTAAATCGATTATAAACAACTCCCAAACATGTTTTTTGTTTGTTGCTTTGGTTGTTCAAGATTATTTATTTTATTTATGGCCTTTCAAAACATAAATCTCAATTAACGCATATGCAGCTGCCTGTTATGTGGTAGAAAAAATTAAAATCCCTTCAACACACAATTGACTTGTCTTATTGACCACTTTGATTTATAAGGAAAGAATGTGAAGCTTTACTATCCTTGAAAGGATACTATGATTTTTACATTTTCATTTCTTCTTTTTCTTCCTTACGCAATTTCCCATTTGCATTCTTGTGCTCAAGTTATGTGAGACTGGGACTATGAGATTTAGGTGGTGAAGACAAAGACGAACTCCAGCTTTTATGTCTCCTGTGATGCCTTGGGGTCGGAGACTGTCTCTTGCGAGGCCACAAAGCCGGCGAACGACTTCTACGCCTTCAAGGCGTAGCAGAACAACTTCTTCTCCTGCTACAACAAAAAGATACTTATAGAAGAGGGGTTTTGTTAAAAGGCCAATGCACACCGTAATTTCTGAACTTGCACCCTTCTATTTTATATGGGTGAGAATATGTAAATATATCGCGAATATTATCCAAGTAATAAATCCACAAGACTAAAAAAATCTCTCCACTTTTCTATTGAGAAATTAAATATTGTCAACAATAGTTTATAGAAACAGATAAGTCTCCACTGTTGGGAGTGCGCCCAAAGTCCCACATTGATTAGAAATGGGAAATATTATGGGTTTATAAGTATGGACAATATCTTCATTGGCATGAGACCTTTTGAGGTAAAGCCCAAAAGTAAATTCATGAAAGTTTAGACTCAAAGTGGATAATATCATACCATTGTGGAGATATGTGGTGTCCATAAACCCAATAAGTGGTATCAAAGCCAAGCTCAAACTTAGCCGTGTGGATGAATTCCTTGGAATGCCGAACGAAGGTGGTGAGCCTTGGTTTGCTAGCGATGGGATCCGTGGATGAGCTCTATTGGACAAGCGGTGTGCTCCGGATGCTTCACGGACGTGTCCTAACCTCAACACGGTGAAGAGGAGCTGACCTAAATAGAGCAAGCTCTCGAGTCAAATAGTGCTCTCGGAATGTTTCACGGACGTGTCATGACCCCCAACACGGTGAAGAGGAGAGTGGAGAATCATACTTGGTAGAGAGTGGACGGATGGATGATCGTTTGAGAGGAGGCTCGGTGGTCCTTTGTTCGAGGGGATGATTGTTGAGAGGGCGCTCAAAGTCCCACATTGGTTAGAAATGGAAAAGATTATGGGTTTATAAGCATGGATAATATCTCCATTGGTATGAGACATTTTGGAGTAAAGTCCAAAAAGTAAATTCACGAGGGCTTAGGTTCAAAGTGGACAATATCATACCATTGTGGAGATATGTGGTGTCCATAAACCCAACATCCACAGCGCTAAATGTGAAGGGATAAAATCTCACATCGAATAAAGATGAAAACATTGACCAACTTATAAATGATTGGACTACTCCTCTTCATAAGATTGACCTTTTAAGATAAAACTCTAAATCTTAACACGGTATCAGAGCCCATTAAACTTCAACGAGCGATTCGATCCGATTAAGACTCAAAAATATTGAGCACGCGAATTTCAAGATTGGTTTGCTCAAACGAGCCACCATCTTGCGGGGCATGTTAAGGGATAAAATCTCACATCGAATAAAGATGAAAACATTGATCAACTTATAAAGGATTGGGCTACTCCTCTTAATAAAGTTGACATTTTAAGATGAAACCTCAAATCTTAACACCACATTGATGTCAATTCAATAATTTGCATTCAAAAAGTTGCAACTTTCCTTGGAAATCATAGTTATGAATAATCTCACTTAAAAAAATTCCCCTTTAGTCAAAATTTGAGCTGTGAATTGTTATATTTTTCTTTTGATTTTAAGCACATAGATCCAAGTAACCAATGCAAGCTATTTATCCAAAACTAAACATTTTCTTCCCGTTTAACATTTCCTCTTCGCAAGAGTTAACAAGAGAAGAAGAGTTATTAAAATCAATATATTGTATACATGACTTATAACAGTTTCTATATATGTCAAGCAAACAGTAATTGAAGTACAATAAAATGTACAGCAGGTACGAGGAGCAGGGACGGATAGAGGGGGGCTGGGCTGGGCTGTAGCCCCCCCCAAATGCCCAAAAAAAAAATTTGGTAGAGAAAAACAAATTTTTTTAAAAAAAAACAGTTTTTCATGTGTAAATTATTTTTTTTCGCGTATTAGCCCGGTTTGAAAATTTGTAGCCCGGTCTTGGATCCAATCCTGGATCCGTCCCTGACGAGGAGTGAACTGTGAAGCACATAGTACATAGTGTTGAGAATAACTGCCAATTGGTGGAGGCATGTGATAGGATGACCTTCTATGAGGAGAAGGAGAACCGGTCACGGCGGCGGCGGCGGCCGAGGTGGCAATGGCTGATTGGTTGGCGAGAATGAGAGTATCGCCTCCTCGAGTACGACGGCGACCTCGATATACTCCTGGGCAATTGGCATCACTTTTTCTCTCTTTCTTTTCGCTCTAAACTTGCTAAAAGATAATCAAACTCGTTTCTTTGCGCATAGTGAAGGAAGCTGGTAGTGGAATCAAGACAGACTGGCTGGAGAAGACGGCCTTGTTACGGGCCGGGTCCAATATTTTTCCGTGGGTTGGGTCAGAATAAACCCAACCCGATGACAAAGGACATGAAAACGTACGTGTACAATTTGATATTATTACGGGAAGATTTTATAATTAAGAGATTAAATTTCACCAATTTCAAATTTAAGAAACTAAGTTTAAAATTTCAATTTTCAATTTTTTTAAATTTTATTTATAAATTAATTAGTTAAACATATATTTTATTAAATAAATATATTAACCTTCACAACTCCATAAAATTTGGTTACAAATTTCATATAATATGTCACAAATCAAAAAATATGGTCACAATTCCAAAATTTTATAGGTCACAATTTGTTCATCGATCACAAATCAAAAATTGAAACATCACAAATCACAAATATTATAAGTCACAAATTATCGAACACATTAAAAAAAATTTAGGTCGCACATTATTTTTTTTGTCACAATTTATTTTTTTCATTGATCACGAATTAACCAATTTAGTGGTCACAAATGATCAAATAATCTGTGACCACCACCTCACCACTCTCTCCAACAGCACCATTGTCACTGTCATCACCAAAACCATCACCTCAAACAAATCAACACATTGCAAAAAACCCAATCACATCCTCGCACCGACCACCACCACCTTGTAGGCCCATTGCCATCAACATCACCACCACCAACACCGCCACCAACAAAACCATTGTACACAACCACAGAACAGCTACCGTCTCATCTCACAGATCTGCTTCGCTTCTTGCAGATCTCATAGACCACCGCCACCACATGGACCACCATGCCCACCACTACACCGGCACAATTACAGTACTCCATAATTACCCATTTACACTCAATACCTAACCCAACACACAATCTACAGTCCACTACCACAAAATACCTAATTTACCCAACCAGTTAAGCTCAAAACCTTATTCATCATCTTCAACTTCCTGCAACCCTAACTCTGTTTTTGTCGCCAGTTAACACCATTGTCGATATCTTTGATTTTTCGCTAGCTACTGTTTCGAACTTTCCCAACACTACCAAATGCACCTCCAATCAACCTTCAATCCCACCACAGATCCACCACCATGTTCAAAACATACCACAATTGTACACCGCACCACCCACAACACACATCCACCACCACAGTACACTATCACCTCCTGTACCACCAACACCTCAAAAATCGAAGCAAAACATGAGAAGATGAGGCGGGGCGAAGAGGGGAGAGGGAGAGCAGAGAAAACGCCGCCGTGCGAATGATGGTGTCGATGTGGTAGTTCGCGGTGCTATGCGACGAACATGCACAGCGATGCTTCTGTAGTTGTGAGGCGCCTTTGCGCCGATCTATGCAGCTGTCATCTAAGTGATCGTTGGAGCCGGAACAGTCTTCTACTTGTTGACGAGCCGTCGAAGGTGGAGGATAGAAAAGGAGAGAGAGAGAGAGACGAGATAGTCGAGAATGAGAAGAGAAAGATGAAGAAATGGAGAGATTATATAATTAAGGTTTATATAAAAATGAAATGTCTGATTTTTTAAAAGTGAAATTTAATATCTGAAATTTGAAATTAAATCTTGAAAACACTGATTTTGTGTAATTTTCCCTATTATTATCTCATGTTTTGGGATGACAACAGGACAAATATGGGATGGGTCAGCCCAGTATTCTAAAAAGTGTAAAGTGTGATTAGGCATGATGACGAAATTTCAAGCTTTACAAGTTTAAGCAAGTTGAGGCGAGACTTAGGGATATAAAATATATTTTTTATTTTTAATATTATTTTAAAAATCATTTAATAAATAAAATAATACATATCAAATATCTAAATTTATAAAACATTATATTACTTAGCCCATGTTTGGCACCCATTCTTATTCAATTTTTTTTCTCTTTCTTCATTTCAACCATACATTCTCTAAATAAAAAATATTACACACAAATCTAAAAAATTTCATCACTAGTCCAAAATTTCTATTCCCATTAAAATGGGTGCCGAACACAAGCTTAGTAATTCCTATTATTAGTCAATTATACAATTTTCAAATTTTCAATATGCAAAAATTAGAACATTTTTCATTGTTTCAATTTTCAAATAGTCGAGTCATACTTAATAATTTATAAGAATTTCATATATGCTTTTGAAGTTTGCAACTAAATAACAAATCGCAAAATCATAATTAAATAATGTAGATAACATCATAATTTAAAACTTATTTAACTATTTAGATAAAGTCATTTTTAACTTTTGTACATATAAGATCTTTTCAAAACTTGAAATTCAAGTCCAAAGAAAAGTTTTTTTTTAAAAAATAAAAATAATAATAAGGTGAAGTCAAATAAAAGACATTTAAAAAGGGAAAAAATAATTAAAAAAAAAAAAAATAAAGCGCGTCTAAGGAAGATGAAAGAGAGGAAGAAAATAATTCGGTCATTTAGAAATTAGAAAAAAAAAAAAGCTTTTAGGCGCGAAGCGATGCATTTTTCTCGAGGTTCGAGTCTAGATGGTGCTTAGGCGCCGCCTTGACAAGCTTTATAGAACACTGGGTCGGTCATTCCCACCCTCGTCTAGATGCCTCCTTGACGAGCTTTTCAGAACACTGAGTTGGCTATTCTCACCCCCGTCTCATAAGATATTTTTGTTAGATTGTCCCATCACCAAATCCGATTAAAGAGGGATGAGGCAGGTTCGAGACGGGGCCGGTCCCTATATATATATATATATATATATATATATTGTCTTTAGTTAGTAAATATTATTAATTTTTTACCAATTTGTTAAAAACAACTTATGTTCTCTTTAAAATGATGATAAATCTATTATTTTTGTTTGATAAAAAACTTAAATTTTAAATTAATTTTAAATGAGATGGATAGCGGGTCGATGACTATATTTCATGTATCCGCTTAGGTGCAATAACCCTCATCTCGTCCTTGTCCCATTGACTCAGCTAGGCGGATAATCTCTGGTCCATTCGGGTCAGGACCTCACGAGGTATGGGATTGAACGAATTTTTTTAACATCCCTACTCATGTTCATGTCGTCTACTTGAATGAGCATTTGGTTGCTTCTTCATTTTTTGGATGTTTGTGTTTTTCACTTTTATTTATGTAATACTAAAATCTTAAAGAATGGATTTTTTTTCCGAAAGAAAAAAAAAAATTCAAAGAAAGTCTTATAAAATCTTTAGGTACATAATTGTTTACCTAAACATAGGCGCTCCCAATAGGGGACTGCCACTTGGCGATTAGATAAAATTTTAGGTAAAAAATTATGTATATAAAGATTTTTCCATTTTCTAAACTTCACTTGCGAAACACACAAGCAAAATGTGAGGAATAAGCTCTTGAGCACTTTGTATTGCCCATCGATTGATCTCGATTCAATTTTAAGCCAACCTTACTTCTTATATTTTAGCTTCTTAGTTTGGATAATGCACAACTTACCTTAACGTCTTTCTTTTTTCCCTGAAAAACTAAAAAATGATTTAGTTTTAAAAATTATTTATGTTTATTGTGTTACTTATTTTACGTTTTAGTAATGTTATTGTAATAACCAAAAATAAAAATAAAAAAATGTTTCGTTACCTTATTTTATTATGCCCCTATTTGGTATTGATTTTAATCTAAGTTAAAGTTAACAATTAATTATAATCACATATTTTATGGGACCTACAACTTATCAACCACATATTTCATCAACTTTTATCAAAATCTACTAAAAATTGATTTTAATCTCCACCAGTTTTTTTTTTTTTTAAATTATTTTGTTACCTGATTTTACGTGTTACTAACATATGCCGTTACTTTTTTTTACCAGAATAATTCATGCATGATCAATTTGTCTTATCTTACCTCAAATCAAGACTATCGAGCGAATGTTAGTGCATAGGTTCTTGGACCCTCTTCTATTTTTCGTATATGGATCACCCACCCTTGAAACTCTTTTTCACCAAATATTTTTATACTAGCACATAAGTTATTGTGTTACTCCAACTAGCATCGATTGGGACAAGGATAGGGACGAAGAACAGGATCCTTGCCTCATTCCATTCCTAATTTTATTGTTCCTAAAACCAAAGTATGGTATAGTTTTAGCATATATTTTCTAGGATGTCGGTTGTCTGTTTGAACATACAATTCTCCAAAATTAGCTGCTTTTAATGATACTAATGGGAATCAACGTGCGTTGCACGTTAGTTGGTTGCACGCCATATGCGCATGGCGTCTCCATGCTCGATGGAGACATGGCTATGTCTCCATCCAAGTTGGAGATGCCGTCCATGTCTCCATATTTCTGTTATGATTTTAGTGGTTTTTGTGATTCGTAGCTATCAAAACTTCTTTAGCAAAAGATAAAACTTTAGTTATTTAATTAAATAAAATAAACCCTCCTTTCAAAATCTCGTCCCCCTCCCCTCCCACCGAAAAACTTCAACACTCTAATTTTGATGATTCTTTGATGATCCAATCCTATCTTGATTATGCCCAACTACCCTGTTCGACAAAAGGTCCATTTGTATACAATAATCGCATTGTAGCAGGTGGATGGAGACACGGCCCGTGTCTTCAACTTGGATGGAGACTAATGGAGATACCGGTCGTGTCTCCATCCTACGTGGAGACACAATGTCTCCATGCCTTCAACGGAGATTTTTTTTTTAAATAGTGAAGGTATGTGACACAAGATTTTTAATTCAATCAACCCAATTTGCTAGTTTAGGCCTAATTATACATTAATTTTTCACTTGGTCATTTTATCAAACACCTCAAATGCAACGTATTTTTCCTAAGATTTGAAGAGATTAACTTCTAAATCAAGGCACAATTTTTGCACTTCACAACACACAATCAACTACTCCATAATCTAACTAATCTCATACCCCTTGAAAGGCTTAAAAGCCCTTCACACTATTGTTTTGTTATTGCTAGATTGAAACAAATCATCTATTAAATTCATCGACTGATTCTTCAGCTCTCTATTAACCAAAAAACATAAGCAAGAAGAAATCCATTACAACGTATACACAATAAAATAGATTATAACAGATGTACATGAAACGATGATTTTGTTTCATACCCTTTCGTTGTCTTGTTTCAATGCTTTCTTGTTATTTTTGAATTTAATGTCCAAGGATTTTGATTGTCAGAGTTCCATAGCTGCACATAGCTGATCTAATTCATTTTATCTTTACTGGCCTCTACTTTTCCGTCTAAAGCATCACTACTTTTCTTCAATGGTATAAACTCTTCCAATATTGGCTTAGTACTTGATTGGTTGCACTGCATTAACTCCCCCTCAATTATCGCAATTGCTGCAATGGCAGTCATCAAAACCTAAAAATAAGCAATCTCGTCTATAAAACATCAAAACCCCATTCCAGCAATAAAAGACCCCAAATAATTTTCTTGTCATTTCTCGCCAAATCTTCGATTTTTCAATTAATTAATTTTCCCAGATTTCTTGAGATTCCAAACTCAAAGATAAAAGGGGACATGGAGACACCATCCGTGCCTCTGTTGCACACACAGTGTCTCCATTGCTAATGGAAACATGGGCGGTGTCTTTGTGCGAGACGAAGACACGGTCGTGCCTCCATCTCACACCGAGACATGTAGTGTCTCCATTGCACAGAGATTCCACCTTCATTGTTATCTAACAAACCAAAAAAAAAAAAATTCTAAAATAGGAATTTGGAGACAAGAATTTCTGAGAATAAATCTAAATAATATAATGATAATAATGCATATTTCTTGAGTCATTACAATACAAACAACAGATAATAAATCGATAATAATGCACATTACACTTTCAATCACGCAACCAACACCGCCAAAAAGAATTCCTTCAACAAAATAGAAAATGTGCTAGAACTCACCTAAGCTCAATCCAACCAGACACCACACCAAAGAATTTTATTGCAGGAAAGGGGGCGTGAAAATCGGGAGAGGAAAAAGAGGAGGTAAAAAAAGGACAGAAAGTTAGCAGTTGGTTGCGTGTGAAAATGAAGAAGAAAGCGAAAAAAAAATTATGAAGACGGGAAAAAGTGACACATGGCGCCAAATCTCTTGGCTCTTTTATATTGTAGTGAAGTAAAAATTCAAAGACTTAAAAGGGGGAAGTGTTTTTCAGCTTTGGAAAAAAAGAGATCATCTAGATTATTTTCCCTTTCTAGATTTTAATGCTTTCTCAAAACTTTGTACCTTAATATATC
This sequence comes from Fraxinus excelsior, assembly GCA_019097785.1. Classification (NCBI taxonomy): domain Eukaryota; kingdom Viridiplantae; phylum Streptophyta; class Magnoliopsida; order Lamiales; family Oleaceae; genus Fraxinus; species Fraxinus excelsior. Next base: position 7,174,998 of record CM032628.1, read on the forward strand.
ATAGAAAAATATCTCATAAAAAGTTAAAAAATATTTGTCCTATAAGACATTATCTAATTATCCAAGACGTTGTTGGTTGCTCAACATGCTAAAGTTGATAATTGATAAATAGACAACACAATCTTCGTCTTTTCTTTTCTTTTTATAATTATTATTATTATTTTATTTTTAGCGATAGAGTTAGAGGATTGGTCTGAGCTATAGTCCAAATACTTTTTCATGTAAAAAAAAAAATCTCAATCTAAAAGAATTTTTAATCTAACCCTAACTCTTCCTTGAGTAGGACCAAAAATTAAAGTAACTCATTCAACTTTAGATTTGGATAGCTGCATGCTAATTTGTGGACTATACACACGTTTCGAAGCAGATAGCTACAGCACCAAAATTGGCCTTTTGACCAGTTTATTATTATGGATAGTGCAATCATCTTCTCATAGTGCTAACTTTTCATTGACCAGTTGTTTCTTTCACTTTTTTATTCAATTATTACCTATCAAAAGTTGTAACAAGACAAAGGACCTTTTAAGCTGTTACTACTGTGAAATTACTATAATCAATGAGTGAACAAAATAAAATAAAAATGTTTATTTCAGTGTCTTAGGGGTGCATTTAATTTAGACTTTCACAACTTTTGTAGATTTTTTAAAGTGATAGAATTTATATGAAATGTAGGGAAATCTTTTTATATTTCAATATATTTTCATTTTTGGATTCATATGACTTTTGAGAATTTTCATTTAATTTAAAAATTGATTTTTAAATCTAGTCAAAATCAAATATTAATTTCAACTACGCATTTTATTACGACTACTTGATATACACATTTTGTGAGACCTACTGGTAATCCTCTTTATAAAGTAATTTTAGAAGCTTTTTGTCCACGCATTTAATGTGAGGTTAAAAGCCAAACTTTATTGAAAAAGTTAATCACATAATTGCTACATTGAGCAAAGGTTCGAGTCTTTAAGTGAAGTTAAAATGTAATGACAATCATTTTATGAGAAAAAAAACTCAATATCGTATTCTTTTAGAAGAAAAACAAAAAATTGTATTTTTACTGTGGGCTTACAGAACGACAATTAATTAAATACGTTTCATGTCCCTCGTGTGGCGGCATGGGGGCCAAAAAAAGGAAAGAGAGTGATGGGATTTCTCTCGCTTTTGGCATAGCATGCCCCGCACACGACGGGCTATTAGTTCGGTAGTAGAACATTATAGTAAAATTATAGTAAAACTTGACATTATAGTAAAATTATAGTAAAACTTGACATGTAGATACTTGAATAATTGAGACAAACAAATAAATAAACAAAACTACATTATTTACAGATCCTACTTCTTTAATATAACTGTTAGTTTTCCAATTTGAGACAAAAGGAATTCCTTGGTAAGTCCCACTATTTGACTATAATATTAGTTGGCACTTCGTTTAAACAATAAAAATTTTTGGTCTCGACTTGAGTCAGTGTACTAAATTAATATATTGCTAAATATATAAAATAATATATTGTTAATACATAATATATTAAGAAACTTTTTATTCTATTTTTTTTTTGGAAAAATATGTATCTAAAGTTACTCAGTTTTTTTTGTTGTACTCAAATAGAACTTATATCATCTCTAATTTATTGCAATGTGCATACATCATCTTGTTTATCTTTTAAATAATATAGAAAATAATTACTTAAGGTTACAGTGAATTTTATTTATTTTATTTTTTTGGAGAACTAGTTGTAAAACACAGTTATCATCTAAATCATAATTATTTTCAATATGAGTTTTCAATAACTCTTGAATACTTTCTTCACCAATAGATTATTCCTGAGAATGGATAAATTTTATATCGATTAAATACAGAAGTATAGACCAACATATAAGTATTTATATTACCCCCTTAATAAAGTTGACATTTTAATATGAAATATCAAGTTTTAATATGGTATCAAAATTCATTAAACTCTAATAGACAAGTCGGTCCGATTAAGACTATAAAACAAGTATAAGAATTTCAATATTGATATGTTTAAAACAAGTCATCAACTTGCGGGGTATGTTTTAAGATGGAACTCTAAATCTTAGGGCCTGTTTGGATCGAATTAAAATTTGATTTTAATCTAAGTCAAAGTCAAACAATCAACATTAATCACATATTTCATGGGTCCCACATCTTTTCAACCACACATTTCAAAAATTTCTATCACTATTCACTAAAAATCTAATTTAAATTTCTACCAAATACCCTCTTAATAATGTCATTATCGTATTATTTTCACTAAGATAATTTAAGAAATCCTTGATATTCGTTAGACTTTTGTAACATTCACTGAAATTAAATTTGGGACTTGGTAGACCAACATCACCTTTATAAATATGCACCTTTTGACTTTTTAATTATTATAGTATTATTATGGATAGTGCGACGTCTTTGAGTCGCGTCATCTCCTCCTAGTGCAGTCTCAATACAAATCTTCTTCCACTTTAATTATAATCAACAATTATTCATCAAGTGGATGCTTGTATAACATATTGTTGTGACGCGTGAGTTGTCAAGTATATGAAGCTCTTAAATATAACAATTTAAGATTCGAGATCGATTTCAAATTTATTTCTCAAGTAAGTGTACAAAAGAGATGCGATTCTAAACGTTCAAGGATACTCAAGTTTGGTAAAGGAACTGGGGATACTAATTTAGGATTGTATTATGTATTCATAAGTTCAAACTAGCTAGCTAGCTTGCCTATTGGTTTCTATTTTTACTAATTAACAATAATGAAGAGTATGTTTGATATAGTTTTTTCGAGAATATATATTTTGTAAAAAGTGATTTTTTTTTTAAAGAATGTTGTTAAAAAGTATGAAAAAATTTATGTGTTCACGTGCAAAATTATTTTATTAAAATAATATGTGATAGAAAGTAAGTTCGAGTAAAAAAAAAAAAAAAAGAATTTCGAAGAATCTCTACCAAATAGAGCCTAGATATCTATACAACACATGTGCATGCATTTTATAAACAAAAATCATTTCTCAATTGCACTACTTTGTCAAAAAAATAATATTGCCTGTAAATTCAATATTTTTCCTTATTTTTTAATCACACATTCTCTAAAAATCACAATTTCAAAATACATTTCTCTCAAAATTTGTTTTTAATGGAGCACTTATTTCATTTTGTCACGTGTATTCATATATCTACTACTATGATATGCATCTTCTAAACATGTTACCAAACAAATTTTATATTGCAAGGATAATATTGTTGGTTCCTTCTACTATTTCTATTTATAAATCATTCATCAATTTATCAAGAGGCTAAATAAAAATACAAAGAAAATAAAAAGGGAACTACTTTTTGTGGATATATGTTTTTTAAATGAATGAATTTCATAAGGATTATGCTGGAATGTAATTGGGACGAATATATGACTTTTTGTAAATTGTTATATTTTAATAGGAATATATTTAGAGTGGGATATATGTATATGAGATGCATGTGTATTATTTTATTTGCTTCTTGCACAAGTTTCCCATGGTGACTTGATAATTATCTGATATAAAAGAAGATGTTCTATAAACAGGGAATATAAACATGAAAATAGAAGCTTCTTTGGCTCACTGATTGCTTCTAAGCATATTTAAATTACAGGTAGACAGGGAACAAAGTAAGAGAGCATTTCCCTTTTCTATTGGTAGTGGGATTCTCATTCACAACACCACCATCTCAATTTCATCTACACCGAACCCCTATAGCCATTGGACCCAAAATTCGCCTTTCCAATTCCCATGCTCCATCCGCTTTTTTTTTTTTTTCTTGGAAAAAGGTTTATTTTTTTGGCTCTGAATGCTTTGTGGGTCCCCAACACTAAGCCATCAGCTGTTCCAGATAATCTTGATGATGCTAATAATTATCTACTTGTATTTCTTGATGATTCATTCAACACTTCAAAAGACGTGGTTAAACAAGGTCAGCTTTAATTCTTCCTACAGCATGTTATGGGGAACTGTAATCTTCCTTGTTTCATAATGTGATAGTTAGAGCTTATAGTTTCCTTTGGTACTATGTTCATGAAGCCATGGTTATTGTGCAGATTTATTTGTATGTAATTATTTGATTATTGGTCTTGATATTCGACAATATTTGCTTGTAGTTTATATATATATATAGAATTACTGCTATGTTATTGCTGATGTTGATTTAGTGAAAACTGCATTTTCTCCATTGTACTTGTTAATTTGAAAATGTTTACATCTAAACCCTTTTGTAATTATAATTAAACTAAACTTTGTCATTTGGGTAAAGCTAGATGCAAAAAAAAAAGTCAAATTAACAGTAAGTATCAATTTGTCAATGCATGGTGTATCCTTTCAACCATTGCGTGACCGTAGATAATGATTTTACTATATTCCTCATTCAAAAGAGATTTGAGTAAATCTCATTACGTTGCAGATGTAATATAAAAAATGTGGTGCCATAAACTGTTGAACTTTAACAAGAGTTCACATGAAGCTACTCTGCCCTGGTGGGGCTTAAATTGGAATACTTGTTTGTTTTCTTTGCCATCATGCAACCCATGAAACATATTTAGGTGGTCCTTTTAACAGATTGAAATTTTTTCTGTTTAGAATCAACTAAAGGAGGTGAAGGATTACTGGAAACGTTTAGCTCAGAAATTAGAGGAGATCATATGGCTGAAACCTTTTCCATTACTTATCTCTGTCTAATGTTTTCGATTAATTTTCTTGTGCTCCTATGCTTGCCCAGCAGCTGTTTTGGCTACAATAAGCCCGATGTTGAAGGTATACTGTCTGTAGACTTGTCTAGACGTTAGCTTTATCACTGTTTTTTGGTGATGTGAACAATATGACATGAGATTGTTTTCAATGATTGGATGCTATGGGAATACTCACCTTCAGTAATCATGAATGTTAATATTAAATCTCAGATTCTACTATAATGCAAATATAAAGTATATGACTCTGATCAGAAATACATGGCTATATCATGTTTCTTTTTTTGCCAAATGGTTGTCTTGGCTTCCAGGGAGTGGGGTGTGGTGGTTCTATGGTGGCTGGACTGAACCAGCAGGGATTCAAATGTTTTATTGAGAACTGGCTGGTTCTTTAGCAAAAAGAAACTGAACCAGACTGAACAAACCTGTTCTATTTCTGTCTGTTTCAGTTTGCTATGGGGTTTGGATGCCTTATGATAAGATCTATTCACCAATACAATTTTTTAATTTATATAAAAAGCTAAAAATAATTAAGAAAAAAAGTTCTATTTTTTGCCTTTGAGCCCTGAGAACTTGCCAGTTTCCAATTTGAAAGACCGGAAGTTAAACTTTTATCAATAGACCGGTCAGAACCATCTGGGCCATTTCTTCTGGTTCTAGGAATTTTTCCCAATCCTATTCCAATAGCCAATTCCAACTTTTATTTTTGGCGAATTCTAAAGAAGAATGCTTTCGTTACTGACATTTTCAGGTTTTGTTCCATGATCCCTACTTAGTAGAAGTTATCTTATTACATTCATCATTTTCCACGTATCAATGGCCAAGTGGAAATGTGCTGTTAGCTGCCAAAAACAAATAATTGTTTTTGGTATTATCTATATCTGAAATTCAAATTAGAATATGCATGATGTTCTAAAATGAACATTTTTGTTTTGAAACACTGCAATTGTACTTTTAGTTGTTTTTGGTAATAAATGAACATTTTTGTTTTGAAACACTGCAATTCTAAAATTCTAAATATTTGCAGACTAAACAATATATAAGTAAATTACTAAGTTTAATCTACGCCTAAAGTTAACCAAAATAAAGAAAAATTGAAAATATCTAACGCGGTATCAATTGTTTCTGGTTGTTTTATCATTCTGATGAATGGGCCTTTTTCCTTTTCCATTGATGTTACAGGCGAAGCTTTAGTTGAATTTCGAACAGCTCTGAATGACTCCACTAGTAAAATTGCAGATTGGAATGATAATTTTGTTAGCCCCTGTTTCAGTTGGTCTCATGTTGCATGTAGAAATGGAAACGTGATATCCTTGTTAGTACTAAATTCTCTTCCTCATTCAAATATATGGTTTCACTTTTTCTGTTTTCCCATATTCCATCATGACAGGATGGAATGGAACTAAGTCACACCTATCAGCTTTGTGAATCAAGTTCATACAATTTTCTGAGTGTTGTGTTTGTCAATGCATCAACTTGCAGGAGCCTGGCATCTAAAGGATTTTCAGGAACACTTTCACCAGCAATAACCAAGTTAAAATATCTGGTTAGCTTGTAAGTATTGTTGTTCTTCTTTTTCCTTCTTGCGAAAGACCCTTGTGCTCATTATTCTGTACTTAGCAAATCTTTCAGTCCATTCTTTTTTGTTTTTACTCTTTTCATTTTTCTTTTAGAGAGGGAGCGGGGAGGAGTGTTGAGAAGCCCCGACTTGCATGTCAGCACGTGGATTGAGATCTGATTCTTACAATACATATCAATGAAAACTTTTACTATTTTGGACCACTATTCTTGTCTGCTATAGATATTATTCAAGGCTTAAAAAATCTCTCCCCCAAAAAACATTGCAATGAAGATATTCTTTAAAGTAGGCAACAGTTTCTTAAATTTCTCACCTCTAGTACATTGTTCAAGATTCTGTTTAATTAGCTCACCTAGCATCTTACCATAATATATAGCCAAAATGAGGATGTGGCATGGATTTTGTGACATACTATAATGGATAAGATAAGAAATAAGGAAAAAGATAGCAGTTGGAGGTGACAATAATCCAGGATAAATTTTGTAAACTTGAAAGAGATGAGAAAATATAGAATTATTTTTCTGTATTAGCTCATAGAATCATAGGATTACACGGGTTCCCTTTATAGGAGAAGTTACCAGCAAGAAATCAGGAAAATGAGAAATTACAAGCAAGAAATCAGGAAAATAATTACAACAGCTAGTTGGCCTAATTGATTTCCTATTTTACAGGATTGACTAATATTCTATTAATAGCAAATATTTACAGCTATCAAATCTCCTAATATTTGGTAATATCACTACCCAATCTTTCATTTCAACACTCCCCCTCAAGCTGGTTTGAAGATATCTTCCATAGCCAGCTTGCCAATCAGTATGTCAAACTGTTTTGTAGGAAGTCCTTTTGTAAGCACATCCGCTACTTGTTCGGTGGTAGGAATGTAAGGCATACATATCAATCCATTTTCGATCTTTTCCTTGATGAAGTGTTTGTCTACCTCCACATGCTTTGTTCTATCATGAAGTACTGGATTGTGAGCGATTGAAATGGCAGCTTTATTGTCACAGTAGACTTTCATAGGCAATGGATTAGAGGTCTTCAACTCTTCCAATAGTCTCTTGATCCATAACACTTCACAAATTCCATTAGCAACTGATCTAAACTCGGCCTCTGCGCTACTTCTAGCTACCACGTTCTGCTTTTTACTCCGCCAGGTGACAAGATTGCCTCCAACATACGTGCAGTATCCAGAAGTTGATCGCCTATCAAGAGTACTTCCAGCCCAGTCCGCATCAGTATAGGCTTCAACTTGTAAATGTCCACGATTTTTGAATAGTAGACCTCTTCCAGGGGTTCCCTTTAGGTATCTAAGAATTCTATTGACAGCATCAAAGTGTTCTTGTCCAGGTGCATGCATGAATTGGCTAACCATGCTAACTGCAAATGCTATATCTGGACGTGTATGTGACAAGTAAATAAGTCTTCCAACTAGTCTCTGATATTGCTCTATATTCTGTACTTCTTTAGCTTTAGAAGGCTGAAGTTTGAGGTTCAGCTCAATGGGTGTATCAGCTGGTTTACATCCTAGTAAACCTGTCTCATCAAGTAAATCAAGAACATATTTACGTTGATTCAAATATATACCTTCTTTAGATCTAGCAAACTCCATCCCAAGAAAGTATTTTAATGCACCCAAATCCTTGATTTCGAAGTTAGCTGCAAGTCCTTTTTTAAGTCTCTCCAATTCTTCATTGTCATCACCTGTCAAAACTATATCATCCACATAGACAATTAATATTGCAACCTTGCCTTCTTTACCATGTTTGTAGAACAAGGTATGATCAGCTTGGCTCTGATGGTAGCCACAACTCTTCACAACTTTCCCAAATCTCTCAAACCAAGCTCTAGGGGATTGTTTGAGACCGTATAAAGATTTTTTTAGTCTACAAACTTTGTTTGGTCCCAATTTTCCCTCAAACCCAGGTGGTAGACTCATAAAGACCTCCTCCTCAAGATCTCCATTTAAAAAAGCATTTTTAACATCCAATTGGTGTAATGGCCAGTTGAAGTTTACTGCCAAAGATAACAAGATTCTAATCGAATTTATTTTGGCCACTGGAGCGAAAGTTTCCTGATAATCAATCCCATATGTCTGCGTGAACCCTTTTGCTACTAGTCTTGCCTTGTACCTCTCTACGCTACCATCAACTTTACATTTTACAGTAAAGACCCACTTGCAGCCTACTGTTCTTTTTCCCTTAGGCAAATCAACTATCTCCCAAGTACCACTTTTTTTAAGGGCATTCATCTCTTCTATCACTGCTAATTTCCAATTCGGATCATTAAAAGCTTCCTGAATGTTTCTCGGGACAAACAAGTGTGAGATTTTTGAGGTAAAAGCCCTATAAGTAGGAGAAATTTTTTCATAAGAAATGTATTTGGCAATGGGATATTTGGTGCAAGTTCGGGTTCCTTTCCTAAAAGCTATAGGAATATCAAGGTTTAATGGTTCTTGGCTAGGAGAAGCAATAGGAATTGAAGATGAGTTAGGAACAATCACATTCACAATCACAATAGGACGTGCTAGAATAGGGAGAGAGACCAAGATAAGTATGGGATGGTTGGTTGCAAAATATTTGATTTTATCGAACTTTTCAATGGATACAGCGCTGAATCGAGTGGAGTGGTGAAAAAGGATTTTTGTAGTCGAACTGTATCTGGAACTAAGCTTTGCTTGTTGTCTAGCAGATTAATAAATAATTTTAACCCATGAAGTCATCCCTTCTGGGATGTCATTTGTGCCTAATTTTTCTTTTTGAGAAATACATTAGGTGCTTTCCATCTGTGCAGGGATCTACATGATAATAATCTTTCTGGTCCCTTACCTGATTATCTTGGAAGCATGTTGAATCTTCAGAATTTAAATCTGGCAAACAATAACTTCAATGGCTCCATTCCAGCAACCTGGGGTCAACTCTCCAACCTGAAAAATTTGTAAGTCTGCCCATGCATTAAAAATTTAGCACTCGTATTTCACAAGGTGATATCTTATTCATTTTTCCATGCGATAAGTGTTATCTAATTTAGGGCTATATCTTGTTAAAAATCTTATTCTCGTGTACTTCAAATATGCACAGAAGTGAAAATTTTGATACTCTGCATCGATCAGGGTGATGAGTGGAAATCACTCAAGTGGACCTATCCCTGAATCGCTTCTAAATATCTCGGGCTTATTGGAACTTTAAGAAGTCTTAGTGAATGTTATTTAGGGCCACTTTATTTTTCCCATGTTTATACAATTAGTGAAATTTTCTGCTTGCAGGAACCTTTCATCCAACAACTTGTCAGGGAGAATTCCTACAGAATTGTTTTCAACATCTATCTTTGAGTAAGTGTTTTTCATTTTTAACGTTCTTCTAATCTTTAATTTTATTGTAGAACCAGAATTTGGGAACAGTAACAATTCGTGTTAGGTCCTAACAATTGCACACTAAAGTTTGTACAGGTGTCATGAAATTTCTTCAGCTTTCTTTATTAAATTTTAATTTCAATTAAGTCCAAGGAAGCTATTATCATCTTTACTGTATCTTGCTCAAAAGGAATTCCTGCACTTTTCATTTAAGTTTCTGTCAGTACTGTGAAATATTAGGCGTGTTGGGATTCTACGGTCATTCGGCCCATAATGCTGTTATGGATAATGCTTGTTAATTTTGAAATTATCATGATCAATCCTCAAGTGTGATTATGATTTCCTTTTTGTCTTGGCTTGATTTTTGGAATGCTATGAACATTAACATGAAGTGTGAAATAGAAAGTAAGATTGTAATCTTAGAGGAAAGCAATTTAGAAAGAGCTCCTGGGATTAAGTTTTGAGGTACCTCTTGTCCATGATAACGATACAGTAGAAACAGCGAGGACGATAAAATAGATTCTAGTTGGTAAGTTAATTTGTTGTTTACATCAATTTGAGCTCTACTGAGACCTGAACTTGTTATCTTATTTTTGGTGCCTCCCAATTGTTCATTTCCGTCTTATGTGCCACATATCAGCTTCACAGGCACGCATCTCACATGTGGAAACAATTTCCAGCACCCTTGTGTTCCAAATTCCTCCACCCAAGGTTTTGTTTATTTTTGCAGTGTTATTCTCAGTTTTATTTGAATATTATTCTTTTTGTGGAGAAAAAGAAGAACAGAAGCCTGACTCCAGATATCAATGCAGTTTCTACTAGAAAATCAAAATTCGAAATTTCCATTACCATAGCAAGTATTTGTGCATTTGCTCTCGTGTTACTTGGGGCTGTCTTTGCTTACCGATTCCATCGGGTGCATAAACCGAATCGCGATATATTTGTTGATGTGGAAGGTAAATTTTTCTAATTTGTATGTGATATTGATATTATTTGACTTTTTTTGAGTACACAGCATAATATATATAATGATTTCTGGGAGAGGCATTGGCTCTCCACGTTTGTTGGTGTCAAAGCTAAATCGTGGATTAAAATTATTTCCTACTCTTGCTTATCCATTTAAAGGGAATAATGTAATTTCAATTTCAACTTCTGATGCACTGGAATCAAAGACTCAAATAAACGAAGAAACCAGTCTACTGGTGGTTGGATACCTTAATACTTTTAGAGAAAATAGATAATTGGTGTGTGAATTTGTGTATTTGCGTATCCCCAAATCTTTCATCCTTTTTTCTACCGGGAGTTATCTGCACCTCTTGTTTAAGTTGATGACAATTATAGATCTCTGCATCCTCTTATCTGAACTCTGTAGTACACTTAGAGATTCTTCTGAACTCCACTTAGATTGATGTATGGCTCACATTTTCACTTAGGTGAAGATGAGTGCAAAATTTCCTTTGGACAACTCAGAAGGTTTTCATTGCGGGAAATTCAGCTAGCAACAGAGAATTTTAGTGAAAGCAACATTATTGGACAAGGGGGCTTTGGGAAAGTATACAAGGGCATCCTTTCAGACAACACTAGAGTTGCTGTGAAACGCCTAATGGACTATCGTAGTCCTGGTGGAGAGGATGCATTTTTACGGGAGGTTCACTTGATAAGTGTAGCAGTTCACAAAAACTTGCTTCGATTAATTGGGTTTTGTACAACCTTTACGGAAAGAATTCTTGTTTACCCATTTATGCGGAACCTCAGTGTTGCATATCAATTAAGAGGTACTCCTCATGACAATTTACTTGAGTTGCCTTTTTTTCGTCAATGGTCTGTCTTTTGGCTGAGAAAGGATACAACACCCGAGGACTAGTAAAAATGGGAAAGAATGAATATGAATATATAATTTAGTAACCCCCCCCCCCCCCCCCAGTAGATGCAAATTGGTTGTGGATGCTGCGGTGGAAACCACCTTTCCTTGCAGGAGAATCTATTTACTCTTTACTACTCATTGTGCACAAAATTGCTGTTACTAATAATATTCTGAAATGAAGGCATTCTATATCCTCGTATAATTTTACGTATTGCTTTCTAATTCTATCGTATAGCAAGATTGATATTAATAGTAATTAACGTGTTTTGCACCATTCCATCACTTTTTATTGCAAGATAAATGTAACTAATGGTGACTGGTGAATGATTTTTCATTTTGTGAATTCTTGTCACTTTTATTTTACATGTCATAAAAGTGAGTAAAGTGCTTCGCTGAAAACTCAAAATCTTTTGAGCATGATAGATTTAAAACCTGGAGAGAAAGGCCTGGACTGGCCAACAAGAAAGCGGGTAGCTTGTGGAGCAGCCCAGGGCCTGGAGTACCTTCATGAGCATTGCAACCCTAAGATCATTCACCGTGATTTGAAGGCTGCAAACATCCTTCTCAATGATGATTTTGAAGCTGTCCTTGGAGATTTTGGATTGGCAAAACTAGTGGACACAAAACTCACACACATTACTACTCAAATACGTGGAACTATGGGACACATTGCCCCCGAGTATTTGTCTACAGGAAAATCTTCAGAAGCAACAGATGTGTTTGGATATGGTATTACTCTTCTAGAACTAGTAACTGGTCAGCGTGCAATAGATTTCTCCCGTCTTGAAGATGAGGAAGAGGTTCTGCTGCTGGATCATGTAAGTTCTGTTTCACTATTTTCTGAAATTAAATTTTGCAATTAGACTTTCTTTTTTACTTCTCGTATTTGTGCACTAATTGTGCCAGCGCAGAAGTTATATCTAGATCAAGGAATTGTCCATTTTTGAAGGAACTGAAATCGAGCCTTGAAAATCTTACACCTACATAAGTTCATAGAGTTTGGCCATAAGATTTCTAGGCTGAAGGTTCTCTTTGGAACATTATATTATGCCTAGATTGAATATAGATCAAACAACAGGTCAAGTTGAGGGATTCCTTCACCTCAAGTTGTGTTGAAAATTAACTTTATGGTCTGCGCATACAATTGTCAAAATAAGTTCAAAAAATTGTTTAAAGAACAAATAGCCTTCTTTTTGGTATTGCATCTACACAAGATGATTTGGCTAAAGTGAATTAATCTTGCTGGAGTTGTACATGTAAACTTAGGTGTGCTACTCACAGTATTTCTGGATTTCTGGACCTCTGCCTGCTTTGGTACGATGTTGAACGCATTCTCTAAAAGCTTAATCAATTATAGGGAAATCAATTTATTAATTTAACTTGTCTTCAATGCTTGTATCCTCTCTATAGTTTTACATTTGGATATTCTTTTTCTGCTTGCTCTATTCTTCCTGTTGGTGATACACCCAATGCTAAGTCACTTTTCGATAATTATTTTGATGTAATTTCAGATAAAAAACTTACTGAGAGAGGAAAAGCTTGAGGACATTGTTGATGAGAACTTGAAAAGTTATGATCTCGAAGAAGTCGAGACAATTCTCCAAGTTGCTATGCTTTGCACCCAAAGTTCACCGGAAGATCGTCCGAGGATGGCAGAAGTCGTGAACATGCTGCAGGGAGTGGGTTTGGCTGAGCGATGGGCCGAGTGGGAGCAATTGGAAAAAGTAAGATATCAAGAATTTTCCCTCTTGTCCCACCAGTTCATTTGGGCTGAAGATTCTACTCATGACCAAGAAGCTATACAGTTGTCACAAGCTAGATAGAAGTTTTCATATATTGAAGGCGAACCAAGAGATGGTTGCTTTATATTATACATGTTGAAATATCTACCTTACACAATTTCAGTTTATTAAGTTTTGGACGAGGATAGTATATTGTATGTAATATTGTCTACATCCGTTACCAGAAATTTTTCAGACTTACCACATAGATAGTTAACAAGGTTAATTAGTGCAGGTTTGACGACCATTTTGGTAGAAAAAGAGTTTCAAATAGTGATTTTTAGAAGAATGTGTAGTTAAAAAATAGAAAAGTTTTTTGGTATACGTGTAGAATATTTTATTATGTGACCGTATGGTTGAAAATGGTCTCATAGTAAATCGTAAAATAAATTAAATGGTGTCAAATAGCTTGTACATTTTTTGTTATCTTGCTTTGCTTTATAACATATGAATTAAAAAGTGTCGTCTATGTTTGATTGTAGATTGGGTGATCGGTGACCCAACCAATTTACGCAAAAGTGTATTAATATTTACGTCATAGTTTCTGTTTGATATACCATATTTTAATTATAACTGAAGTTCTCGACATTTGTTATATAGCATGTATTTTTCCAACTTATTTTTCATTTCCATTAATTGGCACATTTTGTTCTCGACAATGATTTCTATCCAAAAATTTGTTAAGACTCGTAAACAAACTTATTTCCCTCGTATTTTTAAATAAGCAAAATGATAATAAATATAATGGTCCAACTAAATTTTTGTCCCTATTTTTCAAAACCCGATAACAAAATATTTGGAAGGAAATCATCATCAACAAATGAATATATTTTAATTGATTAAAAAATTAAAAAATAAATAATATAACAAAAAAATTAATATACAAGAATACCGAAAAAAAAAAAGAACATAATTACAACAACGAGCAGAAGTCGCGAACTGTTCTTAACTACAAGGTTTCCATCACGTGACCCTCACGTGATCCAAGCGTCAACCAAAGCTTCCAGACCGCCTATATAAATGTGCGGTCCTCCCAAAACTGGCGGGAATCTCGCTCACATTTCCCTCCCACAACCCACTACCACAACCATGGGCACAAACGGCAACACCCGGAAGCGCCCAGCGCCGCCCACTCCGGCGCCGGCGACATCGTCACCTCAGCAGAAACAGCGCACATCTATGGAAGAAGAGGAGTTCGATGAAGACGTTTTCCTCGAAGAAACCCTTCTTCAGTACGAGGAGGAAGACTCGCAGCGGCGTGCCCTCTCCGAGCGTCTAGGGAAGTGGAAACGTCCTGCGCTTTCTTCATCATACCTCAATCAGTCTCAAAACATTAGTAAGTAACAGAATAAAACTCAAAACACTTCAATTTCGCTGCTGCCAACGTAGCATACGCTTCAATTCGCGTACCTTGGTCACAAGGGGAATTGGGGAGAGATATGGCCTCCAGGGTTTTTAAAAATTGGGGCTTTCTGGAACTTATGCGATAAGTGAAGCATAACGGTCAACAGACCCTGTTCTACAATCAACTTGCTAATCTTGATCTAACATTTTAGGTCGATATAACATTCGAAGCGTATCCATAAGAAATCTAGCTGTATTTTTTCTGCTTTACTGGAACTCCTAATATCGACTTTTTAAATTAAATTTACCATAACCATTAGTTGCACAATTCACTTAAATTCAATGTTTGCAGCACAGTCTATACATTTTTTTCTACAGAAATCCTTTTTACCCCTTTTTTGTTAGCAAGGTACAATCTTTGCTGCATAAGTTACATGTTAAGTTAAATCTCATGCCTTATTATTGTCCCTTGATATTGCCAAATATAACTGCTCCAAATGTATTAAAAAATATGGTTGGAAAGGAAAGGTGAAATTTTCATTGGAAGTTGTGTTGGGATTTGTGTTGTAACTATTTTTTTTTTTTTTTTTCATCTTGTATTATCAAGTATTTCAGCAGTTGGAGATTGACTATGTGATTGGCGATAGCCACAAAGAATTGCTGCCAAACTCTTCAGGTCCAGCTGCAATTATCAGGATATTTGGTGTAACCAAGGAAGGTTGGCTCTCTCTATACCTCAACTCTGTACCAGAAGCCCGCATTCTCAATACCATGAAAGAAATTTAACTTTCTAGAGTGAATCATAATTTTTAACTCATAAAACATACAGACAGGTAAGGTAGTTACATGGGTTTAAGTTAATCTTAACAAGGAAAAAGTCTTTGAACTGTTGTTGAAAACAGTTGGCTTGAAGAAGAGATTATAGCACTTTGAAATTTAAAGTTAAATTTGTTGTGGAGGTTAATCAGTGTATGAAACTAGACAGTGGTTGTTGTTATTCTGAAAGTAGAGATGAATTTTGTTTTCTTCTAGTATAATTGTTGTTCTTGTTTCATGTTCCAGCATATATGAGCAAAGTGAAGATCTTAAGTTGTGAATCATTTCTTTTGGTTCACAATAAAATCCGATACTAACTTATTACTACGCATACTGATTGATTCGATTCTTGCCCTCAAGAAAGTTAATTCTCTCTGGCTTCAAATAGTTGTGTTTATGTTTGAACCCTGGCTGTTGGATGTGTTCATCAATCTATTGTGTTGTAAAGTCTAATGTGCAATTAGTAATCTCGGTTGTATAAGATACTTGAAGAAATCACTTGCATACAGTTAGTAAATGATATTATGTGTTTTGCATTTCTAAAAATTAATTGTTTTGCTCGTTGGCCAGGGCATAGTGTTTGCTGTCATGTACATGGATTTGAACCATATTTCTACATCAGTTGTCCTCCCGGAATGAGCCCTGATGATATCTCGCACTTTCATCAAGCTCTCGAGGTAGTTTCTTTAATTCTACTAATAATGTTGTATTTTTAAATAATAAACTTCCATCTGTGACTTCGTTTACTTGTTTGGTTGCATTCTTTTGTTGTTGGCATGTTTAATGCAGGGTAGGATGAGAGAAGCAAACAGAAACAGCAAGGTTCCGAAATTTGTTCGCCGTATTGAACTGGTTCAGAGAAGAAGCATTATGTATTATCAACAACAGAGTTTTCTGCCCTTCCTTAAGATTGTTGTGGCATTGCCAACAATGGTTGCTAGCTGCCGTGGTATAAATTTAGATTTTCTTATGATCTACAACATTATTTTTCTACTGTTGGTAGTTTTCCAGTTGCTTGGCATTTCCTCTCTTTATCTGTTAGAGGTGCATGTGAGGTCCATAGGTTTTGCCTGCAGTTGCTATCAATTCACAGAGAGTATTCTTGAATTGACTGAATTGTTGTATGCAGCATCATTAGATAGAGATAATTGATAGTATTTAGATATTGTAGAAGCACATGCCACGAAAGCTTAAGTGGAGATGCTTTTTTTTTAAGGGGCTGAGTATATGATCCATTTAATTTATTTCTTATTAGTCTCGTCCCATCTAAAAAGTGTATTTGGGCAGGTATCCTTGATAGAGGCATACAAATTGATGGACTCGGTATGAAGAGCTTTATGACGTATGAGAGTAATGTTCTTTTTGCTCTCCGTTTCATGATTGACCGCAACATCGTCGGTGGCAATTGGATAGAAGTTCCAGGTGGAAAACATAGAAAGACAGCACGCAATCTCTCCTATTCCCAATTAGAGTTTGATTGCCTGTATCCTCTTGCACGGAAGTTTTGTAGTGGCTAAGCATGGAAGCTCGTATATTTTATTTAGGATTTGTTTTTTGTAAAAAAATTTCCTCAATGAATCGTCTCAGTTTTTCAGACTTGATCAGCCATGCTCCTGAAGGAGGTTTCTCAAAGATGGCACCATTTCGCATATTAAGTTTTGACATTGAGTGTGCTGGTCGTAAAGGTCTTTTTCCCGAGCCCACTCATGATCCTGTCATCCAGGTTTATAGCAAATTCATCTTTTAATTTATATGTAGAGAACTAGTTTTATATGGAATTATATGGTATGCTGCTGTTCTTGAGCTTTTGGTTGCCGACATAAATTTTCCAGGTGTCCAATCTGGTTACCTTGCAAGGAGAGGATCAGCCATTTGTTCGTAATGTAATGACCCTTCAGTCCTGCGCACCAATTGTTGGTGTTGATGTCATGTCATTTGAAACAGAAAAAGAAGTTCTATTAGCTTGGAGAGTAAGTTTTTTAGCAGAAATTGTGTGTGGATAAAAATCTTGTACCCAAGGCAAAATATTGGAAGATAGTGCCGTTTGTGCAATTCATTATTATGCCTATTAATTTTTTTCTGGGCTGGCCAGAAGGCATTCTTTTGATGACTTTGATTATGTGTTTCGGAAACTTTAGTTTTTAACTTCTTATACCTTTATATTGCTTTTACTTTCTAATGTATGTTATGCTGACATGTTAATTACGAGGCAAGGTTGGCGGAGATTTGGTAAAAGTTATTGGGTATTTCCAGTTGTACATCAATTGATGTACATAATGAGCTACACCCCTCTCATATGGGGGGTGGGATCCATTGTATAAAATATTTTTTTATTCGAGCGGGTCTCATTCCCATGTGAGGGGGGTGTACACCCCGATGTAAAATGTGATGTATCCCAAGAATTGCTCAAATTTATTATGGGAAGGGATTTACTAAATAGTTAATGAGAGTTATAACCTTTTGTCTTAAAAATAAAAAGATGCTACGAGGTTGAAAAATATGTTGTAGTTTCTCCTTCTCATATAGTGTCTTAAAATTTGCTGTACAAGTATTGGAAACTTATCCTTTCTGTTTTCACTAACTTATAATTTTTATTTTCAATGCAGGATTTTATTCGAGAAGTGGACCCAGATATTATAATTGGTTATAACATCTGCAAATTTGATTTGCCTTACCTCATTCAGGTGGAAAAAAATAAATCTTGCTTTTTCGATCACTTTTGCTTCAATATCATTTCACTATGCAACCTTGGTTGGCACAGATTATTGATATGCAATTATTTTAACCAACTATATACATGTTTTCTGTTATCAGAGGGCCGAGGTACTAGGGATATCTGAGTTTCCGATACTTGGACGCATCAGAAATAGTAGAGTCCGTGTCAAAGATACAACCTTCTCATCCAGGTCATGTCGTAATTTTGGTTTCAGTTAGTTATACTTACTGTTGTGAAAAGTGTCATCTTTTTACCATTTTCTTTGCTCTTAAAATTGTTCTTATTTCTCTTATCTTTTGCTTAGACCACTACATTTATTTGTACAAAGAGAATTGTGACTGTTTTTCATCATCAAAACTTTGTCAACGCTAACCACCACTGTAAAGAATGTAGTGTAACATGGTGGTATTATCAAGAATTCTTGCTGAAGTTTTTGCAACAACATACAAGACTCGAACACAGTTTGAATGAAGATAATAGAGGGAAGCATCTTCTGCCAGTTTAAGGTCTCTTGACCTCTAAGAGAAGCCTTTTCCCATACTATTTTCCCGTGGAGATTTATGTGGAAGAAATATGATGGAAAGATTATATTCTCGGTGATATTTTCCCAATTGTATGGGAATATTGATTTTGTTATTACACAATCTTTCCTTTTAGAATTATTTGTAACCCTATAAATAAAGTATTGTCCTTCGTAATAATTAGACAAGTTTATTATGTACGAATTATAATTTCCAAAAAAATGAATGTCTACAACCACAACTTTGGACGTACGTTGATATCAATATATGAAACTCGAGTTCATTTGTGTTGTATGTTGTCTAAGGAACATTTAATGGAGTTCCATGCCTTATAACTTGTTGAGAAGTTGACTGATTGATGCTTTTGGAGCTGCAGACAGTTAGGGACTCGGGAAAGTAAAGAAGTTACTGTGGAAGGGAGAGTTCAGTTTGATCTGCTCCAGGTTTCTTTTTTTTCTCATTTTACATGGAACTGTATCAGATGATATCGGGGTGTCTTTTTGAATGATCCAAATTATCTTCTGCATGTCTTCCTCTTGCATCCACAAAAATCCTTGTATGGTTCATTATCCACTTTCCAATCTTGTTTGTGCAGGTTATGCAGAGGGATTACAAACTAAGTTCTTATTCGCTAAATTCTGTGTCAGCACACTTTCTTAATGAGCAGGTGAACCTTAAATTCTTTGTGGACGAAAGTCCCAATATTGGATTCTGAAATAATGGTGGAATTCAAATAATTTTTGTAATTGAAAAATGTCGTGCCCAAGTTGAGACTTATTTGCTATTAATCACTCTTTCAGCTTCAGTTGCACTTGTTAGTCAGATGAGTCATAAGTAACAATGAAAAAGGGAAGACCGCACCCTTCTTACACCTAATTAGATAGAGAGGCATTTTAGAGGTTTGAACCTCGAGGCGCAGTGAGAAGTAAAACTTAAAATCAACCAATAAAATAATTCCAAAAAAATGCATTTAAAAAATAACGAACAGTACCTCGAAATATATAACCCATTTTTCAAACCTCATTATAAAAGAATTCAATAAAATTAGTGCACATGAATAATAACGGATAATAGGTTTGAGGTTCTACCTTCCTTGTATGATGTCCATTCATGCTTATGCAAATGGTGTAGGGGCAAGAAGTGGGGCAATAGACCTTGCACAAAAATCAAAATCAAAGAATAAATCGAGTATTAGCACAAATATATTGTTTTCATTCAAATTAGAAAACAAATATTAGGTTCGCACGACAAATCTTAAACTATTATACTTGGAGAAAAAAACCTTTCTAAGATACTGTCTAGATGCAGAGTTGATATCCTCATTCCTTTCATCCTGATTTCAAGTGTTCTAGTGAAACTGTTCTGCACAATTGGCTGCATTTACTTTTGTAATTTTAGGCAGATTAAAATCAGATTTTAATTTAAGTTAAAGTTAAACAATCAATATTAACCATATCTTTCATGGGTTCCACAGCTATCTTTCATGGGTTCAACAGCTTTTCAACCACACATTTTAAAACTTCTATCACAATTTACTAAAAATTTAATTTTAATCTTTACTAAGCACCCTCTTAGTTTCATGATGTGATAGGATCAACACAGCTTTCAGAAGGGTAAGATAACTCACTAGAAAAAATTTCGAAGCACCACTACAAATACTTAAGCTATTATGGAGAGAATTATATGTAAATCTTCAAGAAGAAGAATTTTTTAAGTGTGCATTTGCTAAGGACATCATGGGCACGTTTTGCATGGCTTTTGTGAATCTACCAATTTGGTTAATTTTATAAAAGTGTTTCTTCTAGTTAGAAGAACTTTTAAAGGAAGTTGGTCCAATGTGGTTTCATTCATATATTCTTTTGAAAGATATAACTCTTTTAGAAATTGGTTTCCAATCACGGATTAAAGTAATTTTCTCATGAAGCTCTTTTGCAAGAAGTAGAAGCAAAAGAAGAGGCCCATCCAAATTGCCCATGTGCTTGGTTTGACTAAGGAAACACTTGTCACGCAGGATAAATATAATCAAGCAAATGACATAAGAAACATTAAAGAAAGATTTTTAGTTTTGTAAATGAAGGGTTATTGGATGAATGATTAGGGAAACAAAAAAATAAAATAAAGTTTTATCTTTCTTGCCATTTATATTTAATTTACTGGATTTGAGGTAGTTGAGAAAGGCCGAAAAATACCATGTTTATGCAAGTTTTCAAGAAAGAGAAATATGAAAATAACTTGTGTATAAATGTGCAATTATCTGCTCTTAGTACACACTTATTGTGTCTTTAAATCTTACTAATCTAGTTTTTTGCTGCATAATTAATAATGTCACATTGAAATTATGAGTTGTCATGAGATACATTAGTGGTTCTGCTTGAGTGTCACTTATGAAGAACCATATGATATCGGGACCCATATGGT
Organism: Fraxinus excelsior; assembly: GCA_019097785.1. Classification (NCBI taxonomy): domain Eukaryota; kingdom Viridiplantae; phylum Streptophyta; class Magnoliopsida; order Lamiales; family Oleaceae; genus Fraxinus; species Fraxinus excelsior. Next base: position 7,196,113 of record CM032628.1, read on the forward strand.
TAGCTTTTATCAGTCCCTGTATAGTGAGCAGTTGGGTTGGATGCCAGAGTTGGAGGGGCTTGACTTTTCTACTATTGATGTGGATGATGCTATTTGGTTAGAAAGACCATTTGGGGAGGATGAAATTAAGTAGGTGGTGTTCAGCATGAATGACGATAAGGCTCCAGGACCCGATGGATTCTCTTTCTCATTCTATAAGGGTTGTTGGGACGTGGTGCGATATGACATTATAGACGTTCTTACCTATTTCTTTCAGTGTGGAATATTCTTACGTAGCGTCAATGCTACATTTATTGTGCTCATTCCTAAGAAATCGGGTGCGATAGTTATTAAGGACTTTCGTCCTATTAGCTTTGTGAGGGGGTTTACAAGATTATTGCGAAGATTTTGGCGAATAGAGATGCTGGGAAAAGGTGTCTAAATTTCAGAATGCTTTCGTCAAATGGCGCCAGATTTTGGATTCCGTACTTATATCAAAAGAATGCATTGACTTCAAACTGCAATTGGGGGTTCAAGGAATGTTATGTAAACTCGACATTCAGAAGGCATATGATTACGTTAATTGGGGATTTGTTTTGTATATTCTCAGGAGATGTGGTTTTGGGGAGAAATGGTGCCGCTGGATTCAATTTTGTATCTCTATAGTTACGTACTCAAGTATGGTGAATGGCACCCCGGAGGGCTCTTTCACAGTAGTAGAGGATTGAGACAAGGGAACTCTGTCTCCATTGCTATTTGTCATTGTTATGGAAGCTTTTAGTAGGATGCTTGAGAAGGCTGTGGGGCAGTTTATTAAGGGGTTTCATGGTTGGGCAATTGCAAGTCTCTCATTTGCTATTTGGAGATACGTTGATTTTCTGTGATGCGAATGTTGAGCAATTTAGGAATTTGCGTCGTTTACTCCTATGCTTTGAAGCCGTCTCTGGATTGAAAATAAATTTGAGGAAATCTGAGGCTATCACAGTGGAAGAGGTCGACAACGTAGAGGAGTTGGCTGAGATTTTGGACTGCAGGGTGGCACAACTGCCTATGTCATATCTTGGACTTCCTCTAGGAGCACGGTTTAAAAGCGCGCAGATTTGGAACGGTAGTGTGGAAAGGGTGGGGAGGAGGTTAGCAGGATGGAAGCGTGTGCACCTTTCGAAGGGAGGCCGTCTTACTCTCATAAAGTCCATTTTGTCGAATCTTCCCACTTATTTCTTGTCCCTGTTTTCCATTCCTATTGCAATGGCAAAGAGATTAGAGAGGATCTAAAGGGAGTTTCTTTGGGGAGGATTAGGAGAGGAGAGGAAATTACATTTGGTTAATTGGTGTGCAGTTTGTTCTCCTATTAGATTCGGTGGTCTCAGATTGAGAAGTTTTGTACTGTTTAACAAGGCTTTGTTGGGTAAGTGGTTGTGGCAATTTGGAGTGGAGATGGAGAGTATTTGGAGAATTATTATTGGAGCAAAATATGGTATCATGGAGGGGGGATGGTGCTCAGGTGAGAGACGTGGTTCTTATGGGGTGAGTTTGTTGCAGTATATTCGACGAGGATAGAGCGAATTTAAGGATAGGTTGACTTTTGTCGTGGCGAATGGTAATACAATCAGCTTTTGGGATGACTGCTGGTGTGAAGTTCAATCGCTTAAGATGAGATTTCCTTCTTTGTATCATATTGCGTTAGAACCGTCTGCTGTAGTGAATGATGTCTTGGATATTCATAATGGGAATTTCAGTTGGAATGTTGTTTTTGGCCGGGGTCTGCAAGACTGGGAATTGGATGAATATGCGTTATTTCTAACATCTTTATACGAGGCACACATCAGGGCAGAAGAGGATGATTGTAGCAGGTGAAGACGGACACGAGATGATATTTTTTCAGTTCGCACCTATTTTAGATCTCTTTCGGGAGTTGAAGAGAGCTCATTCCCCTGGAAGTTGGTTTGGAAATGTAAACTGCTTCCACGAGTGCCATTTTTACTATGGACGGTAGCCAGATGACAATTGTTAACGGTTGATAACCTTCGCAATAGGGGTTTTTATGTTACAAATTGTTGCTATATGTGTAAGAGGGATGGGGAGACGATTGATCGCTTATTTCTTCATTGTGATGCTGCCCGTTTATTGTGGAACGATATCTTGGTGTCGCAACATATGGATTGGGTGATGCCGAGGCGTATGGAGGACGTGTTAAAGACATGGAGGCGGAAGTTTCGAGATAAGGATAGTAAAATTGTTTGGGACCTTATTCCGAGATGCATTGATTGGTGTATGTGGAGAGAAAGAAACGAATGCTGTTTTGAAGACCAAACACGGACAACATTGCAGTTTAGGGAGTTGTTTTACTTGACATTGTATACTTAGTTTAATGCTATGGTTATTAGACCTATAGATAGGCTGCCTAATTTCATGTTGTTCCTTACTGATTTGCATTGATGATACACTTCTTGTTTATTAAGTTTTGATTAATAAAATATTTGATTACCTTTGAAAATATATATATATATATATATATATATTTTTTTTCTTTGCCTTGTTCCACCATTTGACATGTTTAATTGAGTTCTTTTCTAACTAATTTTTGTTTAATGCGCATGCAGAAAGAGGATGTCCATCATTCAATAATATCTGACCTTCAGAATGGGAACTCGGAAACTAGGAGGCGTCTTGCCGTTTACTGTTTGAAGGTACAAATATATCTTTGGTTAAGCCCGTGCAGTTGTATGGCCAATTAAGTAGCGTGAACTTTTCTTCTTGCCTATGAGAAGAAGGAATATTTAAAAAAAAAAGCTTGTTGCCCTTCTCGTTGTTAATAAAATTAGTTCAACCCATTTATGTAATGAATCTATTCCACCACATTAAGGAAATATTGCCCTCAGTGAGGAATTAAGTTACGACAAATTATGCTTCAAGCTTTTAAATGATTGTAACACCCAAACTCATTCATAAGGTTGTGTATGTACTTTGGCTGAATCTGAAGTCAAGCCAAGCCAGCTGATTGATTGGATACTCCGTAATAAGTTTTTAGATGCATAATCCACCAGAGATGGGTGAGTGGGGAGACTAGCATCTTAATGCATAAATATTCGTTTACTAAGTGTAACTATGTAAGCCAGCTTCTTACTTAATTGGGATCGTATCAATAGAATTTTCATGAAGCATGATTTAACACAATTTTTAAGGCTTTGTCTATGAAATTTATAAATCATATTAATGTTTCATCCATTATAAAGGTGTTAGAGAATATTTCTAGAATAGGAAAGTAAATATATCTAGACATTTAGCCCTAATTTATATCCAAGTATAGTATTAGTTATTTGTATAAATTGTAAGAAACCAAGGTATTTCTCTTTTATTATTCATAGAAAACATGTATATATATAAACAAATACCTAATACTATATTAGGATAAGAATCAGGGCTAAATTTATTTACTTTACTACTTTACCATTTTAGGAAACAGTCTAGTTTCTAACACTCTCCCTCAAGCTGGAGCATAGATGTTTATCGTGCCCAGCTTGTTACAAAGATAATTCACCCGAATCCCATTTAGAGTCTTTGTGAAGATATCTCCCAATTGTTCTCGTGTTATCACATATCCTGTAGAAATCAAATCTTGTTGAATCTGCTTACGAACGACATGACAATCAATCTCAATGTGTTTCGTTCGTTCATGAAAAACTGGATTAGATGCAATATGAAGTGCAGCTTGGTTATCACACCATAACTTAGCCGGTATTGAGGTCTTGAGACCCACTTCGGTAAAGAGCTGATGTATCCACATTATCTCACACACAGATTTAGCCATAGCCCTATATTCTGATTCTGCACTCGAACGTGAAACTACATTTTGCTTCTTACTTTTCCATGAAACCAAATTTCCTCCAACAAATACACAGTAGCCGGATGTAGATTTTCGATCTTCCTTGGATCCTGTCCAATCAGCATCTGAAAAACATTCATTCCTGGTATGACCAAGATTGCCATACAGAATTCGGTTTCTGCTGGAGCATCGATTTTGCTCACTTTTTCTGACTTCCAATTGCGCTGCCGGCACCAAGGGAGTCGCTCGTCGCCTTTCAGCCTTTGCCCGTCGCCCCCCCCCCAGTCTTCTCTCGCACGTGAGAGGAATTCTGTATGGCAATTATGGTCATACCAGGATTGAATGTTTTTCAGATGCTGACTGGCAGGATCCATGTAAGATCGAAGATCTACATCTGGCTACTGCGTATTTGTTGGAGGAATTTTGGTTTCATGGAAAAGTAAGAAGCAGAGTGTAGTTTCACGTTCGAGTGCAGAATCAGAATACGGAGCTATGGCTAAGTGCGTATGAGATAATGTGATACATCAGCTCCTCACTAAAGTAGGCATCGAGACTTCAATACCGGCTAAGTTATGGTGTGATAACCAAGCATAACTTCATATTGCATCTAATCCAGTTTTTCACGAACGAACGAAACGCATTGAGATTGATTGCCATTTCGTTCGTGAGAAGATTCAACAAGATTTGGTTTCTACAGAGTATGTGAAAATAGGAGAACAATTCGGAGATATTTTCACAAAGGCTCTAAACGGGGTTCAGGTGAATTATTTTTGTAATAAGCTGGACATAATAAACATCTATGCTCCAGTTTGAGGGGGAGTGTTAGAGAATATTTCTAGAATCGGAAAGTAAATATATTTAGACATTTAGCCCTAATTTATATCCAAGTATAGTATTAGTTATTTGTATAAATAAACACAAGTTTTCAATGAATGGGAAGTGAAAACACCTTTGAGTTCTATTTCAAAAGGAATATAACCTATAAAAAAGAAAAGAATAAATAAGCCTAGTAAATGTAATTTTATAATATTTATGTATCACTTAGCTCCTTGAATATAATAAGATTGGCACTGTATGTTGCTTGGACTTAGCTGGAGTGTCAACACTGGCTACTGTCCAAATTTTAAGCCTATCGAAATCTAAAAGCTTTAGCTGTAGAAGAGGGGTAAATCATGTTTCCATCATGCTCCCTCACGTGTATGCTAGATTCATTTGTTCCACTAAGCCTGGCATGTGAACAAATCTTTACAAGTGGGTGGCTTAGAGACTTCAATCTGGACCCTTGCCTACTTTGATACGATATTGAACCTCTTCATCTAAAATCTTTAGTAGGGAAAACTTAAATGATGTCTTCAACTGGTCTGCAAACCTCTAAAATCTGGATAATGGACATGGAAAAGTGTTAAATATTTTAATCTTTTCCTTTATTCCTGTCGTATATATGCAGTGTAACAAAAACAGTTCTAAATGCATATCCAGATGGGTTTGCAATGGTTATAGGACAAAGAAAATAACTTTGATTTGTGTTTTAAATCATGCTCAATGAATAAGATCATATTTTGTTCACTTTGTTAGTGTGACTGTTTTATTTGTGAAAGCTATTCTAAAGTTCAAACTAACATCAATCACTATCAAAACATAGTTCTCTAAGATATTGGCTAAATAACTTAGTTGAATCAACTGACTGGCGAATTTTCATTATGTATGTTTAGTTTGTCATGATTAAATCTAATTCGGTGATTCATCAGTAAGGGGAAATTAATAGCTGAAACTCAAAACGCTGCACAGATAAGAAAAAGAAAATAGTCTGATGGGAAAATTCAATTTCAGTATCTATGTATGGGTACTGAATGTAATAAACATTTCCAGGATGCTTACCTCCCTCAACGGCTTTTGGATAAGTTGATGCTCATTTACAACTATGTGGAGATGGCTCGAGTCACAGGTGTTCCCATTTCGTTTCTACTATCCAGGGGGCAGAGCATTAAGGTTATTTCATCACTTTACAACTGCGGAGTTTTGATCAGTTTGTGGTCGTAGGCCAGCTGGGAATCTTAAATATGACCTTTACCTTCAGGTTCTTTCTCAGCTTCTACGGAAAGCAAAACAGAAGAATCTTGTTATTCCAAATGCCAAACAGGCTGGATCGGAACAGGGAACTTTTGAGGGTGCTACTGTAAGTGATAATGTTCTTTTCTAGACATTTAGAAACTTTACAAAGATTTTAGTTTCAATGTCCTACTCTATTTATCCTATTGTTGTAAGATAGTGATTGTCTGAAACTTGAATGCTCGCATATTTGTATCCACATTCAGGAAGATTGTAATTTTGTCTCTCTCTCAAACTACTTAACATTGATTCCTTCCTACTCAATGTGATCAACTGGGGCCTTCTAACAAGTAGCCGTGAAGACCCCGTCTAACCAATGTCCTTGGAAACAAGTTGAGCATTGTCAATTGACCAAAATGCTTAAGCCCATTTTGTCATGTAGTAGTTGTCCAAGATCTTACAACCGTTTAAATAAATCCCACCAACTGTTGGTGGTCAAGGCATTGCAGTAGTAATGCTCTATCATCTTTATTCGTTTTCTTTGATATCAACTATTCGAGGTGAAAGAAATCCTAGCTTTGGTGTACTAATCTCTCTGCGGGAAGACGATTTCTGAGCAAGTGCGGACTATTTAAAGGGATTAGCTTGAAACTTCTAACATTTTTGTATTGTAGGTTTTCTAAAGATTAGGGTAAAAGTTATTAAATATGCCATTCAATGCAAGCATAGTTGAATTCTTATAGGTAAGTTTTATAACTGTTGAAGATATGGAAAGAATAATCTCTATGATATTTTTCCAGTAATGTAGGATTATTTTCCTTAATAGTTGATTGTATAATTATTATGCAATCTGTCATTTTATAGTTATTTATAGCCCTATAAATATGGTCTTTTACTTTGTAATAGAATAAAGTTTATTATATACAATTTATAATATTCTTCACATGGTATCAGAGCAGTTTCGATCCTAAACAAATTAACCTTTGAATTTCGTTTTCGCGAGCGACCTTGAGCCTTTCGTCCAACTACCAATGTTTTTCTTTTTTCTTTTTATTTGAAATTTGGTTTAGTATATGTCCAATTCATTTGGAATTTGATTTAGTATATGTTGAGTTCATCTGGAATTTGATTAGGTGTTGGTTCGGTGTATTCGAAATTTGAAATTTATGTCCAGTTTATTTGGTAATTGTTGAGCTGGAATTTGAATTTGCATCCAATTAATTTGGATATGAAATTTGCATCCCTTTGGTTTAGTAGTGGATGCGTTGGTTATTTGCAGATATGGGTGTTCCTTCTTCCTCTCCAACCCGGCCTGAGATTGACTATCATCTGATTTCTCCTTCAAGTTTTGGTGATGGTTTGGTTAGATTGGTGGATGATGATTTTTCATTATCATTAACTTTGAGTTATTTGTTTGGCTTGGTTGACATACAAACAATTTTAAAGATTTGATTGGATCGATTTATTTTTCAAACTCAATTTGATTGCTGCTATACCATATTGAATTTGAGGGAGGGTGTTGAAAATATGGAAAGAATAATCTCTATGATATTTTTTCAATAATGTAGGATTATTTTCCTTAATAGTTGATTGTATAATTATTATGTAATAGAATTATTTATAGCCCTATAAATAGGATTTTTTACTTTGTAATAGAAACAAGTTTATTATATACAATTATAATATTCTCCACAATAACAATAAGAAGTAATAAAATTATGTAAACATCTATTTCGTTTTATATGTAATTAGTAAAAGTAGTGAATTAGAGCATGAAATCGTAAGCTACCAAGCAGCGGGAGGAGCCACGTCTCTCAAAGAGAAAACTGGAATTTTTTTATTTTTTATTTTTTTTATCAACTCTGAATTTCGAAAAAAATGCAGGGATTGGGATTTATCTGTCCCGTGCATTTTATGGGTGCTGTGTGGAGAAGGAAAAGTGATAATTATTTAGACCTGGGAAAGAAATTCAGGGGTTAAAAGTTGAATTTGCGAATGTGATCATTTTATTATAGTTGTGAGAAGCACCCTGGATCGTTGTAATTTCTCTTGCTTTTTGTGTTGTGGGCTATGTATAGTTCCTCACCTGTCTGTGTAAGTGGGTTGCTCCTCTAATCTGGATAAGCAATGAAATGTTTGCTTACTAAAACGATTCATAATGCAGGTTTTAGAGGCAAGGGCGGGATTCTACGAGAAGCCTATTGCAACACTGGACTTTGCATCTCTATACCCATCCATTATGATGGCATATAACCTTTGTTATTGCACACTGGTGAATATTCTTCACAACATGCACCTTTTCTTTTGAAGTGAATCATGATTTTGGGAGTTGAGAATTTACATAAATTATCAAAATAATTGTCTCCCCTGAGATGCTTGTGATTTCAATTGCAAATATTTTCATTTTTTGATGATTATTGTATAGGTAACTCCAGAAGATGTCCGGAAACTTAATCTGCCTCCAGAATGTGTTAATAGAACTCCATCTGGTGAAACATTTGTCAAATCGAATTTACAGAAGGTCAATTTTTCTCTTTAGATCCTATTATTTATCATATGCATGTGGTAAGCCATATCTCAGATATTGTGTAAATTTCTCTTCAGGGAATACTTCCAGAAATTCTTGAAGAACTTTTGGCTGCTCGTAAAAGGGCTAAAGCAGACTTGAAGGTGCTCAAGTTATTCATTCTAGTAGTGTTGTTTGATAATTGTTTCAATACTTGTCTGAAATATTTTTCTTCTCCAAAATTACTTGTTATATGCTGCATTGTGTTTCGAATGAGAACAGTTCTCTATATTAACTGTGATTTGATTTTAGGAAGCAAAGGATCCTCTTGAGAAAGCTGTATTAGATGGTCGTCAACTGGCTTTGAAGGTATTCTTTTGCACAATTAACTAGAGTCCTCTTTTATGGTTAATATGTTTTTGCTGTGTCGTGACTATGTTTATGTTTGGTTTAATATTAAGTACACCTGCAATGATCCGAGGAGTTTGAATTTTGCTGATTTTTCAGATAAGTGCGAATTCTGTATATGGGTTTACAGGAGCTACAGTTGGTCAATTACCTTGTTTAGAGATATCTTCAAGTGTTACCAGCCACGGTAATAGATCTGGCTGACAAGCCTTGCATCCTACTGCGCAATTCAAGTTATATTCTTCTAATTTGTATAAAAGTTGTGCAATGCTTCATAATTTTCTTGATCTGATGAATTGGCCATCTTTCCAAAGGTCGACAGATGATTGAGCACACAAAAAAACTTGTGGAAGATAAATTCACCATTCTTGGTGGCTATGAGCACAATGCTGAGGTATTCTACCCATAATTATTGACCAGAAATTTACATCTGGTCCATCAATGTTCTTTAAAACTGAAGTCGAAGAATTATACTTGGAACTGTATCTTGTTGCTATACTTTCTTGTGGTTAACCAGTAAAATGAACTGAAACTCACCTGGGTATATTTGTTTAGGACAATAGATTAAGACTTTGTTTTAGATTATAACCGAATCTGGCATAAGCTAGTAGGTGGTGGTTGTTATTTTGTTTCATGACTGTCCCAGGACAAAAGATTTTTCAAAGTAATACCATTCTCTTTATATTATTGGTGGAAAGAATTAGAGATTAAATTCCCTATGTTGAGAAGGGTAATGGTTAATTATGTTGTCTCTCTCAATGTTTCTTCAATTCTTTTGCCATTGTTAGACATATCTGACATGTACAATATAATTTTTTTAAATCGTTATATCTATATAAAGTTTATGCCCACCACCAGCCTTTTTCTCTTCTATTTCATGTTAGTTTCTTGTCTATTTGCCTTCTCACCCCCATTAAGTATATGTATTCTGTAATCTGTATACTACTGCATTTTCTTGGTCACAGACGATGGTGTGATCTCCCCTTACATTGTGATAATATTGTCATGACAGATCATATATGGAGATACAGATTCAGTTATGGTGCAGTTTGGCGTGTCCTCAGTGGAAGCAGCCATGAACTTGGGAAGGGAAGCTGCTGACTACATTAGTGGTACTTTCATCAAGGTAAGTGACATAAAATGGGAAAGAGAATGAGAGAATGAAAAAGAAGAGAACAAGATTTGGGAATTTCTAGAGAGATTACGAGGATATCCACGTCACTCATAGTATCTCTATAATTCAATAATGCTTGTCCTGTTTATACTTAAAGTTCCTAGCAAAAATGGATAGCAGCAGAAGTAATGAAATGAAAAAACAAATTCCTAACTTAAAACTTATAATTACTACAAGAGAAGAAATCAAAATCTACTTTTATTTTTACGCGAAGAATACGTGAGTGTGTGCGTGTGCGCGTTTTTAGTCAAGATAAGTGTGTTTGGTAAGTCTCTAGTGCAATCTCCGTAAGTTATAGTAAAAGTTTGTTCTGTCCCTTTTATGGCATCTTGTCAAAATACATCACTGCCTCAAGGAAAGTTTTAGATACCTGTGGGCACTTCATCTCATATTTCACAGCCCATTTCTTGAACCTTCTTCTTCAAGAGGACTGGGAAGAATCTAGAATCTGCTTCAGAAATATATCCACCGCCATTTATAGAAGAATCTGGACTTTGCAAGCTGCTGATTTTATTTACATGGTGGAATTATCTAGACTCCAAAGCCACCAACAGACACCCCTATAAATATGATTCAGCACTTGAATTTGTGTACAGAGAGAATGAGAAGTGAGAAAGAATGAGAATTAGAAAGATGGAGAGAGGGGAGCTTGTGTGAGTTCTTCCTTTTCCAAAAATAATTAATAGAGAGAGGTGCATTTGCTATAAAATCAAATTGTACAAGTGTCTCGTATGTAATAAAAGAGATTTTTTTTTTTTTAGATCTTGTTTATCACTCGTATCGAGCAATTTTTAAATCTCAGAAGCTGGAATGAGCATCTAAGAGTTGTTGTTCAATATATTTTTGTCAATGCTCTGTGGATGGAATAGTGTGAATGGTTTATAAGGACTTGTTAAATCGTACCCATCAATATTGGTTTAAGCATTTTGGTATCAGTTGGTTAGTTTGCAACTATGTTGGTAGTGCAGGGGTTGTACCTAAGTCCTTACAGGTGTATCAGCCACCATCGTGGTACCATCCACTTAGCTGATCTTCAAATGTTGGAGTGGGGCATTCATAATGGGTTAGATACGGCCAGGATTTCACATATACAAGTAGGGAAATTGTAACTCCTCATGCACTTGGCTTGTGGTTGTGTAGGATGGTGTGATAGGTTTACAAGGATTTTGCCATTTTGCATGTTGATATGTGTTAAATCAGTTAAGGTCAGTCAATTAGGCGAACTCTTTTTTTTACAGGGCAAGGAGTCTAACAGGGGGTTCTTTCACATACTTACAGCGATTCTATTGTGGCGCAGTGATTGAAATGTTTTCTACACTTTTGATTGTGTGATATGCTAATTATTCATTCAGACAAACCAATCCACTTATTTTTCTATTATTTTCTATAATAGGTAATTACATATTATGTAGTTTTCAATAATCTTATTTTTTGAACGTTTTGGCAGATGTAGTGGTGGATCGAGTGGACTAGCGAAAATGACTCATGTAGCCAATTGCATGTTTATTGGAAATGAGGCATAGTTTGTTTTGTTGTTGGATGATAACATATACGAAACCTAATTACGAATTTCCTAACCTACCGTCAACCATGTAGGCATGTATCTTTTCTTCATCTACTGCTGCCTTTAGATGCTCGGTGATTCAGCATGGGTTCTATTTTTATCTTTTTTCTCATCTAGGGTAGTACGGACTGAGTTGATTCAAAATGGGGAACATTAGAGAAGTGGTTTAGAGTGTAATCCTCTAATGCTTTCTAAACATACAATTAACTTTAGCTTAATTTAGCCTTTTGCATTTGGAGCTTGCTTCTTTTTTACATAATATCATTCTAAATTAACCGTCATATTATTTAATTCTTCAACTTAATCAAGCACTACGTGTCTAAAGATCTCTTTCTTCATTTGCTTTGTTAAGTCAGCTCTCTGAACTCCTAACTGGCTTTGTGACTTCTGATTCATCAAGCTCTCTGCACCTGAAGCTGTCTGCCTTTTTTTTTTTTTTTTATCCCCCCAAATCTTCTATATTGAGTTTTGCTATGAAAAATGACTGTTATGTACTCATTGCTCAGAGATCGTATGTTTTTAAGACTTTCTCTTGCTCCCCTTTTTTTCCTGCCCTCTTTTCCTGGCTTTCTTTTTCTCATCACACTGGTGTGATCTGTTTGCTTTACAGCCAATCAAACTTGAGTTTGAGAAGGTTTACTATCCCTATCTATTGATTAGTAAGAAGAGGTATGCTGGTCTCTACTGGACAAACCCAAACAAATTTGACAAAATGGACACCAAAGGTGAGCCAGGCTTTCATCCTTTCCATGGGATTTTCATGTTATTGTGTGCTTATTCTGTTTGTCTCCATTAGTTATGTCATGAATACCATACTTTTAACTAATTTATTAGGATTATCTGTTTTTATTTCCTTTTGATTTTGAGTTTCTCTTTTAATAGGGATTGAAACAGTTCGAAGGGATAATTGTTTGCTGGTAAAAAACCTGGTAAATGAATGCCTTCATAAAATACTCATGGACAGAGATATTCCTGGCGCTGTTCAGTATGTCAAAAACACTATCTCAGATCTTCTTATGAATCGCATGGATTTATCTCTTTTAGTTATTACTAAGGTAGGAAACTAGCTTCAATTAAAATTATTGGCTGCTTGTTAAGTCTCCATTTTCTTGCACTAACATTTCCAGCTTGATAGGGTCTTACAAAAACAGGAGATGATTATGAAGTTAAAGCAGCACACGTTGAGCTTGCAGAACGGATGCGCAAGGTCAGAAGAGTTTATTCTTCGATTATTATTTTCATAACACTGTTACTGAAAAACGTGAATTTATCTGTTGCGGAAAGGATCATGACACAGCACATATTCAACGAACTATTACATTTGGTTAGCTTGGATTTTTATCTGACTAGGATAAAATATATGGTGGTTGAGGGGATAATAGCTTTCAATGTTAAAATTGTCTGCTTCCTTCACTGTTCAAACTGATTTAGTGGAGAACACTTGGATACATTTTTCAACACGTCAAACTTGTACTAAAGATTTAAAACAAGAACTTGAATTTATCATGTTCAACTTTGAGAATCGCCTGGAATACAATATAGGAAGCATGACATTGCAGTACAACATTCATTTATTGAATGCCATATAATGTTCTCATTTTTGAGATGCTAATTGCAGTTCCATGTACTTGACAACAATACCAGAGTTTCATCATTTTTTTTTTTTTGTTGTGCAAAACTGTGGGATCTTTTTCATTCGACTATGATCCTGATAAAAATTCTCTGATAGCATGTATGCTCCTACCCTTCCTCTCAATTCTGCTGATATATTCTCCCTACTGGTGTACCTTCTTATTCGACTGCGGATCTACTATTTATGTTAAAAAGCAATTGGTGTGGTAGCTAAACAGAGTGCTAGAAGAAGCATATCCAATTTAACTATTACCATAGGTGGTAGGCCTACCTCACTGAGCAGGCTTTTTGGTCATGTTGTTTCTCTTGTATGTTGTAATATGAACTCTATTCAGTATCATTTTATGGAGATTAACTGTCGTTTCTTCAGTATCTTGTGTCAGGGGTCTTTAGATAAGTTTAGTAGTCAATAACAATTTAGTGTTGATGGTTTTATATAAACGTTTTCATTATAAAAAGATTAAACTCCTTGTGACTTTAATTTATGGATTGATAGTTAAATTTTTGCTGCTCCGTCCACAGTATTAATAATATGAATATTATTATTATTTTATCAACAGCGTGATGCTGCTACCGCTCCAAATGTTGGGGATCGAGTGCCTTATGTCATAATTAAAGCTGCGAAAGGTGCCAAGGTAATCCTTTTCGTTAACATTTTAGGTGATAACTTCATTGCACTTAATATGCGTGTTCACATTGCAAGATTAACTGATGACAAACAGGCTTACGAAAGATCAGAGGATCCCATTTATGTGTTAGAACACAACATACCTATAGACCCTCACTATTACCTCGAAAATCAAATTAGCAAGGTTGGTGAGGCAATTTATCCTGTTATTTTTGGTTTACTTGTACTCCTTGCATGCTATCAATAATACTGTCATTTGCAGCCACTTCTAAGGATCTTTGAACCCATCTTGAAGAATGCTAGTAAAGAGCTTCTCCAAGGGAGTCACACAAGATCCATTTCTATTTCTACTCCTTCAAACAGTGGCATTATGAGATTCGCTAAAAAACAATTGACTTGCATTGGATGTAAAGCTTTAATCAGGTAGAGAACATTGCCTGTTTAACACTCAAGCTTCTCATTAGATTCAAAATACCATAGATTCTTTCTTTGATGTGTAGTTTCCTCCTCCTTTTTGTAATGAGAGCTTTAAAAGTGCACATGTTAAATTGACTGGTTCCTGGGTATGGTGGATAGCAATATTTTGAGAAATTAAATTGACTCGTTCATGGGTATTGTGTACAGCAATATTCTGAAAAAGCCATGCATTTAAAAGAAATCTTGCAGTTGTGCATTTATTTTTCAACTATTTTGTCCCTTAAAAAAGAGAGGAGGAAAACAACCCACCAAAATGAATTATCAATAAAAAAAAAAACAAAATAGTAGCACCAGTAATCGGGCTAATAATTCTGTAAATGTATTGACAATTCTTATGCCTTAAAACCAGCAATTCAGATCATACTCTCTGCCCGCACTGCAAAGGAAGAGAGGCTGAACTTTACTGCAAGTCTGTAGCTAATGGTATGCAAGAAATTCCTTTACTTTTCTAGTATATTGGCATAATGTCAAAGAACTTACAAACTGTTTTTTTTAAGTTGCTGAGTTGGAGCAGCTCTTTGGGAGGCTATGGACACAATGCCAGGAGTGCCAAGGCTCTCTTCACCAGGATGTGTTGTGCACTAGGTTAGATGTGTGATCTATCAACTTGGTTTTGTATACGTGCTTATATTGAGTTATATTTAAGTTTGCAATTTTTTTACATTATATTGAGCTGTCACAAGAAATGAGGTACTATTCCATGTTGTCTGGTGTATATTATATCCTAGCTCTTGTAACTTAAAAGAAGAGGGGGCAAGAATTAAATACAAGAGAGAACCAAAGAAAGGACGTGTATGTTATTTCGAGTTTGAACTTCTGATTGTGGGTTGGTTTCCCCTTGTTTACCTATGAAACTATTGGCATGTTGGTGCATGTCCCAATCTCCACGTGCGTAGTTCCCCAAGTACCCAACTATGACCACTGGTTTTCAGTTGTACTCTTATATTTGCATACTGGTATGTTAGTTCTAATGGATGCTATATTTTTGTTCAGTCGAGATTGCCCAATATTTTATCGAAGGAAGAAAGCACAGAAAGACATGGCTGAAGCCAAGCTTCAATTAGATCGATGGAACTTCTGATCCACTACGAAGGTTGTTTGGCACTGTGAAACAGTAGATGCCTGTTGTAGAGTTCCAGATTTTTTCAACTGTGCCTATGGAATCTGAATGTATCCCACTGGTCGAAAAGCAGTTAGATTACCAGGGACAGGTAATATTTCGACTCGTGGATGGTTGGTGCTGGGCTGATGGCTCTTAATGCCTCAACACCACTTAAAGTGAATGTATTTTGATGGTGAAATGCACTGTATAATGATTAAAAGATCGGTGAAGGTCAGCAGTCGTGGATTTCCAGGATCCAGCAACTGGTGTTTGATGGGGTAGATCATCATGTAGTCAGAGAGTAAAGATCCAGTTCTTGTGTAGCATCAAGTTTGAGGGTAGCAAGTTTTTTTTTTTTTTTTTTTTTTGTGTCAGGTTTTGGGTTGAGGTGGTGGTACCCGTTCTTAAAACAGATTCGAAGAATGTAATTTATAATGCTTTTTTTCTTAGCTCAACTCTTGGGAAACAAAATTCTAACAAGTAAAATCGCATTTAGAATGTTGCCAAAGCTGTTATACAAAGTATCTCAAATGTCTCTCATGCACGGGGTACAGGAGTGAAACACTTGTACAGTGTGATATAAACATATAATTGTGATTCTATACACCTTTGTAGAACTAGTCTTGTTGAACAAAGTAAAAATATAGATGGCAAATATAGATGGCAATAACACAAATAGAAGCATTAAGCCTCCAAATACAAAGGAATTTTCCCTCCAGGATTCAATTTAAACTGGTTGAGCTTTGTTTACAGCTTCAAGCTGCAACCTTGACCTAGTCAAGAATATAGTCGTAGTCGAGTTGTTATGGGCTGCCGGCACAAAGGGCATGATGATAAGGAGACGCCACAATCCTTGCATGTCTGAAATTTTATAGTAAAATTAAATGATGGGAGTAGCATATGATACAGCATGCTTAGAAACTGAATGTAACTTATATTTCATTTTTATTTCATCATTGTCTCAATTTTACATAATCCAAATGTAGGTCAACCATATCAAGTTACCAGATATGGTTTACATAAATACTTGAGGGATTGGAGAAATTATAAACTTTTATATCCATAAATTACAAAGAGATTCTTCATAGGATTTACATAAACTTGTGCTACAAACATAATCTCATAAAAACAAGAGAATATTACGAAGAATATTGTGGAAATATTATAATATCGTAAACAAACCCATATGAAGAAAAGAAAATATATTTCCTACACTGTTTTCTGCAATTCAAGATCATGGTATAGATGCTAAAATTTGTGTAACTGGTTGGAGAAGCTTACCAGATGACCGCATCCAAAAGCCATGTCCTTGGGATTTGTCAAACAGATTGGGCATACCTTGACATGAAAAAGGAATTTTCAAAGCCAGGAATACAATCAACATGATAAGGGTCTAACTGAGGATGAAAGATCACTTACTTGCTCGGCTGATGGTCCTGACTCAACTGGTTCAGAGCTTGCTGCATGTGGGAGTGCTTTACTGGCATTATCATGATCTATAACTTCCTTTGGAGGAGGGAGTGGCCTTGTAAGAGGACCTACATTGTATTTACTGTACAATACACAGATACAAATTCCCACTTTGTCATTATGGTATATTAAAGTGGTAGACAGGGTATAAAGCAGATGAGGAACCGACTTTTAGAACAATTAACTCTAGGATCCAAAGATAAGCTGCATAATTAGAGGGATGGCATCATAAGTACTAATGGGAATTCCTAGCAACTTGTAACTATGGGATGGAACAGGTCTCAACTTCTTATATTTATTAACATGAGAAAGGGTTATAAAGGGGAAGGAGAATCGACACAAGTAGAATCCAATAGCACCAATGATAAACTCAAAGCACCAACCTTAATGGCAAAAGTTTTGGAGTGATGACACCTTAAGCACTAGTGGTTTCAATAAAAGTTCAAGAAAACAGAACTTCTTGGCCTTACTCTTTAGGTTGTAGCTGTAATGTTGCTTTATATTGCAAAGGAATCTCCATGAGAGCAGCAAGTGCAAAAGTTGATTCTTTTTTTGCCATATCCGTGTGCTCAGACATGATTTTCATGAAGTTCACAAACTGCAAGGCACCATGAAGTAATATTAAAACTAAGAAAAAAAAAATAGAGTACGCTAATGGCATCCACTGTCGCATGGAAGAGTCGAGCCTGAAAAATTCATACAAATTTCATGATGAATCAATAGTCACCTGCTTTGGATTAGGAAAAGAAGTTTTCAAATTAGATTGTGATGAAGCAGTAAGAACTCCAGATGTAGAGTACATTGTAAAGTTCGAATTTTTTCCAAAAAAATTACTACACTAAGAAATTACTCAAAAGTCAAATTTATAAGATAATTTCCTGTGTTAGTGGCATTATATCAAAACAAAACTGAACTCAGCAATTGGACATGTCTGCACGAGTATTACTAGCAAAGACAGTTAACTGACACAGATGAACTCCATATATAAGATAATTTTAAGGAATAATTCTGCACCTGAAAATTGTCAAATGCGCGTTGAGTAATGTTGTCATCAAAATCTTGCATAGCATCCCAGGGTCCATCCCCAACACCAACGAGAATAATTGAGAGTGGATATTCACTGTATATTACATGCCACGTATTACATCAGAGTCGAGGACCATGACATCGATAACCGCACTCTATGTAACACGGACACTTCAATTAGGGTACCGTGTCCGTGTCCGTGTCCGACACGAGTCGATACCGACACTTCTCAGACACTCTACCATAATCATTTTTCTTTTTATATTAGAAATA
This sequence comes from Fraxinus excelsior, assembly GCA_019097785.1. Classification (NCBI taxonomy): domain Eukaryota; kingdom Viridiplantae; phylum Streptophyta; class Magnoliopsida; order Lamiales; family Oleaceae; genus Fraxinus; species Fraxinus excelsior. The sequence continues at coordinate 7,214,227 of CM032628.1, forward strand.
TTATATATTGTTTATTCAAAGTTATTAGCAAATAACAAATAGGTACTTATGTTTAAAATATTTCTACAAGAAAAATTAATAACAAGTATAAAACTAAATTTATACTATATAAATGAAGAAATTTTAAGAATTTAATTAACGTGTCGTGTCTATACTTTTTTTAGAAATCGCGTGTCGACGTATCAGACGCGTATCGTGTTGGACACACGTGTCCGTGTCGGTGCATCATAGACCGCACTTATTGAAATTACCTCGCAGAAACTATAGAATTGATGGTTGCTTGCTCTTGTGGACTAAACCTTCCAGGTGGTGTATCAGAAGTTCTAGTGACCTAAATCCACATTCCAAGATAAATAAAAGTAAAAATTCAGAAAATGGTTTTCTGGTGAGAGGAAACTTCAAACAGAAGTTCATAAATAATGGCTATAAGGGATAATAAGAACCTGTCCATCTGCTATGATAACGAGGACATGATACTGCCAGTTGCTTTTTTCCACGATTTCAACTGCAGCATCAACTATTGGGGCAAATGAGGTTGGACCTACCAAATTAATGAGAGAAAAATAAATAAATAATAAATATTAGGAGCATTTCTGAACTACCTTTTCCATCAAGAACATAGGAGAAAACTGAAAGAACAAAACAAAGCCCTATGTTATAGTCTGACAATGATCTTTTCTTTCTTTTTAGTTCTCAACTAGAATTTCCATTCTAAACGGTACCTTTGAAAGTGACATGCATGTTGAGTATATTGATCTACTTGGCCTACTAAGAAATTAGTTATAAAATGCAGAGGCATACCTATTAGCTTTCACCAAATGGAGATGAATCTTTTTAACAATGCCAATTGCATTCTACCAATCTCATAACCATTTCAAAAAGATTGTACCAAACAAAAATAGATGGAATGAGAATCGAGACCAAAACCTGATAAGTGCAGATATGGAACAATTTCTTTATATCGTCTAAGAGCTTCCTCAAATCCATGGCAAGGCCGATGGTCAGCATAAAAGCTGAATACATGCTGATCGTGTGTTGTGGCTGGAGGGAGAAAAATTATCAGACTGCATATATTAGTAAATTGGATCATAAAAATTATGATATGATAAATTGAAGACTAACCATCACCGAATCCAAAACAAGGTATTAAATTGTCCTCATCAAAAGGAGATAAAGTTCGTCCAATGATAGAAATGGCTTGCTCATATGGATTGGGCGTGTTGCCAATTGCATGGAGGCTTCTCCTGTGGAATGACAACTTTCCTACAACCACGGATAAGTCAGATGATCCTCCCACTAAGCAAGCATCCTGAATATAAGCAATGTTTTTTTATTCACCTGTCCATTCATTGCTCTTGGTAAAATCAATACCAATAATTAAATTGGATGATTCCAGGCCTGCTTCTCTTAATGCATTGGTAACCTGGCAACACAATAATCAGGAGACTTGATGAAATAGATCCAAAGTTAGCAACAACTTAAGAATAAATGTGAGTTTCTAAAATAATTCTTTTAGCCCCTCTTTAGTTCGTATCACTAAAGTACCTTTAAAACAGGGAAATTTTGTCAAGTGGTGCTTTACACAAAGTCGAACACCACTTAATACAACGTCCAGTGGATTGATTTCATGTAAAGTGTCACTTGTATAGTATTTGAGCAAAGTTCCGAAATTTTGGTCTGAATAATTTGATTTGAGTATAAAACGCAAATAATACATTTATTGTTATTTATTTATCATCAATTCTTCCTTTTATCAAATTTACATGACCCAAATCATTGCACTTACTAGAACAGACCATTTTTATAAGGTACTTCATCAAACAATTATTGTGTTCCACTCAAATGGTTTCAAGTTTAGCCACTTTGACTGAAAAGCGTTTTAACAGAATTTTCCTTCTTGTCAATAGAACAGTTCCATAAACATGTTGGAAACACAAGGATGTAACTTTAGGAACGTGTCTCTAACCTAAAGTATTGGTATAGTTTTCTTGTTACAGGCACCTGGAGTTAAAGCCTTGATGAACTTTAGCATATGGAACTTTAGGTGTGAAGCTCATACGAGCTAAGGAATTAGAACATAAAGATGTAATCGGTAAATCTGATTTATTTGTCCTGATATTTGTTCATCCACTACATGACGAGATGAAATTGGCAAAACAATTGTAAGACGTTATACTTCATTTTGACTTTGTGTCCTTTTAGATTTAGACATGTATGGATAACTTACCTCTTTTACTTTTAAGTAAAAAAATTAATTTTTTTAAAGTAACTCTTACCTTAGTGTTAAAATAAATAACTTATTGATTTTCAACTTTCACCAATAAAAAATTTATTCATTCTAAAACGTACTAATATACTTATAAGCTAACTTTTTCAGATTAGGTATACATGCTCATGGTCCCTAAACGGGTGGAAATCTCATTAATAAAGGTATAGCCTACCTCTTCCAAAGAGCTGAAGTTATCAGCTATGTAGGATGGATGTTTCTTCTTCCTATAGTCAGTATTTTTTGAACCATATGATGGAGGATGATCTTGATTACTAGTGCTTGACGAACTTCTTTCATGTTCTGGAGATTGATGTTGATAGCCAGCGTTCACTGAATATCCTTCATATGAAGCAGGCTGATGTGGAAAACTGTTGTAAGCGTCATCTGGTGACGATTCACTGTTACCCATTATCTCCTTCAATCACAAAATAGTTCTGCGTAGACAATAATAAAAGATTGGATGAGCTTTACGTATTATAATCCCCACCCCTGCCACCCCATAAAAGATTATAATTACAAGTGCCCATATAAGAGACCGTGTTTTCTTCAATGCAAGGAAGAAGAAATAAAAAATGAAAAAATTGAAATTGATTTTCTTCAGTTACTCCTGCTCAAATTTTCTGGTGGGGAGCAAATGTGTTGAAAGATTGTGCGAAATACAGAATTTTTTTCAAAAGATAACAACTTGTCCTTTGATTTCATAATCATACTACTTAAACGCCTTGGATCCAATTGTATAACAAACAAAAACTGCACTAGCTTTCCCACATCTGATACCATATAAGCAAACAAGAATTCAAGAATCCCCTTTAACGTTTCAGGTAAATAATCCATAATCTCATCACAGATACACAAACTAGTTCAAGATTATTGCTCACCATATACAAGAATCTTTCCCCAAATCTAAGTCAACAGGAAAAATAATGAACATCCAAGAAATGCAAATTTAGGAATCTGTCTTTTCAAACCTATAAGTAACATAATTGGTGCAAATAGTTAAATCTGTATATACAAGTACACACATATACATATGAATCAATAAATAGAAAGATGAATATACCTGTTGCTTGTTGGGTATGCTGGATAGAAAAGTTGAGAACTGGAAAACACAGACTGGGAAGGAATCCAAGAAGAAGCAGTACTTTGTAGGCTTTTTTGGTCATAGAATAAAATACTTAGATAATTGATTGTAGTCGTCAAAAGGCAATCGGTGGCAGGCTATTAAGCTATTGCTGCATGTTCTCCAATTTCTGTATTCTATGAATGTTAAATGCGGGCACATATTGTCGTTCAATAGTCAATAATAAAGTAGATATACAGTTAAACTTCGATAAAGTAATGTTCGATAAAATAATAACATATATTATATAATAATTTTTTGGGAAAAATTCATAAATCGTAGTTTAAATTTACCATATTTCAAAAATAACAAAACATCTTTCACATTTCAAAAATCGAATTTTTGACACACACACACACACACACACACACACACACACACACACACATATATATATATATATATCCTGCCGTTTCGACGACCGTCCGACGGCTACTCTGATTCCGGCAACCGTTCCGGCGACCATTCCGGCGACGACACCGATTCCGACCTCCATTTCCGGCTACTGCTCTGATTCCGACAATTGTTCCAACTCCGGCAAATATTCCGGCAACAACTCAAGTCACATCCCAGCTCACAAGTCATAAGTCACAATGCATGTTTTTTTTTTTTGTTTATAATGATTGATGACATAATAATGCTCATGTCTCACATTTTTGTTAATAGTCACGAGTTATTTTCAAATGATCACAACATAAGTCACAGAATATATTGCACATGGCTCACGATTTTGTTCATAGTCCCATGTTATTTTCAAATGGCCACAGCACAGGTCACATGATATTTTTGGGCATGACTCAGGTCACAACATTGGTCACAGTTATCTATCAGTCATATATTTTTAAATTTATTGGTCATGGTTAGATTCTTTTGGTGGCCACCCCCGAGACCACCAGCGACTTCTGTGACCACCCCCGTGACCATCACCGTCGTTGTCACGAGAACCAACAGCACCACCCCATGTGACCGTCACCGACTTCAGTGACCACCTCTGTGACCACCACTAACTTTTGTGACCACCCCCGTGACCACCACCTCACCACTGCCACTAGCCGCATCACCGTCGCTGCCAACACCACCATCGCCAACAACCACACAAATCATCCACCGCAAAACCACCTCATCGCCGCCAATATCCACCACCAACATCACCAAATCCACATGCACCACCACCAACAAAAAAACCCCAAAAACCACATCTACCACCAACCACAGATCCACATTTACCAACACCGTACAATCACCAAATCATTACAGATCCACAATCACCAACAAACTTCGTTGCCACCGTTGCTTACCACATAACCCGACTCTTATTCCACAAACATCGCTTCCACCGTTAACCAACCAATTCCACCATCGTCGCCACTTATCTCTTACCACCATAATCAACCTGTACCGCAGCCAAAACCACCACCATCATCTCCCACCACCACATCACAACCCACCAGATCTACCACCTCAAAACTCTACAGGCGAATAATTCTTTCTGTTATTCAACTAAGTGAAGTCGCTCTGAGAAGACATTGAGGCAACCAGACCAGGATAATGGCAGCACTGTGCACGACAGCGATGCTCGTGTTGGTGCCACTGAAAGGCGAGACGATTGTGTTGGTGTGTTCTGGCTAGTAAAGAAAATGGCGAATGGAGGAGAGATAGAGAAGAGAGGAGGTGGCACATGGCTGGCTCTCCGATGATCATCGAGCCTCAACTCCGCTGTAAGTAATTTCTTCGTCTGTAAGTAATTTCATAACTGCATCATTCTCGCTAAGATAGTTCAAAAGATGTTCAACATCCATCACATTTCTATAGCGTAAATTAGAGATGCCATCATTTAATCTTTGGATACCTTCATCTAATTCACCAACTTCTGGTTCGGGAACATTGTTTTCTTCTGATCGAATCTTGTAATGCCGAAAACAATTTGCAATTGTTGTCTTCACATCAAAATTCCAAGCCATGTTAGCAAAATTAATAGCATTCAAAATATTAATTTTTTCAGGATTTGATGCTTCAACCTCAAGGCTTTGTAAGATACTAGAATAAAAACGACGACGATAATAAGCTTTGAATGCTCAAATAATCCCAGCATCACATGGTTGAATCTTAGACGTTGTGTTGGAGGTAAGAAAAATAACTCTACATTTCTCAAGTCTTCAACTACATTTGGATGAGGTGGGCAATTGTTTACTATTAAGAGAACCTTCCTGTCATTCATTCTATTATCAAACCAACCAACAAATTTTTAAAAAAGCAAGTCAGTCATCCAAGCTTTCTTGTTGGATCGATACTTGCAATTAAGATTGTTCATGATCACATTTTTAAAGCATCTAGGATTTGCATACTTACCAATAACCCAAAGTGGTACTTTGTCAGATTCATCACCATTGCAACAAACAACAACAGTAATTCTCTCCTTATCTTTTTTGCGTCCTTCGAGCTGCTTGGTAGCAAGTGAATGATCAGCTTCCAATCGGTAAAATAATCCAGTTTCATCCATATTGTAAATATCTTTCAACTGAAACTGGTCTAGTTTTGATCGTATTCCAAGTAAAGCATTTTCAATGTTCTTCATGATAACTGAACCACTTTCACCAAAATGTCAGTAAGATTTGATTTCATATCTTGCCTTGAAACGTTCTAACCATCCACTAGAAAAGCTGAATTCTGGATTAGTTTCACCATACATTTTTTGCAAAAACTCTTTTGCTTTTCCTTGAATAATTTCTCCAAACATGTTCACTTTATATTGCCTTTGAAGAAACCACTCATACAAAACTTTATCTAAATCAGGGTATTTTGCTGATTTGTGCCTTTTAACATTACTATTTTTCATCTCATTTGACAAATATTCCAACGCCCTTTCGAGAGTGTTCGATATTGTTGATTGACTAATAGTCAAATTAAACTTTTGTTGCACTCATATTTGCATATATTTTTGGCTAATAACTAGATTCTCTTTCTTATGATTACATATTGCACTCCTTATTTTATCGGTTAAAGTTGATTTTTTTACTCCTTTCAAATGATGAGAAAACATTGGAGGGGAAATAAAATATTGTATATGATTGGAATATGTCTTCCAAACATCTAATTTTTATCGGTAAAGACTAAACATTTTCATTTGCTATGTACGTGAACTTAGTTTTTAGAGACATTAAGTTTCACTAAAACTGTTGAATTTCCCTAAATTCAAATAATACTTTGATTAGTGTCTTTTGATTTTTCTTACCACATACAATGTACATATTTTATATCGAAAAGTTCTCTCTAAAATAATAAATATTTATTTATCGATAAATAAATAACATCGCTAAATGAATATTTTTTTCCCGGTCCCGAAGGTACTACTTTATCAAGGTTTAACTGTATTAGTAATTTTTCTAATTAGATTTTCATCAAAATCTAATCCTTTGAAATGGGGAATTCAAACTAAATTATATGTCACAATATGGACAGTTTAAGTTGTCTAACAAGTCATCGTTCATACTTTCGTCAAATACCATTTTAACCCTTGTCATGCTTGCATCATAGTTATGCATTTTCAAAGTTTCAATGCAAATTTTATCATCTTGTGTTATAATTGAGTATCAAAACGAGCCATGTTACATGTGATAATATTTAAATATTTTATTACTCTGCCACCTAAGTTAATTTTATTTATTTAGGACCTCGCTTTTGCCGAAATTTTTATTTTCTTCAAATACTCAGGTCAAACACGTGCTAAATGAATAATTAAGCTCTCTCAAAGAATCTTCAATTTGTTTAAATAAAAAATAATGAAATAAAGGAATTTTAGAAAGGATTTTATGAATCAAACTTTGGTTGGAATTTCGTTAATATATGCGTGCACGCAATGCATTTCATTAACTAGATTCGAGTTTCTACACTTTATGAACACTTGAAAGTTCCAAGACAGCTGTGAATATGATCAAAAATATAGTAGAACTATAGAAGGTCAAATAGATTGAGCCATCTAAAGGGAAGCTTGCGACAACACATGACACCACTTCTTTCTGTGGCCCACCTCAATCCTCATACTAGATTCATGTGTGCCGACGATGGACTTTTAGAGCCTGTTAGGTACAGATTAAAATCATATTTTAATCTAATTCAAAGTCAAACGATCAATATAATCACATCTTTCATGAGTTCCACAGTTTTTCAATCACACATTTCAAAAATTTCTATCACAATCTACTAAGAAATTTAATTTTAATTTCCACCAAACACCCTCTTAGTAATGGCTTAGTGAAACATCCACTTTTACACATTAGTCAATACAATGGCCTTTTTTTTTTATTATTATTATTAAAAGACAAGAATGCCTTTAATATTTTATGCAATTACAAAGAAATGAGTTTTTTTAAAAGACAATAATACCCTTTAACTTATAAAGTAAAAACCAAATATTTTTCACTTAAAATTTCAAAATCAAGTCATTTCCTTTATCTATTTGCTCCAACACAAATAAAAATTATATCATTTTTCAATTTTCATCCGCTTCAACCTTAAAATCTCATAAACTTATCAAACGTTCAAGAAAAATATTTCATTTACATCTAACATTTTCGAGTCGGTCAGTATATTTGTGTGCATTTAATTTTGTTTTTATTAAATTAAGTATATTTTTTAAATTGTTAAATTTTATTTCAACCAATGTTATGGCATATGTAGATAATTTTATAAAAAAAAATGGGAGAAAAAAATAATATTGGAGTCAAACAGACGGAGTCGTCTGTTACGGATTGCCCGCACCGTTAGGGCCGTTTGTTACGGACAACCCTCTCTTTTATTTTTTATTTTCATCTCCTCCTCTTACCATTATACTAATTCCATATATTTAATCTAATTTTTTGTAATCATGCAGATATGGCATCGGCATGTGTCTCCGATTTGTTACTTTGGTGAATTTCGAATGAATGAAAATGTCTATGGAAATGGAAATGGACGAGTGAAGAAAATGGGGTTGCTGTAATTTTGATAACAGCGAGTACATCGTTTACGGAAATGTACCATGATATACAAAACATATTCAACGTCGATCTCTCTTAGTACGATATGGAATGGAGATTTTTATTTCACAAGCATTCAACCATTCCAATTCCACCTATGAAGTTATTTCTGAAGTGCAAATGAATTTTCTAATTAAACTGAACCAAGGTCGCAAGTCGACTCCTATTTGTGTAACTTTATGTAGGGGTGAACACGGTTCGGTTTGAGCGGTTTGTATTATATTTTCAACTCAAACCATTTCATGCGGTTTGAAATTTTTCCAAATCAAACCAAACCATTATTTGCGGTTTGGTTCAGTTTTAATTCGCGGTTTGCTTATCGACATTATAGCTATATGTTTAAAACAAGTTAACACATACATTTAAACAAGAAATAATAATGTTAAATGTTAAATTACATTCATATTTGTTAAAAAACTGATATATAAACAAAAAAGGTAAAAAAATAGTATCAAGTTAGCATCTAGCAACAAACCCTTCGGATTTTACAAGCAATAATATCAGAATAAGCAAAAGAGTACCAACCTCTCATTTGATAAAAATTGTGTCAATATCCCATATTGTAACACATGATTCAGCCTCTATATGATATGCAAATATCAAAATATTTATTAGTCCTTATTAATAATATTAATAATCAACTATCATATGCATAAAATATCAAAATTGATAATATAAAATAAATGTTACATTCCACAGTTTTCTCAAAGTCATTCAATTCTTTTACCTCATCCAAATATTGACGAAGCACTATAGGTTCATTGTTGATATACAACCAATTCTTTGTGCATATTAAGGTCTTGACCATTTTTCCACTCAATGAACTCCTAAAGGAGTCAAGAATTCGATCACTCGTGAAAAATGCCGACTCTAAAGCGACCGTAGATATTGGAATTGCTAATACATCTTTGACAATCTTAGAGACAATTTTGTACTTATGCGCATTCAATTTCCACCAAACTAATATATTAAACTTGGGATCAGTCAAATCTTCACAACGATCAGATAAATAATCAACAAAATCATTCTTCTCAGATTGTATGTTTTGTATAAGTTTAGCTTTAAAAATAGAGGAAATCTGTTTAGAAAGACCAAAAGCATGTTGTGAGGGACTTGGACTACTATTTTTGGTAGCCTCCTTTGATGAAGCTGATGGTGAAGTGATTGGAGTCGACATTTTTTCATAGCATATCTCCCACCTAGGGCTGGACAAAAGTCCCGAACCGAACCGGACCGAACCGAACCCGAACCGAACCGAACCGAGCGGTTCTTCATAAATTAAATACCCGAACGGGTACCCGAATTGAGAACCGAACGGTTTGGGTCGGGTCTTGGGTCTAGACCAAGAATCGAAGAACCGAATAAGACCCGAATCTAAATAATATTTTTATATTTTTTATATTGGATTAATTAAATTTTTAGAAATTTTTAAAACAAATTAACACATTAATATAGCCAAATTTATTTTTAATAATATATTTATTTACTAGGCTGTTCAAATCCATTTGAAAAATTATTTACAAAACTTAATTTGCTATTTAGTAGCCCGTTCAAGCCTATTTTAAAAAATTGAAACTCAATTTACCATTTATAACTTTATATAAAATTAAAACAAATTCTCAAACCCTTACCCTGTGCACGATCTTTTGTCGAGTTCTTCAAATTCTTCGTCATTACCGAAAGTTCGAAACTCTTATACCGTTGAAGTCCGCCCTCTACCCCAGCCGATTCAGCATAACTTGCTTTTTCAATTATGCTTGTAGAGTTTCTTACTATGGCAAGTAAAACAATTGGAGTTTCTTAAAAAATATTTTATTTTAATAACTTTTAATTTATATTTCGTTTTCTGTATGTAGGCTGCTTGAAGTAAGTGAATTATTAATGTGGATCATCAATATTTTAATATTAGTATTTACTTTTTGATATTTGTGTTAATTGAATTAATCTTATTGAACATCTTGTTATTTTATTTATGTGTTTTTAAATTATGCTACGTTAATTTGTAAAAGTTACGAATCAAAATGTCATTAGTTGTATTTATGTAGTGTTGTTGTAAATGTTAAAAAAATTTAATTATAGTATGGAACCGAACGGACCCGAACCGATCCGAACCGAACCGAACGGAACCGAACCCGAACGGTTCCATAATTATATTTGGACCCGACGGTTCCATTTATTAAATACCCGAAACTTTTAGAACCGAAAAAATCCGAACCGAACCGAACCACGGCCAGCCCTACTCCCACCATATCTCTCTTATAACTTGGGATTTAAATGAAACTTATAATCCTTTTTTGAAGTGTCCAATCATTATCAACATAATGAGCAGTTAAACACAAATAACTAATATTCTGTATTGATATCCAAGAGTCAATAGTCAAAGAAACTCTATGTTAACCCAACTATTTCTTCAATTTATTCTTCTCGTTTATGAACAAATTATATATATCTCTTTCTACTGTCGTCCTTAAAGGAAACACAAATTTTGGAAAAAGATATCTTGCATAACCCTGAAAACATTCATCCTCTACATGTCGAAACGGTAACTCAGACAATATGAAGTACTTTACAATCCGTTCTCTAATTTCTTTTTAAACAAACTTGATAACTTTTGGTTTGCTTGTGTTTTTGAAAAGACGTTATTGCATGTGTCTAAACAACATTCACAATTTCACGTTCAATTCATTTTGTAATTATGAGCCTAAAATCTTATTTTTTTAATGAAGGCCTAACTAAATACTAATAACAATGACTTACTAAGTTATTTGTTATGCATAAGTTAGGTTAATTAAATTTATACCCTCCAAGAAAGTAAACTTTAAATCAAGTAAACTTTAAATCCTAAAAATTATACTTTAATAAAATTTATAATTGAATAATTTTTTCTTAAAATTAAAAAAAGTGCGGTTCGGTTTGATTTTTTGCGGTTTTTAAAATTTGAAACCTAAACCAAACCATTTTGAAACGGTTTGGTTCGGTTTGAGAGAAATAAAACTGCGGGTCCACGTGGACCCAAACCAACGACTTCGACTTGCGGTTTCGCGATTTTTTTGTGAAGCCCTAACTTTATGGAGAAAAAATATCACCGATGGTGAACTCAAAGTTTTCGATAGATGGGATCATAATATCTTAAAATTTAATCAATCAGATTATATGCTATTGGGTGCAAAAAATAAATTCCTTTCATAACACATTAAAAAGAAAAAGAAATGGAATTAAAGTATAAAGTAAATTGAAATAGAAAAAAAAAAGATAATTTCAAGTCAAGAAAAAGCAAAAAACGAAAAATGAGAAATAAATTAAATTAAGAAAAGAAAGAAATTAAAAAATTATAAGATTCAAATTTTTTTAAAAAAATACACATACAAAAATGAAAAATGAAAATGAAAAATTAATTGATGAAAATAAAATAAATTAAGAAAATTGAAAAAAAAAATTAAGTTTGAAAAAAAAAGGAAATAAAAAAATAACAACAAAAAAGAAAATGAATTAAATTGAAAAAAAATGAAAAACAAAAACAAAAAAACAGATCGGACAAAACCAGCACCGCCCAGATCCAGACCTAGACGGGTAACTGGAAAATGGCGAGAGCTCCGCCCCAAAAATAACCATTTTTTGCCTATTTCAACCTCAAAATCGACTTTTCTTCCATTTTAATTATAAATAAATCTCAATATTTGTATTAAACTCATAAATTAACACATGCAATGGAAAAAAATAATCAAATCTCTACATTCACCACAATGAAATACTAAAAATTTCAAACAAATATTAACATTTACAAGTTTAGAAGATGAACATAGCCGCCTGTTTCGTATATAATCTTGAAGTCCGAATCAGATTCCTTTTCTTTTTCTTATTTTCAAAGGGTATAATGGGTAACTAAACCTTTTGTTTTGTTTTTATTTTTTATTTTCTTTTTTTGTCCATTTAATACCGCTCAAAGGTCATTTGGAAATTAGACTACGTCAACGGACCATTGGCCACTATTTCCTCAAGGGAAAATGATAGTGGTACATAGGGGGGTACATAAGGGTGTCCATAATGGACACCTGACACCCTTCTATTGGAGGGAATGCCAGTAGGTCCGGCACTTCCTCCAATAGAGGGATGCCGGGTGTCCAATATGGACACCCTTATGTATCCCCCTATGTACTTGTAGCAAAGCCCTTCCTCAAGATGATAGGGCTTTTGGGTTGAATTTATTGTATAGGCATCGGGGAAACTATTAATTTGTCATATGTGCAGACATATTTAATTAACCGTGTATAACAATTATCTTAAAGTTAAGTCTAAAATTGAAGTGATCTAATAAAGAATTAAATAATTTGGTTTTGGTCATCTAAATAAAGTGTGAGCCGAATTATATATGTAGAGACTAGATCTATTATGATAGTATTTGACGATGAGCCAAATACATATAAAAACTATACATAAGGTTATTATTCTCAATTCATATGCAATATTCTCATTCTTTGTGTCATTCCATCAACATGTTAATTACTGATTGGTCATTGAATTTTACGTAAGGTTTTCAGGAAGTTATTGAATTTCAAAAAATTTCCCATTAGTCACCAAACTTTATAAATATAATCTCACCCGTAACTGAGAATTTCAAAATGTTTTCCCTTAGTCAATTAATTTTACAAAATATATCTCATCTTTCATTCAGTGGCTACGAGAAAACTTTCATAAAGTTTCTTGACTAACGGGAAAAATTTTGAAGTTCAGTGACCCCTGAAAATCTTACGCAAAATTTAATGAACAATTAGGTAATTAATCAATCTTTATATATTTTTAGTCTTTTTCCTTCTTTTTTTCCTTTTTTTTTTGTTGTACTCCATAATTTTATTATCTTTAGTATCGCCAAACTTGGAAAAAAGAATAACCTTTTATTTTAGGGAAAATCGATAAGTTTGTCTGCTAACCTTTTTAAGATCAAAGCGGCAATAGATGATAATTCTATGGGCTTCTTCAGCTTCAATCGTCTTTTCATCAGGACACGCCTGAATAAAAATAAAAAATCTATTAGATTATTAGCTAAAGATACGTATGAATTTTAATGTTGAATACTATGAAGTGATCTATGTTAAAGGGTTCTCTTTCGAAATAGTTGACTCTTTGATATTAGAGAGGTCAATAGACAATTTTGTCAGTTATCCCCAAGATAAAGAATACTTTATTTTTTAGTTTGAAAATGCTAGAGAGAATAAAATTGTAAAGTAAGAGTATAGGAAAATGAAAAAAAAAATAACATGATTAAAAATAACATAAGATTGATAAGTTACCGATTGGTTACCAAGTTTCAAAAAAAAAAAAAAAAAATTGTCTGAACTTTACAAATGTATTCACATCTATCACTGACTAATTGAATTTTTTTTTATAAAATCAATGAGAAAATTTTTAAAGTTCAGTGACCCTCTAAAAACTTTGCGCAAAGTTCAGTAACTAACGAGTAATTAACCCTCCCATCAACACAAGAATTCAAGGATAAAATATATTGAAGACGAAAATCCAAAACCCCGCATAGAGGAATTTAAGAATCAAGAAAAATGATTGAAACAATCAAATTGAAAAACAATAAGTCAAGATTAAATGATTGCAATTCAAGTTACAAATATGTTTCACATTAATTAATTTTCTTGATAATTTGACACGAAGATCTTGACAATTCATAATGTTTAATAAGGTTTAAGAAAAAAAAAAACTCAACAATAGGTTCAAAACAAAGGTATAAATGTAAAAAAAGATTGAACAATAATTCAAAATTCTCGTTTTAATTTATGAAGGATTGGTATAATTTAAGAATGAGTAAAATATTAAAATGTTCCTCAAGTTTGTGTACTGGTCATAGGTATACATATTTCGTTCTTAAACTAGACATTTCAACACATCAACTCAAAAGGAAAAAAAAAGGAGAATCAAGAGACAACATCTTCTTCTCCTTTATTTGTCCTTTTACACAATACTTTAGTTTCACATTTTGAGGTATCAAATTTCTGGGGAGATAATAAAAAGAACTGTCAAATGAGATAGTAGCCGTGGATTCTTCAAGATTCCGATCATTTAGATTTTTCAAATTTGATGAAACGATGGATTATAATATCGAAATATTCTAGTAACGAAGTAGCTTCTCATTTTCAATTATATGACATTTGGAAATTCGTCTTGTCGATGTAATTTCTGATTCATTTTAACATTTCTAACTTACACTAAAGCTAATTATACGTAAATCACTCGAAATTTTTAATAACAAGTAAATAAAGAGATTATAAAAGAATTAGAGTAGTAAGCAATGTGAGAAATAGTGGAAACGAGGAAATTATGGGCCGTGGAGCCCATGGGAGCTTGAAAATAGTCTTCCAGAGATGGACCGGGCCACCTAATCCATTTTCTTATTTATTTATGGTTTATAAATTGAATTTACTGGTAACCTTCCGTGATGTTTGAGTTCTCCAACACTTGAACATAAAGTACTTTAGTATTATTTGTGTGCAATAAATTATATTTTGTTAATGAATCATTTATAGCTCTTATAAAAATATTCTTTAAAAAACTTTGGTTCAACATTTTACTTTATTTTATAGACCTAAATAATTAATGAAAAATAAATTAAAAATTTTAATTTTGCCCCTAAAAAAAATTTATACTTTATATATATATATTTTAAGTTTTTATGCAATGACCCGCCACATAGTCCGCGTCAGTGTCTGGGTTGAGTTTGACAACTATGATTTTAAGTATCGTTGAAATAAATGACAAAGCTATGTACCACATCCCGATGTTTATGACGTCACTCCTCCAAGCCTAATTTTAGTGGGTGGTGGTTGTACTTTTATTATTCCAATATCATCTCCTTAAATTTAAGGATCCATTTCAAGCCCTTTTTGAATCCTATTTTATCAATAATTCATTTTCAACTACACATTTTTTAATAAAAGAGTAAAGACTTAAGTCATGCAAAAAGTTTAAGTAAACTCATCTTCTTACCTCTTAACATACCTTGAGTTTTCTGTTTATGATTTTGGGTTGGAAATGACAGGGAAAAACACTTTATTTAATTATTTATCAATTATATAAACATTACATCATTAATTATTTAATTAACCAAAAAAATTACATCTTTATAATAACAAATTAATTCTTAAACAAAACTATTAAATATAAACTAAGCAAACGTTCATTGCACGTTGCTTGCACCTAGTATAATTTACGTTCTCGTGAAAAAATGTTTTATTAATAAAGATGCAATTGTTTTGGATAATTAAGTTACAGTCGATGTAATTGATAAGTAATTACACGTAATATATTAAAAGAAGAGCGTGAATGGAATCTGTGGAATGGTCCTCTGAATAAACACATGTCAATAGTTTTATGAATTGTGTTTGAGATAATTTTGATTCTAAGATGACGATCCTGCATTTTCCTCATCTTGCACTTCTTCAATAGAGAGGACATTGAAATGCTTATATTTTTTCTCGTTCAATTTTTCTGGATCTACAAAAAGTTGAAGGTTCCAAATTTTTTTTGATAATTTCTCTGCAACGCTTTTAACATATTGTTGATTTTCCTGCAAATAAAATTTTGTATATGTTTACATAATTAATATAAAACTCATTGATATATGTCTTAAATAACTGTTTGTAATGTAACCAAAGTTTGAAAAAAAAATTAAAGAGATACCTCCCCAACGTGTTCCATCAATTGAACTGCTGAACAACCAAGTGTCTGTTCCGCTATTTCACCAAACAAAGTAGCTGCTAACTTTCTTGTGTTGTCGTCCAGTTCGACATACGCTCTTGCACTTTAAATGCGTTGAATATATTAATTCGTATTTCAATGTTGTTAAATTGTAAATGAAATAAGATATGTATTTGAAATGAATATTGTAAGATACATACCGCAGTTGGCTGATTCCTTGGCTTTTGCAATATATACAAATGAAGGTTTCATTGTATTTATATCCAGTTCCTCTATTACAGGCAACACATGACATGTAATAAAATACTTGAGCAAACTCATTGACATTTACCTTCGCCTTTATCCAGATTTTTGCTTTCTAGATTAAATGATAACAAATCTTTAGAATGTATGTTTGCGCGAATTTTATGATGAATTGCTAATAAAATAATATTTACCGCTGTGGGTTGTAAGCCCTTAATCAAATCTGCCACATCACAAATCTTCACTATTTCTCGAATACCAACAGATGAAAGTGTTGTAGATGGGTATGTCAAAGATCTTGCAATGATAGTTTTGATTATCGAATCATTGTTCTCCGCCCTTGAAATTCAGAAAAGAAGAATAATGCAAGTAAATTGAATATTTACGTAAATTACATACATCATATGATTATGTTTGATATTAATGCATTAATATCTACTTTTTAATTGATGAGAATTACCATTGCTTCATTGCAGTTGCCTGAGGAAGAAGGGGATTGATTATAAAGGTACTTGACGGACGTGATGAGAGAGACAAACCTTTGTTGAAATTGAGATTGGTTTTAGTGCAAGTATATGCAGTATGGAAAAATATGCGACATTCGTTATTATTGTAAATACCGTTATATGATCCAACAGATATTTTTGTTCCAAGTATTATTGGCTTATCTTCAATAATATCTGATATTTTCTGACATTCTTCTTGGACGAATCGACCCCACATGGTCAAACATATTGGGTTCAAGCTACAAAATTGAAATTACTAAAAGTATTAATAAAATATTCTTGAATTAATATTGGAAAGGAGAGAGAAGTTATAAGATTTTTTTACCTTTCATCGACAACATATATCTCTTGAATTGTTGTTGGTCCAAATGTTGTCGTTACCTCTTTAGTTGGGTTAATTTTTATCGCAACAGCTAAAATAGCTAAATATTTTAAATATGAAATGTTAATTTATATTGATAAGAAATTTGTAATGAAATTTAAATTAAATTACCTATTTCTCCAATCGACCCTCTATGAGCCTCTAAATCCTTGAATGGGACGATCTCATATTTCGGGATATCTATTTTGTCTTCGTTGTGTGGAACATCTTCTATTATTGTTTTTGAGTTCAGAATCCACTGATATTTGTATTCTCCAATTTTGTACTTCGGATCTACTGGTTTGACATATGCATTGATGATATAATATGAGTGTAAAATTTGTAAAGTGTCGGTCCGGGGGTCAATATCAGCGCCGAACATTGCCGCCTGCACTTGATTACCCTATACGATGAATAAAAGTAATTGTGATTAATAGTGTATTGTATAAAGTTATGTTGATTGTTTTGTTGTACTGAATTTTTTAAATGATTTAAATATCCTTTATTTTTTTTACACAAAATATGTTTTGAAAAGAGAATTAAATAAGTACAATGTAGTTAATATTTTTATGTAATACGATATAATTTAAGAACCTCTGGTTTCAGAGGATATTGATAATTGGAAACATGATATAGGCTAACAAATATCATACCTCTTGATCAATTAATGTCAAATTTTGGTACTTCACCGTTGTGCGTTGGCTTGTTCGCTTAGGTGACTTCTCCGCAACGATCATCTTAATCTTCCAGTTTTTTGTATTTGGAGTGATATCCTTTATTGATGTGTGCACCGTCCACATTTTTTCCGTTTTCTAATACAAAAATATCAGATTTGTAAGTGTAACAAATCTTAGTTTAAATTCATAAACTACTAAAACAACTGCTGAAGAGTTTTAATTAAATGATTGAATATTAGATATATATGGAGAAAAATACTATAGTACACAATAAATTGAGAGCATACAATGAAATGTAGTTACCTGAATAACATTAATTCAAACATGATAATGTAAGTAATTCCGTGAACACAATATTTTTTGTGGTGTTCTTTTCACGTTGTTCTGTGGACAGTGGTCGTATAAGAATCCTGACCGCAGATGCTGTCTTTGCTCTCGATAAAGCCACATATAATTGACCATGTGAAAAAACAGGTTGAGGTAAATAAATCCCAACATAATCCAATGTCTGGCCTTGTGACTTATTTATAGTCATTGCGAAACTTAATCTTATAGGGAACTGAGTTCGTTTGAATGGAAAACCACTATTTTCTTCAACATTTGGTAAAAACGGTATCCTTGGAATGAATACTCTTTTTCCAATATGGTGTCCAACTGCAATTTCTGCATCTATGACATTTCGATCAAAACCCCGACAAATCAAACGGGTTCCATTGCATAGGCCTTCTGAAGGATTAATGTTTCTAAGGAGCATTATGAGACAGTTTTTCTTTAGTAATAATTCGTGTGGCGGAAGTCCGTTTGGGGTTAGAGTATTTAAGAAATCTTCCATAACTGATTGTTCAGATGCATCTGTTGTCTCATCGAAGCTGTAATATCGATGTATTTCACCTGGAAACCTATGAATCAACAATGCATTTATTTCATCAACATAACCATTCTTCGGTGTTAATATGGCCCGATTCATCATAGATGAAATATTTATTGAATATTCATGAATATCGTGAAAAACATCTTGTATCAAATTATCTAAAGAAGTGCTGTCATCATCATAGGGAACAAGCATCCTATTTGGTATTTTTATGGTTTCATCGATTGTGTTTGGCGGCATTCCATTTCCTGTTTCTAACACATAATCTGAAAAATCTGGATCTAGTCTTGCTCGCATATTTTCTTTTAATCGGAACTTAATCAATGTAGGCCACAAATACGAATAAACCAAACTGGAATTTACTTGTTGTTGTCTTGTTCCTTTACGAACTACAGGCAGAACTTGTCGAAAATCTCCACCGAAAACAACAACCTTGCCACCGAATGCTACATTTGAGTCGTTGATATCTCGTAGCATTTTATCAAATGCTTCTATGTGTTGTTTTCTCGTCATGGGAGCCTCATCCCAAATTATTAATTTTGCTGCACGTAGTAGGTTTGCCAGTGCACTTTGTTTGCTGACACAGCATGTGCTTCTTTCGTCAGTATCAAGTGGAAGCTTAAAGCGTGAGTGTGCTGTTTGACCTCCCGGAAGAATAGATGCAGCAACACCTGATGAAGCAGTTGCAAGTGCTACTAATTTTCTTGATCGTACTGTTGCGAGAAGTGCTTTGTACAGGAATGTTTTTCCCGTCCCACCTGGGCCATCTACAAAGAATGCAGCATTTTGGTTTGCAAATACTTTTTCTAGTACTGCATTGTAGGCATGTTGTTGTTCACTATTAAGAGATTGTGATGCAGCGATATCCGTTTCTGGAATTTCAACAGCCAATTCGTCATCGATTTCTCTAGATTTATATTCCTCTTCATCGAAGCAAATGTCCTCATCAAGAAGATTGTAGGAATTAATGTCTTTCCCCATTGATTCAATTGTAAAAGAGATTGACCTCAATACTTGGGTTCTTACATTTGATATAGTATCTTCTGTTGATTTGAAATCAACTGACATATCTTTCTCAAAACGTTCCCAAAGCTCCCTTGGATTGGTTGGATTACAATAAACCAATATTGTTGCAAATAACCGTCTCAAAGTTGAAGGCATCTGATATAGAGTTGCTTCGTTTAAACAATCTTCTAAGCTGCTGTCTCTCTGTAGCAACTCATGCAATGTTGCTGCTTCACGAAATGTTGGGGCCACAACACCATCAACTGTCATAAGATTTTCAAACGACAAAGGTCCTCGTACATGGTTTAGCAATATTCGCAGATAATACCTCTCGCCTTCAAATGGATTTGCTGTAACAATACGGCCTATAACGGTTTTTTTTCCGAGGAGTCCAATCCTTGTTTTGTTGGCTCCAAACATAATATTTTGGAAATTCTTTATACAATAATGTTTTTGTGTTCTCGTCTACTCGATTTAATGCAAAGAACTGTGTTAACATCGATTTTCTAGAACGATCTAAGTTAACAACATTGTTTAGATCGTCATTTGCTCGGAAAGTCACTGGGTGTTGATCTTCCAGATGTAAATGTAAACTATACACTGCTGGGTACATTTCATTAATAGTAAAGCCATATATCCTCCACATAGTTTCAGGGGGAGCAATCCATCGAGCTGATTGGAATTGTTGGATTTCATCAACTTGTTGATTGCGTTGTTCAGAAATCAAGTTGAACGCAACTCGATCATGTCCTTTATAAATGTATTTATAAAGATATTTGACTGCTTTTATCGTAGAACAAATCTCGACATTAATGTGACAATCAAATGTTGCAAGCATATATGGATTATATGGAACAACCCAACGATTATCTAAATTTTTGCCTCTGACTTTGACAACTATTCCATCGTTCGAACGCCTATATATTGGAAAGGAATCATTTCCAACAGTTGTAGCAGATGCGTAATTCTTTGGGTAATTACTTTTGCAACGACCATTTTTTTTCATGCAAACATTTGATGGGTTGAAGACTCCACATGGTCCATGCATCATATGCTTTACAACAGCATTATGCAAGTGCAAGTTTGTATTTTTATCAGGTATCTCTGCTGATACGATCTCGTCAAAAGATTCTGACGCATAGACCTTCCAATCCTTTTGCAAGATAATTAAGAAATGCGCATGTGGAAGACCTCTCTTTTGAAGCTCAATGACGTAGACATATGCCGAGACTTTACCAAATATTTTCCTCTTGAATAATTGATCCTTTAATTCTTCTAATTTTGCACGAAAGACTCGAGCAACCAAATCAGGTCGATTCTGACCCTCCTCTTGTGGATTTAGTTCATTTGTAATTTCTTTCCAATTTGGATTGCATGTCATCGTTAAGAGAATGTCCGGTTTGCCGTAGCGTTGAACTAAAGCCATTGCTTCCATATATCTTTTTCCCATGTCTCTTGGACCTCCAATAAATGATGAAGGCAGTATAATCCGTTTTCCAACATTAGAAGCGTTTCTTTTCCCAAGCGTAATTGTATCAACAATACCTTGATATAACTCTGATCGAATATGTTGTTGTTGCTTCCTAAAATAATCCAATCTTGACGTCTCGATCTTAACGTACATATCTACTACAAATTGTTGCAATAGTCGACCAGAAAGTAGCAAAATTGATCTGGCATTTTCTCTGATTTGCAATTTGTAGCAATAATATTCACGGCATGAAACAACTGGGTCCTTCCTTCTTCTGTTTAATGCTACAAAAATTGAATGTGAATGAAAGGTTATTGAGGTGGACGTACATACTAAATGAAATTTTTGAGTATTAATATTGCAATCTAACCTAGTTGTTCTCTTGCAAGTAATTCCTCTGCGGTCTCTGATTGTTCAGGATTTATTGATTGGTTTGTTTCGTTATATGCAGATCTCCTTCCTCTACTAACCCTTTGAATCCCTTGATGCCAACCAATATCGCCACATGGAAATAACAATGGATATTGCAATGGATCATAACACCCAAAATACTACTGAACTATATGACTTCCACCAGAATGGTTAAAGACAAAAATGTCACGTCCTTTTAGTTGATCTTGACCGTCATTTTCTACCTATATTGCCGCAACTTGTGAAGATGTGGGAGCATTGAATACATGTTGATCTAGGCCAGCATCTGATCTTATATGAATGATTCTATTTTCCAAATTTGGAAAATCACCAAGAGAGCGAAAAAAAACAGAATATGGATTAATGTGAAGAATATCGATGAGTTGAGTTACAATTGATGGATCCATTCTGTTTGAATCATAAACGCGAATCATAAACGCGATTTTCTAATTCATGTTCTGTATCGTAGAAATACAACTGGAGATAAGAAGGGCAACCATTTGAAGGAATCAAATCATTGATATAGTGATAGATCTGTCCCTGAGTTCTGAAAGTATAGATTCCTTTATTTCTCCTACAAAGATCTTTATCAAATTTCACTCCGAAGGATGTGAAAGCGAACTTGTTATTATAAGTTCGAATGTATGTCCTGAAATGTGCAGATTCATCTGTGTTGGAGGTGAACAACGAATAAAGCTTATCAGGAACATCATTTGTGGCTAAAGAAATTGTTCCATCAGCACAACAGAAGCCAGTTGTTTCATGGTGGAATCGCTTTGCTTTACAATGTATGCAGCTTGGTACTAATGGCAGAGAATATGCTTCAGATGGTACTACCTTCATCAATTGTCTAAATCCGATAGAAACTTGATGTGACTCACCTATTTGGTTGAAAAATGAAAATAACGCAACATAAGCAAGCTTGTCATGTTGTTTGAATTATCTGAGTAAGGACATTACTTATACAATAGCAATATTTGATGACTGAATTCAAAGAACCAACTAATTTTACATTTGTTTCTTACCCCTAGAAGATGTCGGCATATTTGTATCATAGCTCGACTCATCTCGAACGACATATGGATCCTATTTGTATAATATATTCCAAAATCTCAGAGGAAACTAATAGAATGATGGTTGAATAAGAAAATAGAAAAATGATTAGAGGAGAACCTGCTGGATAAAGAGTTGATTAGAAGATTCAGAGACATTATTTGTGGTTGAATTTGTCTCTGAATTAATGACACAGACTTCAACACCAGGAAGAATACATACTTCACGAGACGAATCTTTTTCAACGATATCACTATGAACATCAGTGTTCCGCTGTCTCTTTGATGCTTTTTGAACAACACTAAAGTCTTGAATGTTGTCTGTATATTGTACATCATTGTTTGAATATCGAACAATCGACGTAGTCGTTTGATCGCCACCGGATGTATTGAAATCATTTATATGAATGAAGTTCTTTTTCGATGCTTTTTGTTTAGCATATCTTTCTCTTTGTTTTCTACGAATCTCCTCCTTTTTCTCCTCTGGTAAATCTCTATAGAGGATTCTCTTTACAGGTTGTTTACCATGATCTTCAAAAAATAGTTCACAAGTTTAAATTTCACATAAGTTTATATTTTATGTTTGTAATTTTTTTTTTAAAATTATTTACAGAATCTTACCACTTCTCATTATGTTAACTAAGGAAATGATTGTTTGAACTGGTAGATACTGTTCTACGCAAGCAAAGATGAAAGAAATAAGTTATAGTTATTTCATATGCTCAATTAAATAAATAATCAAATGATAAAATACTATGAAATCGGAAACTAACAAAACCATATTTCAATTTGACATTCAAAAAATGTTTTTTAAACTATTTGCCAAATTTAATTCCCTATTCTAAGCAACTATCAACTATTTCTCAACTAATTATTTTAAAATATTTCTCTACTAATTTTTAATTTGGATGTTATGAATTTTTTTGTTTTTTATTGTTAATTTTTAGGCGGAACGTCAAATTCCTTATGCCACGTCATTAATTCGTCTTATCATAATTCATTGGTTGAGAATCCATTCCCACCAACTTTTACGTCCCCTCTCTAGGCTACATGTTTCTCTGTGTTTGCTCAGGGGCCTTTTTGGACCGTTTGATAGGCCTAATGGCGGAATAGTAAAGACACATATCAGAATAGATGACTTTGAGAGTTTTGAGTTAGGGTAATTCTATTACCACTACAAATTTAATTAAGTACACCACAATATTCTCATGTACTTGCATTTTCCATTTATTAGAATTTTTAGTCCCATTACGAAGGTATTAATTCAAATAGATTTATAATTACGAATTAATATTTACCCCGCACTTATTTCTTCATTACACTGTAATCATCAAATTCATTTTACTCCGACTGTTGAATTCAAGATTTTGGTTATTAATTTTCCTCAAGTTTTTGATGAGAATAGATTACAACGACATCTACAAGGTTCTTCTATTAGTTTTGTGGTCTAAACATTCACGACAAATTTGTCCGGATAACTTTCGGTGAAAAACAATTTTCGTAAGCATTATAATTCTATCTATTTTAAAGTTCATGCATTAAAGTATATAAATCACGTAAATTCACATAAAACATGCATTTATAATTTAAACTAATTAATGGTGGAAAGTTTACCTCAATTTTCTCGAGTTCCGTGAATAGTAAAGCGGATAGAAAACCTCAATCTCCTATTTGTTCATACGTTTCGTCTAGCCAAAATAGAAAATAAGTTTGAATTAGTATTTCGGAATTTAAAAGTTTTCAAAATGATAAATTAAAGTTTAGGGATTTAATTGGAAAATTTATGAAAAAGTGGATAATTGATAAAGTTTAAGGACTGAATATACTTTTTCAAAATTTGTGACTAACTGTGGGAAATAAGAACTTCAAGAGTTGTTTTGTCTATAACAAAACCTTGGGACTTAAAATAAATACTTAAAATAATAAAAAAATAAAGTTAAAGGGCTTAATTTGGAAAATTTATGAAACTATATTTCAAAATTTAAAGACTGAAAGTAAAATGTTCTAAACAAAATGTGTTGGAAAAACTAAAAAAAAAACATAAAACTCTAGGATAGTTCATAAAGATGACCGCCAAAACCTTGGGACTGAAATAAAAAAACTTTAAAAACTTGGGCTTCAGGGGCAATTTCACAATAAAAATAAAAATATAAATATAACAACCCTCTCTATCTGTTCAATATTCGAACCAGATAGAGGAAGAGATGGGCAATTTGGGAAGGAGGGCAGCCAACGACGGTGACTCCACCGTACCGCCACTTATTTCTTTATTTTACATGTAATCATCAAATTCATTTTTACTCCGATCCGTTATTTCAATCAAGATTTTTGTATTCATTTTCCTCAAAGCTTTTTATGAAAATAGATGCAATGACATCTACAAGTTCTTCTATTAGTTTTGTGGTCTAAACATTCACGACAAATTTGTCCAGATAACTTTCGGTGGAGAAACAATTTGCAAGCATTATAATCCCATCTATTTTAAAGTTCATGCATTAAAGTATATAAATCACATAAATTACATTAAAACATGCATTATTAATTTAAACTAATTAATGGTAACGAGTTTACCTCAATTTTCTCGAGTTCCGTGAATAGTGAAGCGGATAGAAAACATCAATCTCCTATTCGTTCTTACCATTTTGGCTAGCAAAATAAAAAATAAAGTTTGATATTAGTATTTCGAAATTTTAAAGGTTTTTTAAAATGATTAAAATAAAGTTAGGGACTTAATTGAAAATGGAAATGAAAAGTTTAACGACTGAAATAGACTTTTTCAAACTTTGTGGACTAAATGTGGGAAATAAGAACTTCAGGAAATGGGTTGTCTATAAAAGAAACTTTAGGAGCTGAAAAGAAATAATTAAAATAATAAAAATATAAGTTCAGGGGCTTAATTGACAAATTGATGGAAACTGAATTAAAAACCCAAGGACTCAAAGTAAAATGTTCTAAATTAGAGGACTAACTAAGTAAAACAAAAACCTTTGGCGACTGAAAATCAAACAAATTTTCCAAAATTGGGGCTTTCATGGACAATTTTGGTCAAAATAGAATATACTCCCATCTTCTATAATAATCGAACCAGAGAGGAGAGGAGAGAGGATTGAGGCGACCGTGAGTTAATGGGTTAAGGATGCAAATTTTTCGGTGGTGTTACGGCTCAATAATGGTCGGGAAAGGTGGGTAAGCTCATGGGTCATCTTCTTTGTTGGTTATTGAAGCTGATTGGGGTGGATTTTGGGAGATTTTTCGGTGGTATTACGGCTGAAAAACGGTTGGGAAAGGTGGGTAAGCTTATGGGTCCTCTTCTTTGTTGATTATTGAAGCTGATGGGGGTGGATTTTGGGATGGGAAAGCCATCGTTTGCGATGGTGATCTGTAGCGGCGATATTTCAAGTATGAGATCAAAGTCTTTGACTTACCTGAGGAGAGTCGAGGTTGTTTTTCTTGGAAATGAAACTTAAAGCACGACCTGGATAAGCTCCCACCAATGTTTCTCCCAGGCCCTTCACCACCTATTCAGAAGAAAGATGTATAATTACTTTCTCTGATCTGAACTAACAATTTATACTGAAAATCTTCAAGCCCAAAGCTATCGATTGTTTTAAATTTCAATTTTCAGTTTAACACATCACCTCACCAGCCATCACAATGTATCAGACTAATAAGCTTCTGCGAGGCATAGTGCAGGCAGTATGCGAATAGACACAGATTACCTTACACCAATCTCTGAAACGAGATATCTTTGTTGCAGCATATAACTCAAAAATTCAAGTGAAAGAAGGGTGTAATATAAATCACCTCTGCATATATTTTTTTATTTTGGTTGTATTTTTTGTTGATGTGGAAGTTATTTGTGGTTGTGGTTGATGATGATTTAGAAATCTATTCAGAGAGGCCGTCTGTGAGAGCAATGACCGAGCAAAATGTTGCAATGTATCGTGCTAGGCTGGTGGTGGTTGCAATAGCAGAACCGAGGACAATGGGACAATGCAAGGCAAAGAATTTGGGCATCCCTATTCGAGGTAGACTATTGTAAATCTTTCTCTTCCTCAATATGTTCAGACAAGGTAATAAATTAATCAGTTTCAGCCTTAATTGCTTATTTCCGGGTAGTGAATTTTCAGTTTCTGTGTGATCATGGAATTCCAGCAGACTTCTACTTCATATTTTCGGGTATTCAATTTTCAGTTTCTATGATCATGGAATACCAGCAGACAAATTAGTTCCTAACATTCCTAATTTCACTTAAATTGCTTAAATTAACAGAGAACATGAACTTTGTAAAGGAACAACAAGAAAATGCTGTTAAACACAAGAATTTCTGTTAATCTCTGTTTAAATAGCCACTTAATAATAGAGAATATATATATATATATATATATATATATATATTTTTTTTTTTTGTTTAAGTTTTTATGCAATGACTCGCCACATTGTCTGGGATAGTGTCTGGGTTGAGTTAGACAACTATGATTTTAAGTATTGTTAAAATAAATGACAAAGCTATGTACCACATCCCGATGTTTTATGACGTCACTCCTCCAAGCCTAATTTTAGTGGGTGGTGGTTGTACTTTCATTATTCCAATTTCATCTCCTTAAATTTAAGGATCCATTTCAAGCCCTTTTTGAATCCTATTTTATCAATAATTCATTTTCAACTACACATTTTTCAATAAAATAATTTTACACATAAATCTAATTTTTTTTTCATATTTTTTTAAATACACAATCGCCAAAAAATACTATTCCAAAATATATTCTTTTCCCTAAAACGGGGCTCAAACAAGGGCTATATCTTATCGAAATCGTTAAATATAAATAAAAATTCGATTTTATACATCACTACTCACACTTGTTTACCAATATATGACGTGACAAGAAAAAAAAAATCCCCAATTTCTTTGCCACTAACCCACAATATTTATGCACAATCGTTTGAGTGAAGAATAGATTTTGACCATTTTAATTCAATTTATCATCATTTCATCAATCTGTAAATACAACAAGCATTTTCCAAAAAAAATTATAAGTTTTATGAATTCATCCTCACAAAACAATAAATATATAATTAGGTCTCCATTTTCATCCATGATTTTTTTCACTATAAAAAATATAGCAAACCCTTTCTGCTTTCTCATTCGCAGCTCCCGATTCCAGGTATGCCCCATTCTCTCTCTCTCTCTCTCAGGGATTCCATTAACTTTTCTTTTTCGAGAACTGCAACAAAAGTTACGCCTCTCTATCTATTTTGATGCAAAAGATTATCGGATTTTTAGTTTAATTCCTTTTAAGACTTGGGGAAGATCGATGAAAAGAAACTAAGATTTGCAGAACTGATTTTTTTTTTCTTGAATAAATTTGGGTTAAAAAGATTCGATTTTAGAGTAGGGTTGCATGTGTCATGCAGGAGTTGGTACTTGTTGAACCACCTTATTCTATCGCCATGCATGTATATCGATGGACCGTACTTACATTGTATCAGTTTCTAATGGAAACTGAGTTTTTATACTTATTTTCCCAAAGAAACTGTGGACTCGTTTTTTCGGCTCTTTTCTTTTCTTTTTGGTGATTCGTTATGATTCATGTTTAAAATTGTTTGAAAATTGAATCAATAAATTGCCGAGGAATGTTTTATATTTCTCTTATTTGAATAGGGTTTCGACTGTGATCGAATGGGGAAATTGGACGTTCTTTAATTTTCACGATTGTTTTATTTTTTATTTTGTTTAGTTATGAACACAAGATGCTGATTTCGAGTATTTCTTGAAAAAGTTCTCTAAGATTTGTGAAATTGTGAATTGACTTGTGAGATAAAAATTTGAAAATACTTCGCTACTCCTTCAGTTAATTATTGATAACAAAGAATAGAATGTATCAAATAACAAAGTGACACGTACCATGCAAGACGAGTATCGATACTCTTCATCACGAATAACATTACTTCAAAGAATAAGGACATTGGGGCTTTTATTTACTAAACCGAACATGATAACAAAAAAAAAAAAAAAAAAAAAAAATTATATATATATATCATATACTCAGTGTCAAGTTTATTGAAAATAAAACTTAGTCTGTGTGCTTTTTTTTTTTTTCCCAAGAAAGCTTCTGCAACGTTTTTTTTTTTTTTTGGAAAACCCTTTTCATAGTGGGACAAATAAGTGCACTTTCATTTGACTTGCGTGCCTGTTTGTTCGAACTTGATTCGGAAACTATTGCTAATTCTTTTATTCATTTCTTGTTATTGTTCGTTTCTTTTAGATATATCTTGTTATTCTTTACATTCTTCTTTCCTTCAGTTTTACTTGTGTTTTAAATAAAGTTGAAGCTAACAAAAGGCACACCATTGAAGACTAAATTTCAATAAATAAATGTGTTTCATCTCGAACAAGATAAATTTTAGATGGCGTGAATCAACATAGTAATAGACTAGACACAGCTCCTAATTTCAAGTCTCATTGTCATCCATCTATGAAAATTGTGAACGTGTTTGGCATTTTACAAAGAATGAATCTGGTGACCGGCTTGCATTTAGGTGAGGGTGGAAGGTGAATGCAAATTTAAAGAAATAAATGCGTCTCCTTACCAACAGAAATTTTAGATGAATTTGTTTACTATGTAAGCCTTAGCCATCATAAGGCTTATGTCCTCAGGAGCGCGCCTCAATAAGTCAAAGCATAAAACTTCTGAAAGGGCACTTGAAGTCTAAGTTTTCAGGCTCCTAATAAATGCATCGCACCAGAAGTTCTTCAAGGTGTGTGCCTACGGCTCTTTTGAGCAGTATGTAGAAATGGCCTTTTGAGATGCTTTCTCTCCATGTCTAAGGTTGAGATAGGTTGGTTGATATTCTGAGGATACTATACAAAAGGAATGAAATAACAAGTAGGAGAAGAAATTTTCATTTTATTATGGCCCGTGGATATAATGACTGCTATGAAAAAAATTTCTTTCTCAATGTGCATATAAAGCTGTGAGTTTTGGGTATTGTTGCTTCTAATATTGACTATTTCATTTGTTGCAGAGCAGGAAAATACTCTCATTTCCCTGTCACTCTTACTGCCTTTAAATTGGTTTCCTTGCCTTGAGTTTTAGCCAAGGTCTGTTTCTTTGTGTGACAGTTTTCATGTTGAACTTTCCGTCGTTTCTCATTTTCCTTTTAGTCTCCTCGTGTCTGCAATGAGTCATTTTATGTGCATGTTCCATCATTCTTAAAAATAGCAATTCTGATTACCAAATTTTAATTAAGCTGTCTTTGCAACATATTGAGTAAATCCAATCTGAGTTATCTTTGTCATGATTTGTACGATAGGAAAATGGATATAGGCGGAAATTCCTTACCATCTTCATCAGATACAGTTAAGAGAAAAGTGAGCTACTTCTATGATCCAGAAGTTGGAAATTACTATTATGGGCAAGGTCACCCAATGAAGCCACACAGGATGCGAATGACTCATGCTCTCCTCGCTCACTATGGTTTACTACAACATATGCATGTATCGAAGCCTAATCCTGCTCGAGAGAAGGATCTATGTAGGTTTCATGCAGATGATTATATCTCATTCTTGAGAAGAATCACGCCAGATACAGTGCAGGAATACTCGAGACAGCTGAAGAGATTTAATGTAGGCGAAGATTGCCCTGTTTTTGACGGTCTTTACTCCTTCTGTCAAACTTATGCTGGAGGTTCTATTGGAGGAGCAGTTAAGTTAAACCATAAACATTGTGACATTGCGGTAAATTGGGCTGGTGGACTGCATCATGCAAAGAAATGCGAGGCTTCCGGTTTCTGCTATGTGAATGACATAGTTCTGGCTATTTTGGAGCTCCTCAAGTTTCACGAGGTTGGTCTCTTTTTCTAACACCGTGCACGATAATAGTGACTTCTTGACTACCATTCCTTTGCATTTACATTTTTTTATGTACACACAGTTTTAATAGTTTCTTGCTGCTTAATTATAAAGAACTATTTAGATCAGATTTCCCTAAATGGGAGTTGAGGAGTTGCTTAGTTTCACATTCCTGAATTTGATTTCTCCTTTTTTTTTTCCTTTGTTTTAGCGAGTTCTATATGTGGACATCGATATTCATCACGGCGACGGTGTTGAGGAGGCTTTTTATATTACAGACAGGGTCATGACCGTTTCATTTCACAAATTTGGAGATTATTTCCCTGGTACAGGGGACATAAAAGATATTGGATTTGGGAAGGGAAAATATTATGCTCTTAACATTCCATTGGATGATGGAATTGATGATGAAAGCTATCAGTCGTTGTTTAAGCCAATAATGAGAAAGGTGATGGATGTTTTTAGGCCTGGAGCTGTGGTCTTACAATGTGGAGCTGACTCCTTATCTGGGGATAGGTTAGGCTGCTTCAATATATCCGTTAAAGGTCATGCGGAGTGTGTCAGATTCATGAGATCTTTTAACGTGCCACTTCTTTTGTTGGGTGGAGGTGGCTACACAATACGCAATGTTGCTCGTTGCTGGTGCTACGAGGTATGTTTTATGTATATTAGTTAACTTTGAACTAGGTCGAATGATGAACTTTTAATCATTTCAAAAATGTATAAAGTCAAATGATCGTTGTGCAAACATGTCCTCCACAAGCCATTTTAGAGGAAACTTTTTCTTTTCTCAAATTCTCATTATCTTCATCTTTGATTGAATATTGCCCTTTTGAATTTGAGCAGACAGGAGTAGCACTTGGAATTGAGGTTGACGATAAGGTGCCAGAGCACGAATATATTGAGTATTTTGGTCCGGACTACACTCTTCATGTTGCTCCGAGTAACATGGAAAATAAGAACTCTCGTGAAATGTTGGATAATATAAGAGCAAAGCTCCTTGATAATCTCTCAAGACTTCAACACGCACCAAGTGTACAGTTCCAAGAGCGGCCGCCTGATACTGAAATCCCAGAGGTTTGTTTTTACAACCCTGAATTGTTTCAGTTAACAAAAGAGTACTATCCATTATATATATTTCATGTATTCTTATTAATTCCTGAAAATGTCAGTGCCCTAGCCACAAATTTGAACACGTTGTACTCTACCAAGATACTAATGCTTTTTGTTCATTTTATAGCTCCATGCCACGATCATTTCATTTTAAGGAACAATGTAAATTTAAAGTACCAGGAAATAACTTAAATCAGATATCAGATGGAGGGTGTCTAGAGATAAATGCGTATCAATTCCCTTTTGTTACATCTTCATAAATAGAGAATGACTTTGTCGAAAGAAACCCGAACAAGTTATTTGTATATTGGAAAAGAAAATATGGATAATTATGTGACTGCTTATTTATGCTGCTTCAATTTCAGGCAGACGAAGATGAAGATGATAATAAAGATGAAAGAAAAGATCCTGATGATGATGATGTTAATGTTGATTACTTGAGGTATACTTCCCTATCTGCGATTCACACGTTCTCTTTTCTATTTCTGAATACATGGCAAATTCTGAGAAAAAAAAGTTGGTGTCATTAAGCATAGATCATTCCCTATTGTGTCCTTACAGAGAAAAAATACCTAGCAGAGTGAAGATGGAATTTGTTGAACCTGAAGCTAAAGATCAGGTATCTCTCATTTCGTAGTCTTTTGATAGGAAATCATCTATATTGCCTTATCAAATGCCTGTAGTAAAAAGTTTTATCAAATAAGTGTAGAATGGAGTGCAATTACGAAGTCTTTGATTGTAAGTCGAAGGTGAGAATTGTCTATTTTAGTTAGTGAACCACAGATGAGGCAGCGTTTTCTCCGATATGAACCTTGCACGCATGCCGGTTAATACTTCAATTATCTAGGATGGTTACATCCTAAATTGAGGCTATACGAGTGGTTTCAACGAGCATTAGAAGCTTCTTAACTTTGTTGACTACGCGAGACGTTATTTCAGTGAAATACATAAAATGTACATCATTAGTGCTGCATGTATCACCTCAAAATTTCAATACATTGTTATCTGTAAAAGTTGAAGTAATGCAGGTATAGAGTTTATTACAGATTGAACGTGTGCTTAATGCATTATATTATTGAGAATGCAAATTTTAATGTGTACCAAACAGGGGGCTTAATGTTCTTATCCCAACAATTTTGAAGTTCTTGTATTTCTCTATCAGGATTCTACTTTGCCTACAGAAGTCGAAGCACCGACATCAGAATCACTACATACTAAAGTGGGAGATGACAACTCGAAAAACCCAACCGAGCAACCCGATGAGATGGATCACGATTGAAGATCAAATTCCCTTTTGAAAGATGACGTATATATAACCATGTGTATCGATTATGCATATACCATGAATCTTGATTTTTACATTGTTCTCGACTTTTTATTACCTTTCGAATCAATGTTTAAAATAAAGCCAATCTTCAAAGCGACAAAATTTCTAGTTGTTTGTACTTGAATTCCTATCAATTTTAATACTAAATAAAATCTTCCCATGTGCATTAATTTAAAAGGATAAGGTGTACATGTAATGTTCGATTTTTCTCGTCCGAATGGCCCAAGGTTGCCATGCTTATGTTTGTTCATTTTAGTCAAAACATAAATAAATGTCTTTTGTGTGTAATATCAAAATAAATTACACGCATTGAGAAAACGACAAAGTTCAAAATTTAAGAATAAAAAATTAATTTCCCCAGCTCATAATAAAAAGAGTCACATGCCATAACACCTTTCTGTATAAGAGTTTTTTTTTTTTTTTTTTGACGAAGTTATTGTATGCTAATTTTCTCTAAAAACTCTATTAATCATACAAAACCCTTTCGAAAAACATGTAATGATCGGTTTGATAGTACTTTTGAAAAGGAAAAAAAAAAAAAAACTAATTTTGAGAACATATTTAAATATTTTTTTATAAGTATTTGTTTGGCTAAAAAAGTTTTTAGATAAAATTGGTCTAACGTAACTTTCTCGATAAATTCTTCTATAAAAAGTAGAAACAAAAGTAAAATAAAATCCTGTCTAATGAATTTTAAATAGGTTCAAAAGCAACTTTTTAATCTCAAAAATAATTTTTAACTTTGAACGAGTTCATGATATGTGAAAGAAAAAATTATATTGGAAATTGATTGCGAACAATATTTGTTGTTTTGTTGACCGGGGAACTTTGCAAACACGGATTATTATAGGAATTCTGCTACATTTAATTAGTGGGCCCCACACTAATTAGTAATTTACGGTCCACTAAACACTGTGCAAATGTATTTCTCCTTATTACAGACTATTGAACTCTGATCAGTTAAATAAAAAAAATGGGTTTATCCATTTTGCCCCCGGCACTGCCACGGCCCATGTGGCCCTGGCATTGTAGCATAGTCCTAACAAAATTTGTATGAAAAGAGAACAAATCATTGGGAAAAAAGACAAAGATTTGAACAGTGTTAGTGTTATTATAAAATAATAAGAGAGAGAAGCCAAATGATGGGATTCTAGTGTGATTGCAAATCTGAGCCTTTGTTTTAGCCATATTGAAAAAAAAAATGTATTTTTAAATAATGATTTCTGGGAGAATGATGGGTTAAAAAGTAAGAAAATATTTTCGATTTACGTGTAAAATTATTTCATTAAGAGTGTTTGGTACGGTTAAAAATCCAATTAAATTGAAAATATGACCGTTATTGGGTCCCACCAATCTAATAAAAATCAACAATAACGGCTATATTTTCAATTTTAATCTGATTTTAATCTCTACCAAACACCCTTTAAAGAATGTGGTGTTGAAAATGAATTTTGAAAAAATGAGGCTCGAACACGGCTAAATACAATTTGAAAATGGGTGGAGTAGAGATTAATTAATTAGAATGGTATACCATAATTAAATTGGAGTTATAGTTATGAAATTATTTCAATACTTCTATGTATTATGGGTAATGTAGGGGACATCTCTATATCCCTGATAAATTTTTAGAATTCTCACTGCTTAGCTTTCAATTCTAAGCAAAAATATGTTAAATTATTTCATCTAAAAACTTTATATAATAGAGATTACAATTAAAGAGATCTTGCCATGAGATTTTAATGAAATTCTTCAAAATTTAGATATTATCAATAATTAATGGATTTACAAGAATTTCCTCAAATAAATAAATTTTAAAAGATCTGTATGGATTTCAAGTTTAAAATTACGTATTATAAATTTTTTTGAAATTTCACCATTTTTAAATGAGATTCTTATTGAATTTGTGGAAATTTATTCAAATTCACGAAATTCATTAAAATTTATAATCTTTTAAAATCCGTCAAAAGCTTAGTTGAGTCCATCCCGTAAATCACTTAATTCTAACTTTCATTTAAGCTTGAAATTAATCCAAATCTCTTAAAATTCTTATAAATTCACGCTAGTTATTGAGGATACCTATTTTTTTTTTTGAAATAAATTAAAAACTTAGTTCGAACGCCTAGATTTTAATAAAATCAACTAAAATAGGACCTCTCAAATTTTTGAAATTCATTAAAATCTAGTTGATTCACACCCTGTTAAATCTTATATTTTCCTTGTTCTTTAGCTATATATACATAGCTGCTCATTGTCTTCTAATTATTCCAGTCTTTAGCCAACTCAATGGATTCAAATGCCTCAACTCTAGTTCTTCGTCCTCAATTAAGCATCAAAAATGATATCGAAAATGGTCCGCCGGTATTTGTTTTCGACACATCCCTACTTCAAAAACAAGCAAATTTGCCCACACAATTCCTATGGCCTCATGAAGATTTAACTTGTATCACACAAGATGAGCTAACAGATCCTCCAGTAGACTTAAAGGGCTTCTTTAATGGCGATGAGGAAGCCATTTCTTTTGCAGCTTTGCAGATTCAGGCCGCCTGTTCGAACCATGGTTTCTTCCAGGTTATCAACCATGGTGTAGATTCAACTGTAATTCATGCTGCGCATCAGCATATGAATGCTTTTTTTGATCTTCCGATGAGCAGGAAATTTGCTGTAAAAAGGAATCCAGGCAGTGTGTGGGGTTATTCGGGTGCCCATGCTGATAGATATTCTTCAAAACTGCCATGGAAGGAGACATTTTCATTTGGGTATAGCCATGACAATTCCCAGGAAATTGATGTGGTTAACTATTTCAAGTCTGTTCTGGGGAATGATTTCGAAGAGGCCGGGTTAGTTTGCGTACTGTACGATGACAAGATTTTAGTTCATTTTTCTTTACCCTGCTGAGTTCTTAAATTACTTGTATTGCATTCACCATGCATAATGGCACAAAACTGAACAATTAAAGAAATTAATTAACTTTATTCTTATTTCAGGTTGATTTATCAGAAATATTGTGAAGCAATGAGAAATTTATCTCTAGTATTAATGGAACTATTGGCAATTAGCTTGGGAGTTGATAGGTCACACTATAGGAAATTGTTTGAAGATGGTAACTCAATAATGAGGTTCAATAGCTATCCACCTTGCAAAGAAGCTGGACTCACCCTTGGAACTGGTCCCCATTGCGATCCAAATTCTTTAACAATACTTCATCAAGATCAAGTTGAAGGACTTGAAATCTTTGCGAATAACAAGTGGCAAGTAATTCGACCTCGCCCCGATGCCTTTGTCGTTAACATTAGCGATACATTCATGGTACTTACATGTCATGTTCTTCAATTGTACTATCAACCAAACTTTGTTTTCAAGCATCATATGTATGACACGTACGTAATTTTCTTAAACGAACATGTAGGCATTGTGCAATGGAAGGTACAAGAGTTGCCTGCACAGGGCAGTGGTGAACAAGGAGAAGGTGAGAAGATCATTGGTGTATTTTGTGAGCCCAAAGGAGGACAAAATTTTGAGGCCCCCTCAAGATCTGTTGGGCAATGAAGAGGCTAGGGAGTACCCAGATTTCAAATGGTCAGAGTTGTTGGAATTCACACAAAAGCACTATAGGGCAGATGCCACTACACTACAAAACTTTGCCCACTGGCTTCAATCTTCCAAAAAGACTTCCAATTAATACTATCATTGGATTGGATGCTTCTCAATTATCATTTTTCTCTAGATATGAATATGATATCCCTTGTGAATGTCTTAATGTATGTGTGCTACAAGCCAAATGTCAACACTTATATGTGTGCATTTTGCTGTTTTTCTTGGATGGAGATGCAGTTGTGCACTCTTTTCTCCTATGTGCATAAATAAAATATAAGCTACTTTTTGAGAATGAAGTTTCCATTTTGTAATGTCCTACTTTTAATTTTTTTTTTCAGACATTACCTCTACTATCATCATTCTATACATATATTCTCTGAATAAAATAATTGTACACGTAAACCCCCCCCCCCCCCCCAAAATTGGGGTTCAAATAGGGCTATGATCAATTGAGTTGCTAGAGACATATTCCGTCTAAAGTGAATGTCAATATTTTGCAAAATGAAAATATATAATACCTTCATTTCAATTGAACAAAATAAAAGAAAAATAATAATTAGAAACTCTAAGAAATTTTTTCATTAAAAATATTATGGAATTAAATGTACAAAAGAGAAACCATTAGGTTCTACTACAAATACAAAACATCCCAGACCACAAGCTGGCCAATTTCTAGAAAGTGCTGGACAATTCTGGGGGGGACCATTTAAAGATTTGAGTAATAATTTATGCCTTTTGTGATCATATATTATATATTTTGGTGTAAAAAATAGAAATTACAATAAATATGAAAAAAAAAATTATTATTATGTTTGATAAATAGAAATTCCTTGGTTCAGAAATTATTATTTTTTAATGATGAAAAGGTACAAATTGTTCTAATTACAAGTATGCAAAATATAAAAAAATATCCGTTAGGTTTGTCGATACATTTCACAAAAATAAAATAGCTTAATTAAATTTAATCCTCGAAAAAGAAAATTGAACTCATAATTAAGTCTTAAATGTAGACTTGCGCATTCTTTGCAAATAGATCTCCATCCATTCAAATGATCCGTGTACACCAATTCAATACTCCTTAGAGCATTCGGTTATCTAAAGAAAGAAGAAAACACTGTGTAACTTTACCGTCGAAGTTTAAGAATCGAGGCATATCAAGATCAATAGACTTCCCCTCGTATTAAGCTATGTTTGATAATATATTCATCTTTTTTTTTTTCCTTAATTTTTTTGAAGACGTTCAGAAATTGAGACATGGGGGTGTGGTCACTTTCATTATTCACAGCTTTTATGCATAGTACAAAATAGACATAGATTTACATACAGACATGAATAAAGTTGAGGATGACGCACAAGTCTATTGAAGTGAAAATCAAGACAAAACATATAGGCCAAATTTGCAACTTGCATCAGATGTCGAGTAAAAGACATGCAGGACAAAGAAAATATTTAGTTCCCCAAATGCAAAACTTGCCACGCCCAAGGTTTTTTTAATTGTACAACACAATTTTCATGGCTATTTTGTCATCTATTGTTAATAATGTAATCAAGAGGCTCTACAAAAAATAAATTTGTAAATAGATACATGAGAATTAGATTAAAAAGAAAACGGTGAATAATTGTTAAAAGGATTAATTGCAAAATCCTCCTTAGAAACGCTTTCATTAGCGATATACCTACTACCTATTGAAAATCGTAGAAAACCTCACCATTTGAAAACTTTTGTGCGAAAAACCTCCATACCATCAAGATCTGTCAGATTTGCCATTATAAATAGTAAAAAATGCCAAATTTAAAAATGAACAATTGTAATTTCAGTACATAAACGTTTTACTTTTTTGCAAATTGTACCCAATTTTTTTATATATAGCACCTACAATTCTAGATCTTTAAAACTTTATTTTCCATCCCACCTCGCCTCGCCTCGCCTTACTTCATCTTCTTCCCCACATTCAACCATATCCAATTAAACAAAAATAAAACTCAGAGAATCCAATTAAATTCAGAACTCAAGGATACTCCTCAAAACCAAAATCATACTGTATTAATCCTATAAATCCACACCATACAGATTCGAACTTTGCCTTTTCGTTTTCGATAATATCAGTGCTCACTGGTGTGACTACACTGCACAATATGGGATTGACTTCTGGTGGGCCGGTTTCCTAGGTCTATGAATGGCTTATTGCAAGATGTTTTCGAACCGGCGAGCTTTTTTGCCATCCCCAAGAAGACTCTATTATCGGAGTGTAAAGCTTGCAGGTTCAGGCTAGGAACCCTTTACCTCATGGATCACTGGATGGTGAATTTAGTACTTTAGTTTTGGTGGTCAAAATACACGGGCAATTCCAATAGTTGAACAACTTTATATTTTGCACCTAGTACCCTGAATTTTGATCTTTTTTGTGGGTGTGAAATTTAGATATAGCTTGACCGAACCTAGAGCGTGAATCCATATTGCAATTCATGTACTAAATGTTTAATGTAAAATAGAAACTTAGAGATAATAAAAATGGAGCGCAGAAGAAACTTGCTTTCAATAACAGTCCGAGACTTGACAATTCACCAATTCTACAGTACTCTAGGTGGTGTCGCTCAAGCTTGTTTTAATTTATATCCAACTCAGAAGTGTATGTTTATGCCCTTCACCGTCATTATTTGAGGAGTATCTTAGAGTTCTGAATTTAATTGGATTTTCTGGATTTTGATTTTGGTTTAATTGGGTATGCTTGAAGGTGGGCAAGAAGATGAAGTGGGGTGGGTGGAAAATAAAGTTTCAAAGGTTTGAGATTTTATGTGGTGCATATAAAAAAAATTGGGAACAATTTGCACAAAAAAAAGTAAAAAAGTTTGGGTATTAAAATTAAAATTATTCCTTTTTTAATTTTGACATTTTTTTTTCTATTTTTAACGACAAATCTGACGGATCTTAACGGTATGAAAGGAAACAAATGAACATAAATTAATTTACATTAGTTGAATACTTAAAAGATGGTAATGCCTTCATGGAGACATGTCGGTAATCAACAATTATTTTTGGGCACTTACAATTCTACTTGTTCAAACTTCAAAATTAAAAGTTAAGACTTATGCATATATGCATAATGCATTTTAATTTTTATAGTTGAAGAATCTAAAATCTTAGTATTCTCGTTCAGTTAATAAGATGTAAACGAGTTTAAAGTATTGTCTTCCCCTACAATAAAAGGTCTCACACAGACACCCAACACTTAGTGAACCTGAAATCTCGATATTCCAAGAAAAATGCATATTATGAAATTCATGAAAGACTTTTTCAAATACAAATCGGTAAATACAAAAAAAAATAAAAAAATAAAAAAAAATTGGGGGAGGGGAGTCCGGATCCCTAATGACTTTTTTCATTCAAAAATATCCATTAGGAGAGTGAAAAGTGATCGTACGAAAATTCTGCAAGTGCATGATTTCATGAATAAGTAATAAAGTGATGAATAATATATCGTTTCCACGAGAACTATGTACTTAATTTATGATCAATTAATTTTATCTCTAATCAAATAGTAAATTTTGTATGAAAAAATTTATACTAATTTATCTAATTAAACTTACCATTTTAATGGTCGAATTATGAAAGTTTTTTGTAAAATTAGGTAGGATGATTGTTAGGACTTCGAATCCCCTTATTAATCAATTTTAATACAAATTAATATCATGACAATTTGTATGCATTCTTGTTGATTAATGTTCCTAAGTTAATTAATAATCTCTCTCGAATATGATTAAATTTATCCTTTAATACGACATTCTTATATCTTTATGAAAGATACGGACATAAAAGTATGCATTAAAATTATTAGAATATCTATTAAAATCATGCAAGAAATAATAATATATTTCTATCATTTATCGGATCTGATAATGATTGTTATGAGTGCTATTTATCCTATCGTGTCTCTCAATAACAATAAAGTTCACACAACTCAATTAATAGCTACTTAATTGAAAAACATTAAAGTTATAATGTATGAGAGGCATCCCTTGATGTAAGATACTGTTATGTACTTACAAAGGTCGAGTTCTAGATCAAAGTTGCGTCCAAAGTAGTTTCCAATTAGAGTTTCAATAAAAATAGGAAATTGCCCCGTCTAGCCGAAGTTGGCCAACGTGCGCACACCATAAGGTCCACCAGGAACCCGACGTTCATGGATTCCGCACTTGGGTAGTGGAAATTGGGCTGACTCGTGCGCGCCTGCATTCTTTCGCGCACGAGTTCTTATAAGTTTGGGACCAATTATATTGGTCCCTAAACTTCTCGGTGGCATATTTAGGTCCTTTCTTTATGCAACTTCCAATCGCTTATCTTTCATTTGTATCCAATTGAATCCATTAGATCTTCAATCATCGTTTTATGGTCTAAATCAACTATTAAAAACTAACAATTTAGTCCTCAACCTTTAAATTTCACCCTTTTCCCCCTTTTTCGTTCCTTTCTTTCAATCCCTCTTCAATCATCGACCTTCACATAACAAATGAAATATACAAGATATTAGACCATAATTAAACAAAAAAAAAAAAACTCCTAAATGCCTATATTTATAGATTTAAATAAATGCATAAATTACACTTATCAAAAAGACTCTCATATTTTTAAATAAGCAAGAAAAGAGAAATATATGAGTTTGAAAAAATATTTTGCCCTACATTTTAAAGCATGCTAACAAAATATTTAGATGTAAAATGTGATCAAGGACAAGATATAATATTTAATGTTGAGTATAAGAATATGACCGAAAAAAAAAAATTTAGAATGTGACAATGCAAAGGTTTAGGACCTATTAGTTATACGCCACCACAATTCTAGTATGTTTAATTACATTGAATTTCTTTTTTTTGTTATCACACTTATATACCAAATATTTTTCTATCCCATTTTTTTCTTTAGTATTCAATTAATTAGCACTTTTTGTTCGCGATGATGATTTTCTTCCAGAAAAAAATAAGCGAGGAAGTTATAAAAGAGCTTATTTGTCTTCTGATAAGTGCATTTTATTCACTTATTTACGTCCAAAACATGGATAATTGTTGAAAAATATATTGGAATATAGATTAATTCTATAAAAATTATATTTTGTAGGATAACATTGATGAACGTGGTGGAATTTAAGAAAAATGAGCAAAGAGGACTAAAATGGAAGAAAATCAAAGTTCGGGTATCAAAGTGCAAATAGAAAAAAGATGACCCGGAAGAATAAACGAAGATGTGAAAAGAGTCGAACACCAATTTAGCGAAGGAATGAAGTGTTGGAGGAAGAAGAAACAAGAAAATGGAGTTTGGGAACAAAAACGCAAAGAATGGAAGCTTTTCTTTAACTATGTGGTCGCATAGTTCTTCTTACATGCTGTCGCATGGTTAGCTTCAGCGAATCTCAGGAGTGCATTTCATTATTCTATGTGGTCGCATGGTAATCACATAGTACAATTTTAGAGGAAAAAATTTAGTTTCTTTATTTCAATAAAATTCTTATGGAAACAAGTTTTGGGGTGTTATTTTTAAAACTCTAGAGCCGTCCAGAACGCAATATAAGAGATTCTAAAAGCTGTTGGGAGGATAGAAGGAGGAAAAAACAAGAAGATCGATTTCAAGACTCGAGAATTCAATTCAAACATTATTTGGGTGACGTCGATTCTTCAATATTCCCTTTGTTTCTTTTTTATAACATGCTATGCTAGTCTTCTTTGTGCTAGGAGATCGATGACCATGTAATATGAGTTGAAGAGAATATGGCATTTAAGAAACAAACCAAATTAAATGACCATTTTTATTGGTGAGGGAACTCTCTTGAAATGCACGTTTTTCATTAAAACTTTAACACATAAAATCTCACAACTAAAAAAGTAGCCATAGTAGATGAAATAAATATATCGAATCATCTTATCTGAAAATAACTTTAAACTATTTAAAGTAAAAAAAAATTATTTATTCAAATTTTATCTTCGTTTTATAACATTGACGGCATTTTAAGGAATCATTTCGCAGAGCATTTGCTTTTGCTTATACTTCTTGTAGAAGAACTTCTCTAGGAAGTAAATTTAGGTCAATTTTTTTCTAAAAACTTTTTTTAACGAGACAAAACATTTTCAGGAAATTATCCAACAAGTTCAAAAGTAACTTCTTAATTTTAGAAACATATTTTTAACTTTTCAAAATTCTTACCAAACAGACCCTAAGTCGACTTCAAAGAAAAGAAATAAAGGTGAACCATCACAAGGGGTGTCCCATATTGTTAATACAAATGTATTGATCAATTAAATGCAACAAGGGACCCAAAATACTAGGCGACAAATTATATAATTGAAATGTCATATTAATTCTTGATAAGGAAAGATTAATAAGCAAT
Source organism: Fraxinus excelsior (assembly GCA_019097785.1). NCBI lineage: Eukaryota > Viridiplantae > Streptophyta > Magnoliopsida > Lamiales > Oleaceae > Fraxinus > Fraxinus excelsior. The sequence goes on from CM032628.1 coordinate 7,257,192, forward strand.
ATAACCCTACTTGCCTCATGGCCTCCCTCGTGCATTTTTATATTTTGTTCACATAATAAGATACAAGTCCTGTTGCTAGACAAACAGCTTGACGTGTGACCAGTTGTTTTCCATGTCACAATCCTCACTTTCAGGAATTTAATTTGCGAGGTCCATGTCAAAAATGTTAATGTATTTGTGTGTGTGTGTGTGTTTTTTTTTTCATTTTTCGTTTATTTATATTTTGTTATTTAATAATAAAAAAAGATGGCAAAATAAATATTTTATTTAGATGGTAAAAGTTGTATAACCTGTTTCAACCCTGAATGATTAATCAAGAAAAAAAAAAAACCCCTTCAATTAAGAGCATACCAAGGTTTAGTAATCCTCGTGGGTACACGAAGCGACATGCTCTTATTTTACGACAATAAACTTTTACTTTTAATGATATATTTCGTAGAAAAATTCTTGGTGTACATAATATATGTACATAGGGGTGTCTATAACCTTCACATGAGGTGGAGCCCACAAAATAATAATCAACAGATAAAGATTTTGAATTACTTCTATTAAAAATGTTAACCTTCTAAAATAAAATTTCAAATGTCATTATATTATTAGTTATTGAACTCAAATAAACAATTCCATCTATCATGTACACTTAGCGTATTAGGAATAGAAAGGAAAGGAAAGCTAAAAATTTTGGACTTTACTTGGTGTACATAATACATGTACATAGAAGTGTCCATAACCCTACATGTATTATGTACACTTAGCATTTTTCAAAAAAATTTAGGCATCTTCTTGCGCAGTCACTATCTCTTACCTTGGCTTAATTCCAAGATTGATTGGGGTTCATAGGAAGGATGAACAATACTTCAATGGTTAAGATGGACAACATAAACTTTTGTTATTATTAGGAATCCCTACTTATAATGAAAGAAGATATTTATAGCCCTAAGTCCCATTATTCTCAATTTTTTTTTTTAAAATTCATTTTCAATCTCATATTCTCTCGTAAAATAATTTTACATGTAAACACAACTTTTCCTTATTTTTCAACCACATATTTTTCAAAAAATAAAAAAAAATAAAAAAATGGGGCTCAAACAGGGGCAAAATATGTGATGAGGCTAAGCTTAAAAGCAAATTAAACGAGAGTAAATTTTATTTCTAATCATGTTTGCCTAAATTCTCTTTTTCTTACCTTATAATTTTATTTTATTTTTTTACTTTTTTTCTGCTTCAACTAAAACATATTATTTATGAGTAAATATTTTATGCATAACCAAACATGCAGTTTTGTTTAACATTGAAATGCATGATTAAAATAATGTTGTAAAATGCCTGATAAATGTAGAAGAAATCTACAATTTAGCACATAAAAACCAATTTATAAATGGAACCATTGGTTCCATATCCAATAATATAATTGAACCAGAATCGAACCATTCGGTTCTGGTCTGATTTTTCCTATTGAAAAATTATAATAATAGTAATAGTAATAAAGTATAAAACTACTTATTAAAATTGAAGATATACAAAAATAGTGTAATATCACTTTCATCCTTGTAATCTAACAATATAAAAAAATCAATTAAACCAAACTCTAAGTAGACTAATTTATTTTGTATTTATAATTTGAAAGTTATGGTCATAGAATGATAATCGGAACAAATCAAACTACAACCGAATGTTTAGTTCTAGTTCGGTTTCATTATTACATATGGAACTAGGGGTGTCCAAAATATCCGAACCGAACCAAACCGAAACCGAACCGAATCGAGCGGTTCTTCATAAGTTAAAGACCCGAACGGGTACCCGAATCGAGAACCGAAATGTTTGGATCGGGTCTTGGGTCTCGACCAAGAACCGAAGAACCGAATGAGACCCGAAACTAAATAATTTTTTTTATATTTTTTTATTGAATTAATTAAATTATTTTATTTTTTCTAACATTTTACATTGGTGGAAGATTAATAAATCAAGATTTGAATTTTTATCTGAGGTTGCAAGGGATATTCTTGTCATTCCTGTATCCACAGTTGCTTCTGAGTCAGCATTTAGTACTGGAGGGCGCATTCTTGATCCATTTAGGAGTTTTTTAACTCCTAAAACAGTTGAAACCTTAATTTGTACACAAAACTGACTAAGAAAATATTCTAGACTCTTGAAAGTTTTACAAGATGGAATTTGCATTGAAGAAACAGAGTTCTATGAGGGCATTGAGACAGGTAATAGATATATATTATATATATTTTTTTTTTATCAAATCTTATTAGTTGAATATTTTTTAGTTTATTTGTTTGTTAACTGTGCTTTTTCAATTCTTGTAGAGTTTTTTGCCATGGCAAGTCAAGCAGTAGCAGTTGATGATTAATATCTACTTTTTGGTATTTGTATGCATTGAATTAATGTTATTCGACAACTAGTTATTTTTATATTTTTGAATTTGATTACGTTAATTTGTAAAAGTTACAAATGAAATGTCATTAGTTATATTTATGTAGTGTTGTTGTAAATGTTAAAAAATTTAATTATGGTACAGAACCGAACCCGAACGGTTCCATAATTATATTTGGACCGACGGATCCATTTATTAAATACCCGAAAATTCTGGAACCGAACCGAACCGAACCGAACCGACCCACGGACACCCCTATATGGAAGTGGAACTAAGGGTGTGTGTAATTGCGAGTATGGAATTTGTATGAAAATAAAATAAATTCTAGACAATTCAATTGTCTAGAACTTATTTGTATGAAAAATTATTAATTAAATGTGTTCGGTTGATTTAGTTTTCAACATAGAAAATATTATATTTATCCATTCTTTATTGGTGGTTAGATGAGAAAGATAGAATGGATGAGAGAAAGAAAGAGAAAGTGAAAATTACTTGGAAAATAAAACTACATCTTTCTAAAGAAAATATTTTCCTTGTTTTCAAGGAAAATGTGGTTACGTGACCAAAAATAGGAAAACATTTTCCGTGGAAAAAATTGTTAATTAAATAGCACAAAAGTTGGAAATTATGTGGAAAAAATACATTTTTCATGAAAAATATTTGCAATCAAACGTATCTTAATTGTTTCAAAAAAAAAAAAAAAAAGGTGTTCTTTATTGGTTTTAATTTTCTGGCAACCAAAACCAAACCAAACCAAACTGCCCTCACCCATACCTTTCTTGAAGTTTATAACAATTTCAAAGATACCCGTTCCCTTTTAAAAAATTGCACAAACTTCTCTTAGTTCAAGTTTCGAATAACACATAGCTCACTTATTTTTTCGTACAATTTCAGAGACTCAATCCCTTTCCAAAAATTACTCAAGTTTTGAATAACGCATACATCCCTCTGCTACTTTTCTTTCACGTTACCATAAATAATAATGATAGTAAGGATTCTAGTAGTGATTTTGTTCTTCTTTGAATTTGGTTTTTTGAAAAAGTGATTTTGCGAAAAATAATTTTTTTTAGAAAGCATTGTTCAAGAATTAGACCGCATATATTTGACTATAAGTTTTTTGGGAGTTACTTATAATTGGTTAATATTATAAATAAATACATATGAATGGTGGATGAATAAAGAAATGTTGTGCGGGTATCGGTCCATGAACAATGCTGGAGTAACTGGTTATGAAAAAAATAGTTGGGGTTTTATCAAATCAAAATTAATCCATCTGAATCCCTTCAAAATGTCAGACTCCCATGAAGAGGGAAGAAGACTCCACCTTTGAGAATTTGTTCACCATCTCATTGTTCTTATTACCATTGTAACCTGGTTTTTTTTTTTAGCAAACCATTGTCAACACAGAAAATTGACTTGATTAGATCTTTGACCAACATGATAGGCAGACGATGCCCCTATCTCCACCACTGTCATCGGCTCAGGTGGTGGTAGGAGGATGTGTTGCTGGAAGATGATGAAGATTTCTAATGGCTATAGTCACAATGAACAAACTCAATGTGTTGGCATTTCGAAGTTTGATTTACAAATCTTCAAATATATTTCACGATTTTGATTTCAATAACTGTTTTCTGCTGTTTTTGAAACAATGGACGACCACTAGTAACATAAGACAAAAAAAGAACTTAAGAACATTAACCCAACCCCTAAGAAAATAAATCTCGACTTAACACTTAATATGTCAAGACATGATGATGCCTGATACCCTGAAGATGAATGCAGTCCCGTGCTTCGAACTTCGAACTTGCATCAATACAAAAAAAATGCCTAATTTGTGGCACCCAAGACTCAAGAACTGACCTGTCCGTTTTATGATGCTTTAAGCAATGGCGTAGGAAATTCTCTCCATCTCTTCAGGGCGCCACATGGTTTTCTGGGCACACAGCATTCCTTCCTTATTCTTTGAGAAGGTCATGCGAATGTCCCAGTGCATAGACTTGAGAAGGCTCTCAAGTTCATTAATGATCTCAACAGTGTCTCGGACGATAAGTTTTCCTTCCGGCCTCAAAATCCGATCAGCCTCCGCAACCAAGGCCATGAAATTACACCTGAGACCCGGAATCCAGAATAATTAGAACAAAGCATAAACATTTAAGCGTCAAATCAAGTTAATTGAGTCTGATGTACACACTTGTTTTTAATCTTGGAAAAGAGATGGTCAGCATGGAGAAGATCATAGGATCTTGGGTAAGTACTGAACGATTCACACCAATCATGATAAATTCCAAATAGACCTCGTTCATAAATAATCGGTAGAGTATCAGGAGCATCTATGGAGACAACATTCATAACCCACAATTTCATATCTTTAAGTGCAGCAGCAAATCTGCAAAAGGAGCCATCACTTAGGACAAGCCAAATGGTAACCAAAAGATGCTATTTAATTACATAATAATGGTATCACTGTAGAGTTGATGTTCAGCAAAAGAAATGATGAAACAAATATATTAACCATTAAATACAGCATATTCCCACTCAATAAATAGAAAATAAGACGACAACCTTGACGAATTCACATGTTTCAAAAAGAAAATTTACACTTGACTTTTCGATTTAGTATTCATAGTTCTCCATGAAATTTAATCTTCGAAGAAATCAGCACTAGCCTTTTAAGTGAAAAATGATGCAGGATTTTGTAGCACCAGATATTTAAAGTAACATTGGTTTGGTGGTTGTGTTAAAATCCGGGACAAAACTGCAGTTCGTACCAACAAAAATAAAAATTTGCAATGAAATGTAAATGAATTTTTTATAACTAGGAAGATCCAGATAGTTAGTTATTCTTACCCTCCATAGACAGCTCGCATGTCCATGACATTCCTCACATTAGACCAGTCTATTCCCAATCCATTTTGATATGACTTGCTCACAACACGCTTCCAGTGTTCATAATCTGAAGCAAAATCTTGTGGAGCAGGTTTCCCATAAACTCCTACCTGGGAACTAGACAACCAGTAAGGAGTTTGCCCCAACCTAGCAGGCCACTGTTTAGGCCATTGAGCACCACGTTCAGACGAATCAACAGGCAGTTTGTGCAGGCATGCTTGTAAAAGCACATTCCTATGCACAAGGTATAGAAAACATTAAAGCAATGATAAAACCAAAATCCTATTCTACATACCCTGCATGTGTGCAGCCCTTATTTTCTGTATCCCAGCAGCAAAGCCTCACAATAAAACCCTCCGTGAAGAATGTAAAAGGAAGTCCTATCTCAGAGAAAAGAAAACATACCAGGCAGCATTTGGATCATCAGAGTCTTTACACAGTGGAGGATCATTTTGTGATCTTTGCTCATAGCACTCGTTTGAAGTAGGTTTGCGATATATAGCTATTCCTACTCCATTCACTCTGTCCTTGATAATGGTCACAACTTCCCAACACATTGCCTTTGTTAGTTTCTTCATGGCTGCAAATAATTCCCAATAAGCACAACTCGTTAGGGTATGTGATTTTTTGTTAGCTTCAAATATTACCAGATTTTATAATGTACCTTCCCAAATCTCAACATCTTCACCAAGTTTCTGGTAGATGGGAGTCGCAGACCAAACAAAGAAACCCCCAGGACGGAGCAAACGATTCAGCTCCAAGAGAAGTTTACCTCCTGCACATTGTAGATGTTTCTGGTTATAATCACATTCACAGAAGGACAACAGTGAAAAGTTGTCGAGTTGACAATTAAAGTACATAACCATTGGAAATCCAGATAACTTTCTCCATCCCAATAGTAGTGCTTCTCTAGAAGGTTTCATGTTTAAATATTATAACTGTTCAACTTCCGTATACTACAAAAGTAACTGGAAGTGAATTACCTTCAATGTGCCAAGGCACCCTACAACGTGCACAGTGGACTATATCGAAAACTCTTCCAGGGTATGGAAGTCTCTTTGTACCCATAACGGCAGATATACCAGGAATTCCTCTTTCAAGGGCTTTAGAATCTTGCTAAGTGTTGCAACACTTGCAACATTAGCTCGGCCTGTTCATGAGTAGGGCTTACAGGAGATTCTGCCTACTTCATGAGTAGGGCTTTAGGAATCTTGCTAAGTGTTACAGCACTTGCAACATTAGATCGGGCCTACTTATCAGGAGTAGGGCTTCCAGGAGATTCTGCCTACTTCATGAGTAGGGCTTAGGAATCTTGTTAAGTGTTGCAGCACTTGCAACATTAACTCGGCCTACTTCATGAGAGTTAGGGCTTACAGGAGATTATGCCTAACTCATGAGTAGGGCTTAGGGATCTTGCTAAGTGTTGCAGCACTTGCAACATTAAGCTTCGGCTACTCTATATGTATGTGTGTATCAGGAGATTCTGCAAACTTCATGAGTAGGGCTTTAGGAATCTGCAAGTGTTGCAGCACTTGCAACATTAGCTCCGCCTACTTAATGAGTAGGGCTTGATGGAGATTTCGCCTACTGCTCAATGAGTTGGGCTTACTGGAGATTCTGCCTACTTCATAAGTAGGGCTTAGGAATCACCCGACGTGGACGCCGTACTTCTTCGAGAGTCATTCTGATAACTAATTGCGATCGCTTTAGCGAGGAGATAAGCGTATTACACGCAGGCGAACGTACCGCCTAGGATATTAAGATGCCCTGGGCACGCCTTCTAGCATGATCGAGTGTTCCAGGGGTGCGGTAAAATCCTGCCTTGCATATCTTCCAGTTCGTAGGCCCCTTTAGGCAGTATCCTGCTTACCCGGTAAGGGCCCTCCCAGTTTGGTCCTAAAGATCCAGCATTTAGTTCTCTCGTTGCCAGGAAGACCTTCCTTAGGACAAGGTTGCCAACCTCGAATTCTCGTTTCTTCACCTTCTGGTTGTAGTACCTCGCGTTGCGCTGTTTGTATACCGCATTCTTCGCTTCGGCATCATTCCTTTTTTCTTCTATTAAATCCAACTCCTCTCGTAGCGTTTGCTCGTTTCTGTCTTCTTGATACTTCAGAGTTCTGATAGATGGGATTTCAGTCTCAAGAGGAATTACGGCCTCTACCCCGAAGGCTAGGGAGAAGGGGGTTTCTCCGGTGCTGCTTCTAGCAGTAGTGCGATAAGACCATAGCACGCTGGGAAGTTCTTCCGCCCATCCTCCCTTAAGAGTGTCGAGCTTCGTTTTCAACGTATGCTTGTTAATCTTATTGATGGCCTCAACTTGTCCGTTAGCCTGGGGTGATTTGGCGTGGAGAAATGTTTCTGTCTTCCCAATTCCTCGCAGAAACTAGCGAAGCGGGTGTTGTCAAACTATTTTCCGTTATCCGTCACTATGAAGTGAGGTATTCCAAACCTGCATATGATTGACTTCCATATGAACTCAGTAGTCTTGTGCTCGGTTATTTTCGCCATAGGTTCGGCTTCGGCCCACTTGGTGAAGTAGTCAACAGCCACAATTGCAAACTTTGTCCCCCCTGTTCCCGTTGGCATGGGGCCAAATAAGATCGACCCTCCATTTTGCGAAAGGCCAAGGTGCCATTACATAGTGCAGCTCCCAGGGGGAAGTTTGATGTTAGGTGCGAACCGTTGGCATCTGTCGCACTTTATGGTGAATTCCAGCGTATCTTTTTTCATGGTCGGCCAAAAGTATCCTTTGCGCATGATTTTGTGTGACAATGACCGTCCTTCTGCGTGATTTCCGCATATTCCTTCGTGTATTTCTTTCATAACGTGAAGGGCTTCTTCTTCATCCAGGCACCTCAATAGTGGCGCAGCATATCCTCGCTTCTATAAGATGCCGTCGATCAATGTGTATCTTGCTGACCTTACTCTCAGCTTCCTTGCTGAGGTGGGATCCTCCGGGCATGTACCCGTTTGGAGGTACGTGACGAGTTCTTCCATCCAAGTGTGTCTGGGTTCCGTTATCATGTGGATCTTCTCAGCTTCTTCAATCGCAGGGCGGCGTATTCTTCCAACAGGTATGCTATCAAACCTTTCAATTCTTTCACTGGTTGCTAGCCGAGCTAGTGCATCAGCGTGCCCGTTCTGAGTTCGGGGGACCTGTCTGACGCGGATATTTTTAAACTTCTGGAGTTCCTTTCTGACGAGCTGAAGATATTTGCCCATCCTTTCCTCTTGGGCTTGATAGGTTTCGTTGACTTGGTTCACTATCAGTTGGGAGTCACTGTACGCCATCAGCCAATCAATTTTCATTTCGCTTGCCATCCGGAGGCCGGCTATCAAGGCCTCGTACTCAGCTTCGTTGTTGGAAGCGCTGAAGTCAAAGGGTAACGCTTCACAGAACAGTTGTTGGTTCGGGCTTATTAGAACTATCCCAGCCCCTGCTTTCTCATCCGTGGAAGATCCGTCAACGAACAGTTTCCAAGGGGCATGGGGAGGTGATTGTTCCATAGGGTCCGAACTGAACTCAAGAATAAAATCGGCTAGCGCTTGAGATTTGATTGAGGTGCGTGGTTTATACTTTACATCGAACTGGCCGAGCTCAATTGACCATTTTACCAACCTCCCTGAAGTGTCTGGTTTCTGTAGTACCTGCCTCAAAGGTTGATTCGTCAGGATCTCGATGGAGTGCTCCAAGAAGTACGGCCTCAGTTTCCTAGCAGCAATTATCACGGCGTAGGCCAGCTTCTCCAGTGGGGAGTAGCGAACTTCGGCATCGTGCAGGGCCTTGGAAACATAGTAAACTGGATGCTGCACTCCGTCCTCCTCCCTGGCCAACACCGCGCTGACGGCATGTTCAGAGACTGCCAAGTATAGCATAAGTGTTTCTCCTTCTCTAGGTTTGGACAGCACGGGTGGTTGTGATAGGTGTGATTTCAATTGTTTGAAAGCAACCTGACATTCTGGTGTCCATTCAAACTTCTTTCCTCCTCTTAGCACGTCGAAGAAGGGCTTACACTTGTCTGTCAATTTCGACATAAACCTGCTGAGGGCGGCTATCCGTCCTGTTAAGCTTTGAACTTCTTTAGGTCTGGATGGAGGACGCATCTCAATGATGGCCCTTATCTTCTCTGGGTTAGCTTCAATTCCTCTGCGGTTTACCAGGTATCCAAGAAATTTCCCTGAGCTCACTCCAAATGCGCACTTACGGGGGTTTAGTTTCATCCCGTATGTTCTTAGGATTTCAAACATTTCGGCGAGATGTTGTTGATGTTCCCAAGCCTCTGCACTCTTAACCAACATGTCATCCACATAGACCTCCATGGTTTTTCCAATCTGTTTGGCAAACATGGAGTTGACCAGACGTTGGTAGGTCGCTCCTGCATTCTTGAGACCAAACGGCATAACTTTATAGCAGTACAGACCTCTGTCGGTGACGAATGCCGTGTGTTCTTGGTCCGGTTCATGCATGGGAATCTGATTGTAGCCTGAATATGCGTCCATGAAGCTAAGCAGGTCGTGCCCAGCAGTGGCGTCCACCATTTGATCGATTCTTGGCAAAGGGAACCCGTCTTTAGGGCATGCTGTGTTCAGGTCGGTGAAATCTATGCATACCCTCCAATCTCCGTTGCTCTTTTTCACCAAGACTGGGTTGGCGATCCATTTTGGATATCTTGCTTCACGAATGAATCCGTTCTCGAGCAATTTTTGTACTTCCTTGTTGAGGGCTTCATATCGTTCTGGGTTTAAGGGTCTCCTTCTTTGCTGTTTGGGCCGTGCTGAGGGATCCACTCCTAACTTGTGGCACATGATTTTAGGGCTGATTCCCTTCATGTCCGCATGTTCCCACGCAAACACGTCGAGGTTTTCCCGGAGGAAACAGATAATTTGATCCCTCACTGGTGGCTGGAGGTCGTGACCTATTTTCAGCTCCTTGGGCGGGACGCTTAGTCCAACTTTGATGATGTCCAGCTCTTCCATAGGTTCTCCACCTCGTATTTTTTCTCTTGGGTCCAACGTGTCTAGGGGGGATTCTTTTGTACTTGTCATGCCGACCTCGTTTAGTTCGGTAACCATTGGATCTATGTGTTGGTTATCCAGCATTCCGACCAGGGGCTTGGGTAGGTCTACATTGCAGGCTCTTGCTTCAATTTGATTTCCACGTATTACCCCTGGTCCATTTGGAGTGGGGAACTTGAGACAATAGTGGTACATTGATGTGGCCGCCTGAAGTTTATGCAATAGGGGTCTTCCCAGTATAGCATTGTAGTTTGAAGGGATATCAACCACAACAAAATCCGCCAAAATTTTTCTGTAACATGGGGGTTCGCCGAACTCGACGCTGAGTACTATCTGCCCCCGAGCTTCGACCGGATCGCCGGAAAATCCTTGAAGTTTCCGGGGGTACGGTTGAAGGTATTGATCCTGTATGGCCAGTTGTCTCAAAGTTTGGTAATAAAGCACATTTACCGAGCTCCCATTGTCCACTAGAGTTCGGTGTATGCGGACTCCTGTCACATCCATGGCGATGACCAGTGCATCACTTTGGTCTTGCAGAACTCCTTGTGCATCTCTCTCCGAAAACCCGAACCACTCAGAGCCCGGGACAGCAGCAGGTTCCGATGCGGGGTACCTTACACTAAAGTTTTGATGTACGTGGGCATCGCGTGCCAACTTGCGCCTAATTCTCCTTGAGCCCTCTAAATATTGGTTTCCACCTACCAACATTCGGATTTCAGCGCGGGGTTGTGGGTCGCGAGCTGGGAGTTCAGGTCGTGCCGGCTGTTTTTCTCCCCGCTGGTTAGGTTGTTGAAGTCCGGATGGACCTGCTATTTGTGGCTTTGCTACAAACTCCTGTAGATGGCCTCTTTGAATGAGTGCTTCCACCTCTTCCTTTAGGTTTCGGCAGTTGTCAGTGTCATGTCCCATCATTCTATGGTACCGGAAATACTTTCCTAGATTCTTCCCAGCCATTTCTTTGCTTCCCAGCGGGGGTCGGCGAAAAGACTTCTTTGCTTCAGATTGAAGAAAGACCTCCTTCAGACTGGCATTTAAAGGGTGATAGCGACGGAATTTATCGGGGTACGGTCTAGTGCGGCCTTGATCCCTTCTATCTTTCCTTTTCTCCTGACCTCCGTCCCTCTCCGTTTGTTTCCCCTTTGCTCGCCGTGGGGACCGGGAGATTTGTTTAGCATCCTCGTGATCCGAAGTGGCTTCTTTTGCACTGATGTACTTTTCAGCTCGGCCTAGGAGTCCATGGTACGTTTGCGGGCCATCTTCATGGACTGACCACCAGAATCGTGTCTTGGGTCTCAGTCCAGACAAAACTGCCATGAGCGCAGCGTCATCAGAAACTTTCTCGACTTCCATAGATTGCTTGTTGAATCTGTCCAGGTAGCTTTTAAGGGATTCCGTTTTCCCCTGCTTTATGCTCACCAGACTTTCTTTAGGAGTGGTCCTTGACTTTGAGCCCATGAACTGGGCGAGGAACGCTGTGGCGAGATCGTCCCAGCACTTTATAGATCTTTGATGCAATCTTCTAAACCATCTTTGAGCCTTGTCTCCCAATGTCAAGGGAAAAGCACGGCACATGATGGCTTCTCCTGCTCCTTGGAGCTCCATCCAAGAAGAATATTTGTCAAGATGACTGAGGGGGTCTCCTTCCCCGTCATATCCGGCTAGCTGGGGCATTTTCATTTTTTCGGGTAGTGGTTCTGCTAGGATATCCTCAGTAAATGGTGAATGGCGTTTGGTGAAGTACTCATCTGTGCTCCCCTTACTTTTGGCCTCCAGGTCTGCAATGCGCTTCTTCAGGGCGCTTACTTCGTTTTCTGGTCGCTCTCCAGGGTGGTCCCTTCGGTGTTCAGCTTGCTTTCTGGTGGGAGTTAAGGAACGCTGGGAGCCCGGCTTGTCCAATGCACCGTTCGTCCTTCTAGTTTTTGATTTAGTCGCCACAGGAGAGCTTCTAACTTCCTCAGTTTGATCCTTGGAAGATCCTTCGTCTGAAAAATGCAGGGTCCGCGTTGTGGGGAGCCGTTCGGTCCTTTCCTGGCGAAGGGATTCCCCTCTGTTTCCCTGTGGCAGGTATTGGGCTTGGTTTTGTTCCAACCTACCGACAATATTCGTTAGTTTCTCGATGGCTTCCTTCATTGTCGCCATTTGTGGGTCAGCGATTTCATCTCGACCCCCTTTTTCAGAGTTTCTGGGATTATTGCTTCGCCCGGGGTGGGTATGGCCCGCGTGGGACTGGTTCCCTGATGTTGACAATTCGTCCATAGGATTATTCTGATGAATTGTATGTGGAGATGGGGCCGTTATCAAGTATGGGCCCTCCTTCTAGCGCCAAACTGTTGACGGTCAAAATTATATTGACAAGGTTAAAGCCAACTTAGAATGCAGACAGTAGTCTAAAAGTTACAATAAGGAAGAATACAAGATCGTTCCTCAAACAATCGCTCCTTTTTACAACTATATGGGATCTTCAAGGGGATTTTTAGGGATTCTCTCCTTAGTATATTCCTTTAGATTTTCTGTCTGCCTCCCCCTTTATTCTTTGTATTCTGGGCCTTTTATAGTAGGAAGACAATAACGTCTAATCCTCCTGTCTTGTCAACTCAGAGGCCGAGCTGAGCTAAATTGTGTGTTGTCCTAACGGGATTGGTGCCCGAGCTCAATGTTGTACTGTTGACTGAGGATGATGGGACTTGCTGACCCTGGTAGTAAATGTGTTGCTTATTAAAACAAGCTAAGACTTCTGATTGGAGGAATAAGTAGGCGCTGACACAAGACCTTTCCACGTGTATGTCTCTGGTTTGGTACTCAGAGATCTTGTCAGTGATTCATAATCATTAGCCACTGTAGCGTCTTGAAAGACTACAATGGCTTGTCGAAGAAGCTGCGCTCCTGCCGACCTGACCTCACATGGCCGAACTCCCAAGTCCTTACCCTCATTGGGATACGACAGTCCGAGCTCAACGACCTCGGAGGTCGGTGTCAACAGTTATATTTATGTAGTGTTGCTGTAAATGTTAAAAAATTTAATTATGGTACAGAACCGAACGGAACGGAACTGAACCCGAACGGTTCTATAATTATATTTGGACCCGACGGGTCCATTTATTAAATACCCGAAAATTCTGGAACCGAACCGAACCGACCCACGGACACCCCTATATGGAAGTGGAACTAAGGGTGTGTGTAATTGCGAGTATGGAATTTGTATGAAAATAAAATAAATTCTAGGCAATTCAATTGTCTAGAACTTATTTGTATGAAAAATTATTAATTAAATGTGTTCGGTTGATTTAGTTTTCAACATAGAAAATATTATATTTATCCATTCTTTATTGGTGGTTAGATGAGAAAGATGGAATGGATGAGAGAAAGAAAGAGAAAGTGAAAATTACTTGGAAAATAAAACTACATCTTCCTAAAGAAAATATTTTCCTTGTTTTCAAGGAAAATGTGGTTACGTGACCAAAAATAGGAAAACATTTTCCGTGGAAAAAATTGTTAATTAAATAGCACAAAAGTTGGAAATTATGTGGAAAAAATACATTTTTCATGAAAAATATTTGCAATCAAACGTATCTTAATTGTTTCAAAAAAAAAAAAAAAAAGGTGTTCTTTATTGGTTTTAATTTTCTGGCAACCAAAACCAAACCAAACCAAACCAAACTGCCCTCACCCCTACCTTTCTTGAAGTTTATAACAATTTCAAAGATACCCGTTCCCTTTTAAAAAATTGCACAAACTTCTCTTAGTTCAAGTTTCGAATAACACATAGCTCACTTATTTTTTCGTACAATTTCAGAGACTCAATCCCTTTCCAAAAATTACTCAAGTTTTGAATAACGCATACATCCCTGTGCTACTTTTCTTTCACGTTACCATAAATAATAATGATAGTAAGGATTCTAGTAGTGATTTTGTTCTTCTTTGAATTTGGTTTTTTGAAAAAGTGATTTTGCGAAAAATAATTTTTTTTAGAAAGCATTGTTCAAGAATTAGACCGCATATATTTGACTATAAGTTTTTTGGGAGTTACTTATAATTGGTTAATATTATAAATAAATACATATGAATGGTGGATGAATAAAGAAATGTTGTGCGGGTATCGGTCCATGAACAATGCTGGAGTAACTGGTTATGAAAAAAATAGTTGGGGTTTTATCAAATCAAAATTAATCCATCTGAATCCCTTCAAAATGTCAGACTCCCATGAAGAGGGAAGAAGACTCCACCTTTGAGAATTTGTTCACCATCTCATTGTTCTTATTACCATTGTAACCTGGTTTTTTTTTTTAGCAAACCATTGTCAACACAGAAAATTGACTTGATTAGATCTTTGACCAACATGATAGGCAGACGATGCCCCTATCTCCACCACTGTCATCGGCTCAGGTGGTGGTAGGAGGATGTGTTGCTGGAAGATGATGAAGATTTCTAATGGCTATAGTCACAATGAACAAACTCAATGTGTTGGCATTTCGAAGTTTGATTTACAAATCTTCAAATATATTTCACGATTTTGATTTCAATAACTGTTTTCTGCTGTTTTTGAAACAATGGACGACCACTAGTAACATAAGACAAAAAAAGAACTTAAGAACATTAACCCAACCCCTAAGAAAATAAATCTCGACTTAACACTTAAAATGTCAAGACATGATGATGCCTGATACCCTGAAGATGAATGCAGTCCCGTGCTTCGAACTTCGTACTTGCATCAATACAAAAAAAATGCCTAATTTGTGGCACGCAAGACTCAAGAACTGACCTGTCCGTTTTATGACACTTCAAGCAATGGCGTAGGAAATTCTCTCCATCTCTTCAGGGCGCCACATGGTTTTCTGGGCACACAGCATTCCTTCCTTATTCTTCGAGAAGGTCATGCGAATGTCCCAGTGCATAGACTTGAGAAGGCTCTCGAGTTCATTAATGATCTCAACAGTGTCTCGGACGATAAGTTTTCCTTCCGGCCTCAAAATCCGATCAGCCTCCGCAACCAAGGCCATGAAATTACACCTGAGACCCGGAATCCAGAATAATTAGAACAAAGCATAAACATTTAAGCGTCAAATCAAGTTAATTGAGTCTGATGTACACACTTGTTTTTAATCTTCGAAAAGAGATGGTCAGCATGGAGAAGATCATAGGTTCGTGGGTAAGTACTGAACGATTCACACCAGTCATGATAAATTCCAAATAGACCTCGTTCATAAATAATCGGTAGAGTATCAGGAGCATCTATGGAGACAACATTCATAACCCACAATTTCATATCTTTAAGTGCAGCAGCAAATCTGCAAAAGGAGCCATTACTTAGGACAAGCCAAATGGTAACCAAAAGATGCTATTTAATTACATAATAATGGTATCACTTAGAGTTGATGTTCAGCAAAAGAAATGATGAAACAAATATATTAACCATTAAATACAGCATATTCCCACTCAATAAATAGAAAATAAGACGACAACCTTGACGAATTCACATGTTTCAAAAAGAAAATTTACACTAACTTTTCAATTTAGGATTCATAGTTCACCATGAAATTTAATCTTCGAAGAAATCAGCACTAGCCTTTTAAGTGAAAAATGATGCAGGATTTGAAGCACCAGATATTTAAAGTAACATTGGTTTGGTGGTTGTGTTAAAATCCGGGACAAAACTGCAGTTCGTACCAACAAAAATAAAAATTTGCAATGAAATGTAAATGAATTTTTTATAACTAGGAAGATCCAGATAGTTAGTTATTCTTACCCTCCATAGACAGCTCGCATGTCCATGACATTCCTCACATTAGACCAGTCTATTCCCAATCCATTTTGATATGACTTGCTCACAACACGCTTCCAGTGTTCATAATCTGAAGCAAAATCTTGTGGAGCAGGTTTCCCATAAACTCCTACCTGGGAACTAGACAACCAGTAAGGAGTTTGCCCCAACCTAGCAGGCCACTGTTTAGGCCATTGAGCACCACGTTCAGACGAATCGACAGGCAGTTTGTGCAGGCATGCTTGTAAAAGCACATTCCTATGCACGAGGTATAGAAAACATTAAAGCAACGATAAAACCAAAATCCTATTCTACATACCCTGCATGCGTGCAGCCCTTATTTTCTGTATCCCAGCAGCAGAGCCTCACAATAAAACCCTCCGTGAAGAATGTAAAAGTCCTATCTCAGAGAAAAGAAAACATACCAGGCAGCATTTGGATCATCAGAGTCTTTACACAGTGGAGGATCATTTTGTGATCTTTGCTCATAGCACTCGTTTGAAGTAGGTTTGCGAAATATAGCTATTCCTACTCCATTCACTCTGTCCTTGATAATGGACACAACTTCCCAACACATTGCCTTTGTTAGTTTCTTCATGGCTGCAAATAATTCCCAATAAGCACAACTCGTGAGGGTATGTGATTTTTTGTTAGCTTCAAATATTACCAGATTTTATGATGTACCTTCCCAAATCTCAACATCTTCACCAAGTTTCTGGTAGATGGGAGTCGCAGACCAAACAAAGAAACCCCCAGGACGGAGCAAACGATTCAGCTCCAAGAGAAGTTTACCTCCTGCACATTGTAGATGTTTCTGGTTATAATCACATTCACAGACAGTGAAAAGTTGTCGAGTTGACAATTAAAGTACACAACCATTGGAAATCCAGATAACTTTCTCCATTCCAATAGGAGTGCTTCTCTAGAAGGTTTCATGTTTAAATATTATAACTGTTCAACTTCCTTGCAGAACAAAGAAACTGGAAGTGAATTACCTTCAATGTGCCAAGGCACCCTACAACGTGCACAGTGGACTATATCGAAAACTCTTCCAGGGTATGGAAGTCTCTTTGTACCCATAACGGCAGATATACCAGGAATTCCTCTTTCAAGTGCAAATTGGACCTGAGCTTCATGTTCATCTTTTGGAGCCAATGACATGGTAAGCACGTCCCTATCAAAGAGGAAGCCTCCAAAGCTAGCAACACCACATCCAACATCCAGCACAACACGTGAGTGTTTTCCCCAGGCTATTTCAGGCACAGACTGCACAACAATCATTTCATATGAGCAAAAAAATTAAAAGAATCTAATGATTTTATAAAGCACTAGTAACCCATGTCTTTCATGGCATATTAAGAACATTTTTCGAACTAGCTTTTAACTCCGAAAAATATTCAATTGAATTCCAAATTATATTTGCAGCACTTCAACAATGTTGTTAAGATTATGCTTTAATTCAGAAGCAAGATTAGAAGCTAGTAAGAAGTCATTTTATTGTGGTAAAAATTCAAACGTTGCAAAGCATGCTAGAGTTATTCAGAAACAAACAGGCAGTAATTTTAGAAAATTAGCAATCCAAGGAAGAAAAGCAGACAATGAAACGAAATCTGGCAACCTTCGGGTAACAAACAAAATTTCATACGAAGTTTGCATCCAGTACAAATGTACTCTTTTCCATGTTAGATTGTCCATTTCCCATGTGAATTTGCAGTAGAGAGCACGTACTTGAATGAGGCAGATGTGAGCATACCTGTGCCAGTGTTCAATGTGTTGAGGTGACTGAAATATCTTACCTGCTGTATGAAATCAATATAATGAAGGGCGCCATGCTTAAACTGAGTTCCACCACCAGGGAACGTAAGGTATTCACCGCTAACTTTAACCCAATTTTGGTGTCCTTTAACTTCTGCAAGCTTGGTATGGGGAACATTATGATACCATATCTGCAGGAACAAATTTAGAAACAAAAAATCACGTGAGTAAGAAGAAAACTGAAAATTGAAGCTACAACAATAATATTTACTGATTTACAATACCTTTTCCCGACTCCTAGGCCATTCAATTGGGCGTTTGTATCCTTCGGGAACCGGAACAAGGCACGTGGGAGGTTTCTCAGGACAGTGCCTCTCCCTATGTTCATAATGCTTAGTTGATGAAAGCTTCCTGATTGCTTTCAAATTATCCAGGCAAGGAATGTAATCAGTCCCAGCAGTGGTATTGCAAAGTTTCCAACTGTAACCACTTTCTTTCTCTAGCTGGGAGGATTCTTGGGCTTCTTTCTCATTCTTCGACTCTGCTGCCTGAGTTGAAAAGGCTCCATTTTGAGTGGTTGTTTCCTTCAAAATTTCTGATTGAGCACCAGAAGGAAAGACTTCGCTGGACTTATCCTTTTTCTCACCAGAAACTTGATCCGACTCCTTATCCTTCTTGTCATCCACCTTCTCCTCTAATTGATCCTCTCCCTTATCCCCATCCTTCACGTTGCCAGAACTTTCTTCTGATTTCTTCTCATTATCATCAGAATTATTTTCAGTGGTCTCTCCAGTTTCAGAGTCTCTATTCTCCTTCTGAGATTCCCTATCGTCCTTATTTTCCTCTCCGTTATTAGATCCATCTCCATTCTTTTCTTCTTCGTCTTCCTTCTTTTCTTCGATATATTCTTTCTTTTCATCCTTGGAATTCTCTTCGGGACTTTCCTCTGTGGTTTTTTCTGTCTCGTCAGATTTATCGTTTTTCTCCTCCTGAATTGAACTCCCATTACTGTCTCCTTTGGTTGCATCCTCAGGCAAGTCACCAGGGTTATCCTCAAATTGCTTTGTCTTGCCATCATCGCTTGTACTACTATCATCACTTGCACTGTTACCACTCACGTTGCTTGTAGCATCATTGTCATTATCTTCATTGCTCTCACTCACACGTGCCCTTACCTCATTCTTTTTCTCCTGAGAAACATCCGAGTTCTGAACGTGAACCACAGACGATGATGTCATCATCCATACCCCAACTAAGCAAAGGGCTACAAAAACCACTATTGTAACTGTTGAGCAATAGCCTGATGATGACTTCCTACCATCAACTCTAGAGTACTTTCCCAAAGCCATGCTCTAAATTGTAATCTTGAATTAATCCTTCAGTCTTTTTATTACTACACCTGAAAAGTAAACATATAAGATAAATTCTCTTCAATTAATTTCAAGAATGTAGTGCTGAGCTCATACAAATAGATAGATAGATACGGTACAAGCACCAAATTAGCATGTAGTAGGGCATCAAACAGTATTACTACCTAATTAATGCTTCAAAGATACATCTTTTCTACTCAGCAAGTGTGATCTCATAAAAGAAAGAAACTGTTTCAGAAGTCGACATTAATTGCCCCCGAATTTTGTACACAAATAGGTATTAACTAATCAATAGCGGATCATCAATAGATCAGCGGAAAAACTAATAGCCAGATAAAAATAATACCAGAAAAATTAATCCCTTTTTTTGTCTTGAATTGAGTTGCATCTAGTTAAACTTTCACTATTTGAAAGAGTCCCGCAATTAAAATCTTACCAATCCTAGTAAAAGGAAAACAATCTTCAATAGCCCAGATCTAACTTAAATCCCCACTACAAAAAGCATCATCGTCAAGAAACCAATCCCATAAACATAAATCAAGAACAAGAACAGGATCGAATCATAACAAAAACAAATAATTCAAGATTGCACACGCTACGAATCAGAATGCATCAAGAAATCAGCTGTGGCAGCTGGGTTTTCAAGTACCTTTTCTTTATTCTGAATTCAGATCTGATACGAGTATATCAGCTTCACTCATTTTCTCATTGTGTGCTATTGATGGGTAACTTTCAGTTAAGAAAGAAGTGTACTGATGATAAGTAGATAGAGATACAGAGTGTGTGTGTGTGTACATATACACGAGGGTGGTATCAAGAAGAAGTGTGAATGGCTTGAACTTGTGTATGATTTTTTTTTTTTTTTTCCAGAATTATTATTAATTTTATATTAATCCTGGGTTTAATCTGGTTAATTTTGGGTTTGGAGGAGGATTAGTGACCACGAGAGTCGTGAAATTCTGTTGAACAGTGCGCGAGTGAGTGTGTGCGCACCGACTTAAGAGAGCCAGTATGGAGAAATTAATCCTAAGGCCCACATTTTTATATTAGATTCTTTTTGTCTTCTATTTTATTTTTAGTAAGTTTTGAAAAAAAAAATTATGAAATATATAATTGAAAAATTAATAAAAGTTATTAAATTAAATTTCAAAAAAAAATGGGGCCAAAAATTAATATTTGAAGATATTAGAGTTTGTGTTTTGTTAGGTAGAGTGGAGATTATATTGTTGACTCCTATTAATGAAGAAATTAATATTTTATTGATCATATTGGCTAATCTTATGCACATTTATGTGTGATGCAATTGAAATGCAGTTTAGGTGGTATTTAAAAATTTCAATTAAAGTGACTCATCACTTGAAAGCAATAAAGATGAGAATTATTTCGATATGACGGTCCGACATGTACACACGGTAAGACGGACCAATTAAATCATGTTATCTCGAATTCGAAATCATTAAAATCATGACTTTTCGACATTCGAAATCCATTTTCTTTTTTCTTTTCGGATCTCGATATGTCATAATTTAAATAATCAACATTACCTTAGGACCAACCTATTGAAGTCTTTCTTCACCTGAATTGGTGTCACAGAAACATCGGTCCTATATAACATTATTATATGTCATTGCAATGCCACATTAAGCCTTTGTTTGGTACTGATTAAATTTTATATTTTAATCTCAATTAAAATCAATAATTTATTTCAATCACACCTTTTCAAATACATATTTTATTAATTTTCATTAAAATCTACTAAAAATTTGATGTTAATCCCACCAAATAACAAAAAATAAATCAAATAAAATTATTCTTTCATTACTTATGGAGCTCTGATCTGAACGGGTGTTTGGATTGGAAGAATTTATCTAGCCTCGTTCGGCCCTCTTTATGTGACAATTACGTTTTTTGGAATAATGTTTTTTTTTTAGAATATATGGTTAAAAAGGAAGGAAAATTTTTCGATTTATAAGTAATGTTATTTTATTGATAATTGCATGGTTGAAAATACGAGAGAATAATATTTTTTTTTGGATAATGGGAGCCAAACGGGCTTAAAAAGCTGGACAGTGCAAATTCGGCGTCGGTGTTGATAAACCAGAACTCGGAACCACGCGCAATTTGCTCGTAATCTACACGCGCATCCGAAAAGAAAATAATAATAATATATTAATGATCGAAAAAGAGTAGGTCCCATTCCTTGCCCCAACCGACACTGTTTTACTGCTAACCATCCAAAAGCACATGCGAAATCAAAGGCTTTTGAAAGAAGAAAAAAATGTGGTGGTCAAATTCCACTCATAAGCAGTAGTCAAACCAAAATAAGCAATGTTTGAGCCGTGTTTGATGGTCATTTAAAGATAAATTGAAAGAAAATAATATTTTAAATAGTTATTTAATTAAAAAATAAAATAAAAATTGCGTTTACATACAAAATAAAATATTTTATTGTGTGATTGTTTATTTATTATGTTTTAATGAAAGTCAAACGGAGCTTAATAGTGAGTAAAAATGACTCGAGCAAATTTATGTAGTAGTGGGAAGCCTCTTCAGGTTCTTGTGGGATCCAAAGTCAATCCACACAATTTGTGAATCTGTAAGCTCTTAAATATCAACTTTTAGTATCAAACATGCTCCTAAAAGCATTAATAATTTCGGTCGGTGGTGAAGTCATTAATAGCATCAACTACGTATAAAATCTAGTTTGCCCTAATAGTATCGACAACTTTCTAGGTTATGTTGAGATTAATCTTGTCAATTACGTACAAAATCCTTTAAACATTCTTCCAATTTTAACCTAGACGAATTCGTGAATTATTTAGGATGATTTTGTACGAAATAGGTCAATCTTCATAAATTTCATAATATATGTTAAATTCGTTAGAACATTTTTTTTTAATTGACAACAAAATTCGTTAGAGACGTGAGCTACTAAGTATTGAAAGGTCAGATTCAAAAGGGTGTGAAATAAATATAGAGAGAGCAAGATTAGAGCTAGAATTTATAAAGTTGCATTTCGTTTAAATGACAATGTGTAAATTTCTATAATAGCAGAGGAGAAAATGGTGACCATTGGATGAAGTGACATATGACCTCATCCTGAAGACTGATGTCTTCTTTTAAGTGTCACTCTATCAATTCTAGGCTAACGACATTTAATGATTCTGATTTCTGAAAAGTAGCCACCTTAGTGTCTGGTCCGACTTTTAATATGTAGATTGACAATTTGACCTTAAAGTACTGTTGCAGTGAGTTGTTACATTAATCAATCATATGTGGATCTTGTACAAAAGATGTGAACCAAAAAGAGGCATTTTGTAAATGTGGAGGCTAAGAGCCTAACACTTCTTTTCTATTACATGACACTTCGGCTCGAACATGGAGTGTCGGCCTCGACATGACACCTTGGCTGAAATAATGTGTCACTTCGGCTACCTTGTATGGCCTCACCTTGATCAGGTAAGAGGTAAGGTAGAGTGCGGGTTTTGTTGCTTTACTTAATTGATTGCCACGTTGAGGATGATCTGGAGCCTTTTCATGAGAGGCATAACATAACTCTTTGCAACTAGTAGTGGATCAAACTTCACAAGTCAATTTATAAGGAAAATTAAATTAAAGTTTCTCAACTTATCTAGCTTATAAGCTATGGGACAAGAAGTTGTGTGGATTTTGATCCACACATTTTATGAGCCCAACTTATAAAATAGCAAGTTTTGTTGTCAAACATGCTCCTAAAAAGCATTAATAGCTTCGTGGGTTGTGATTTCACTAATGATGTCAACTACATATAAATTTTAGGTTATGCTGAGATTAATCATGTCAATAACGCACTAAATTCTTTAAACGTTCTTCCAATTTTAACCTAAATGAATAGTAAATTTGATAGGATGATTTTGTGCAAAATAGGTCAATCCTCTTAAATTTCATCCTACCTATACTAAAAGAGGGAGTTCGCCACGTCATCGTCGTCAATACGACGTCGTTTTCTCCTTGGACAGATGTCGGCTTCTCCCATCGTCAACCATAACAAGTCGTTTCACTCACCGCCTCTTCTCCCTTAAACCGCCATCTTCTCCCTTTAAAACACCCACACTAGCAGAAACTACGAAGGTAATTCCATGCCTTCTTCAATACTTTCTGAAATTCAAATAATTATTTCCTCGAAATCAAACTCCTACTTTTCAGCTAAAATCTCAACTTCTTATTATTCTTTACAATTTCAATTTTTATATGCATAGGTGAGATTTATTTATTGACTGTGGATTTATTGAACCGTGTGGAACGGAGCCCGGGTGCCTCATCGTGCCCTCCGTTCACACGGGGTAGCCCGTGTCCTCCGTGTGGACGGAGGCACGATTGCCTAGCCTCCGTTCCACACGGACAGGACACCCGTGTCTCCGTGTGGAACGGAGGCACGGTCCACACGGAGGTAGCCCGTGTCTCCGTGTGGAACGGAGGCACGATGCCTGCCTCCGTTCCACACGGAGGCACCCGTGTGTAATATACTTTGAATTGATATGATAATTAATTGTTTACAGGTGTGTCATTCATTAGCTGATGAATTAAATTTAATTAAGATCAACATGGAAAATTCAGATGCAACTATTTCTTTTTCAAAATTTTGTAGTACTTCTTAAAAAGTTTTCTGGAGAGGAAGGAGAGAGGATTGATGTGCAGAAGTTGTTTGGATATGTTGGATTATTTACACTGGTGGCACTATCGTGGCTTGGTAAGATATTTTCGTTCTCTTTCTTTGCCACCCTCGAAACACGATTTCTTATGCATCCTTTGGGTTTATTTTTGTCTTGTTCATTCTCCTCACTTGACATATTTAGTTAATATTTCATATTTCATATTTAGTTATTTGCTTGAATTCCAGTGTTATTTGATTATTGCCATTGACAGCCACGGGTATCTACAATTCCTTACTGTGCTTAAATGGATAATATTGTTATTCCTTGGAGTTATTATGTATTCTTTGAAATCGTTTTTGTGATGTTCATTCCATACAGTTGTTACATATTTATCTTTTCTCATCAATAACAATTAATTGTTTAATTATATGCCAATATTGTTTCAGTATGGCCATTGACAGCCTTGGGTATAGAGCCCAAATTTACAATTCCTCACTCTGCTAAAATGGATGAAGTCATTATTGCTAATGGACTAATAGGAAGCGTTCTCTCCGATTACTTTTGGTATGCAAACCACTTATTCTCACAGGAAACTTTCTTCCGTCAATATTTTTCGTTGTAATAATAGCTGACACTTTTCTACTTAGGGCCTTGTGTGTTGTTTGGACTACGCCACTGGTGGCCACCTTGGGCATGTCTCTTACCATTCCACTTGCTATGATAGCTGACATGGTGATTCATGGACGTCACTATTCTGCCATATATATTCTCGGTTCAGTTCAGGTAACGATGTTCTTGGAAGGATGGGCCGAGTGAATAAAAACATGTCAACAATATGTGAAAATACCAATATCTGCACGAAGCTTTATTGCATGCGTTGATATATAGTATTGAACTCAACTAGACAATATAATGGAGGACATTTTAGTTTTATTTTATTCCCTTATTAATTTTAACCATTGTTTAATCCTTCCTACCAACACGTAGTACTACATCACAAATATTTTGATACATTCTATTTCGTAGGACTTCAATGTGAGCTTACTTTTGTATCTCTTTAAATCTATAAATACATTGCTTGTTATATCATCCTAAAACTCTTGATTGTCGGATTTTTTTTTCATCTCACCTCCTTTTTGTTTAAAATGGCACTACAGGTATTTTTGGGGTTCGTGATAGCTAATATATCCGATTGGTTCAAGAAAAAATTGGGCTTATAGCATTCGGCTAAAATGTTCGAGCTCAATCTAGAGGTAGTACTGTTTGGTGTGCTACATTTCCGTCTAATACAAGACCAATAAACTGATGGTGGATTCTTTGTGTTGGCAATTGTTTACCTTTTGCTTCCAATAGAAACTAGGTGCATTATGATTTTGATTGTTCCCTGAATATAATAGAGTGCATTAGGAATTTTTTCCCATCGTCAACCATAACAAGTCGTTTCACAGGTAGAAACTGTCAAACATTGGAGAGGTGTCTGTATTTGTATTTGTCCCAAGTTTAATGATTCCTAAAATATTGAATTTCTTTCTGCGCTAAGCAATGACTTGTTTAAAAGTGTAGTGGAATGCAATGCTACTGCCATGAAGGCAGGTAATTCATTTGGTTTATATTTGACATGAATAATTCATTTTATCCCTTTTCTCCTCTAAAATTACAGCAGCAGGAATTACGGCGCACGGCGCGCAGGAGATCCCAAAATTCCAGTGGACATAGAATAGAGAAATAGATGTCTCAAACCAAAGACATGCAATGTTTGCTTTTAGTGTTAATTTGACAATAGTCATTTGATGTCATTTCAGCTGTGCTATATTTACTGAATATTTTACATTGTAAGTATTTATATTTCAAAACTCCTTCCACATATTATTATTTCATGTTTACTTATTATCTTCATTTTATCATATACAAATACTGAATATCATTCCACGCTATCACATACTCAATTAAACTAAGACACGTGCCTTAACTAGTAATCATAATAAATATAATTGACAGCAAAATTCTATTAATAGGTATTCACGTTTTTTCTCGACAATATCAAACATCTCAAGAACTAGTTGATGCGATTCAACTTGTTCCCTCTTGCTTTCATCTTCTAAATTAAAAATTCATTGTAAACAAATGAATATTCAAATTTCAAGAACACGTTTTTTCCAATATCACTAATAATTTAATTTTGGGGGTTTAAGCAAAACCTTATATTTCCAGATGAAATTATAAGCATTTTGGTTTTGAAGGCAAATCTTAGGTGGATCTCCTACTCTAATGAAAATAATCCATAAACCTTCAACACATTCGAAGCTCGGGGTACAATACACTGAGGCATTCAATCCAAATCCAATTTTTTATTCAGTCAATCCTTTTGTTCCAATTCCAGATTCTCTCTCATATCCTATATAAACCCTTCTCCTGTTCTT
Organism: Fraxinus excelsior; assembly: GCA_019097785.1. Lineage (NCBI taxonomy): Eukaryota > Viridiplantae > Streptophyta > Magnoliopsida > Lamiales > Oleaceae > Fraxinus > Fraxinus excelsior. Next base: position 7,283,414 of record CM032628.1, read on the forward strand.
TCTTCTATGCTCTGCGATTCTGCTACACTCTTCCTTCCTACATACGCTGAAGGTTAACATAAATTCAAAGAAAGAAGTAGAAAACAGAAGAGAGCAAAAATGGATTTTGGCGACATGACACCGATATTCGGGGAAGTAACAGCAGTCTGGTCCGCACCGAGCACCACTCCGTTAGAGCCCTTTCTTTTTCGCTTTCACGGCTTGCAAAATGACCCTTCTGGCTTCAGAATCATCGTGACTGACTTCCAGTCCAATACCTTTGAGGCCATCAGGTCCCGTCATCAGCTCGAAGATATGGTCAGTTTTTCACTTTATTGGTTAAATTTTTAATTTTTTAATTTGGGTTTTTACGTGGATCGTGTGTGATAGATAAAATCGCTGCATTGGATGCATGTAAATGCTGCTCTTTCTTGAATATTTTTCGTTCATTTGGGTTGTGATTGCCGAGTTTCGATCTTTCTGGTGTTTATTTTTTTGAAAATGCTAGCGTTACAGCAATGTATTGTTCGCTCAGCGTACAGTGCAATTACTGAAATGGACGTTTTTTCCTCCTCATCTCTTGATGTTATGACTTTTGAGCAGTGGATATATCGCTGGAACAATGGGGGCTCTAAAGAAAAATTATTGGTCAGGTCAAGTTTCACTCCAAACATAATAAGACGATACGCGTTTGGCTAAATTTAAAGCAAGTAGAATTCACTTTTGAATTAAGTATGTTATTCATTGAAAGTAACTTCTTTTATGTCAATTTTAAATAAGTAACTTATTTATCTTTAATGTCTATGAATTAAAAATTTACTTGTCATGTACTAGTAATTTTTTCAACCTTAGCCACACATGCTCTTAGGAATTCCATTTTTTTTTCCCACTTTTAAGTAAATAGGTTACTATAAAAGCAATTTTTCAATATTGCCAGGATACCTTACTTATTTAGTTCTTAAGTGAAAATATTTATTCAAAAAATAATTTCTTTTTGGAGAATGTGTGATTGAAAATGAGTATGGGGAAAAGTGATTTTCGAATAATCACTTTCGCTTAATTTTTATCTAAACCAAACAGGGAATAAGATTCTCCATGACAAACTTTCCGAAAATAGACCCAGTTCGTTTGTTAGAGATGACTGTTACTTGTGATACTTTCACCTGTTTAAATTTAACCTACCAAATTCTTGTTATATTTCACTTCTGATATAATTGTCATTTTCCCATCTCCTTTATTACACAGAGAGACAACATTGGAATTGGTGGCAACTGGTCTGAATTTGTTGATTATATTAGAGCTTCCATAAAATCTGAAGATGTGAAGCTCATTCTGGAGGGTCAATCAGAATCAGGAGGTATTTAATACTTTTAAGCTCATTGTTTTGAGGACATCATTTTAACAGTGTGTTTCGCAATGAAGAGAACATAGTTGAGAGAATTAATAAGAGGAACGGAAGTTGGAAACAGAAAATTTTATTTCCTTTTTTGTTTATTTTAAATAGATTCCTTTTTGTGTTGCCTGGTCTGTGAGAGTGTGAAATAAAATCAAAGCAACACAGAATTATTATTTTTTCGTGGAAAGTCAGTTTCTTTCAATTTTATTTTGTGGCTTTTCTATTATAAAAAACTAGAAGAGAATTTTTACTCCTACCCATCTTCTTCTTTTTCTTTTCTTCCCTCCAAATGTTGTGTGAGCTCTGTGTATTTTTTTGTGAGTAGCTTGGTGGTAGTTGAAGAAACATGTTTATTGAAATGAATTTGCCTGTTTTTGCTTTGTTGATGAATTGAGGTGCGGTTATCTTTAGGATATTTTTCTTCAAAGATGGCTTTCGGTTAATGGTTTTGATTTACTGATCTTACCAAGACATGAGCGGGCATCCCTTGCAATTGATTGTTGATATTAGGACAAAGATGAATGTGCTGGTTTCTCTAAGCTTATACTTTGCTTATAAGGTAGTCAAACTCTATTTTTATCCACACATGTCATGTTATTTTTACAACGTTCACCTACTTTTCACCACATTTTCCTTGGAACTCACTACGTGTAAGTACTTGTATATAAGCTTAGCCAAGCAAGCACTTCGTTAGAGAGATGTTTATTTTACTTGTATAGTGATGAATGCTTCTTCACGCATCATGGATTTCTTTTTCTATTTAGAGCATAGTTATTAGACTTGACTTGAGCATCGACTCGTCCAAGGCATTGGATTGGTGGTTGGACTGGAGGGTCAATGTTTGTAAAATCATATAAAATTTTCAAAATATAGAAACTTCATTTTAAGAAAAATGGGTAGTTTTAAGTTTTTTTATCATTAATTTTACTTTATTGTTGTAAACTAATTTTTTTACCATAATGTTTATATTTTTCTTATAATACTAGTCTCTGCCTGTGCAATGCACGGGTGAAGATATTTTTAAGCCATTGTTAACGTGTTCAATGTTAAGGATTGACTGGAGAGTTGATTGAACATGAATATTGTTCTTAATAAAAAAATAGAACATAAAACGTATTAACAAAACTAATTAGTAATAAGAATCTTCCCAATACAAAGTTTCCTTGAAAACTCTATGCTCTCCCATGCAAACGGCTCATCAATACTGTCTGTTCGAGCGAAAAATGTATAAAACATAGTACACAGCATATATCAAATGAATGACTATTAATTAGTCCAGCCAAATTAAAGAAATTCTTAACTTTAAATCAATGAGCAGTGAACCATAAAATAAGCATGTGAGTGATAAGATGAATATGAGCCAATGCATTCACAAAACTTGGTATAGCTTTGCAACTACAAGAAAATCTCAAGGATGAATTATTATAAGTGATTGAACATAAAATATAGTTTTACAAAAAGGTTTCAAGACAGGTCAATGTTATCCCAACCTATATATAAATTATATAACTCTTGCACGAGATCATGCCCTCGATGGGGATTGACCTGACCGGTTAGGTCGAGGGGGCAGCTCCCTTCGTGGAGGCTCAAGGGCAACGCCCCCGAAAGGAATTTTGATTTTTATGTATGTATGAAATTGGATATTTTCTAATGTTTTTAAATGAAATTATTAGTAAGTGAAATTGTATTTATAGTTTGTGTGAAATGTAAATAAGTAGAATTATGAGCAAAAAAAATAAGAAATAAAAAAGGCACGGATGCAGAGACATTAAAATTATTATTTTTAAACACGACTTTAAAAATATTATTTTCTGCTGTTGTGAAATTGAAGTTATTGGTTTTACACACAACATACCGGAGTTTCATCTTACCGAATTTAACAGTTTTCCAAAAATGAATATACTTAGCGGATTTAATCAATCTTACCGGATTTACATGAAGCATACCGTATTTGGCATATACCGGATTTACACTCTATACCGGATTTTGCATAAATTGAGTTTACTGAATTTGTAAGGACTTACCGTATATGTAAGTCCTTTTACCGTTTTTTGCATTGCATATTTTTTCCCAAATTGACAAGTGACGCTTTTTGAGGGACTAGGGGTCGAGGGGGCAGCGCCTCTCGTGGGGGTTCGGGGGCAACGTCCTTGACGGGGATCGACCGCCCGGTCAGGTTGCGGGAGTCGAGGGGGCATCGCCCCTTGTGGGGGCTCGGGAGCAACGCTCCCGAAAAGAATTTTGATTTTGATTTATATATGGAATTGAATATTTTGTAATATTTTTAAATTAAATTATTAATAAATGAAATTGTATTTATATTTTGTGTAAAATTTAAATAAGTTGAATTTTTTTTTTAAAAAAAAAATACTTAGGCACCAAGCCTCCGCACGCGGAGGCTCGTCCGCATACGGAGCAAATTGCTCCGTGTGTGGAGCAATTTTACTCCACACACGCGGAGTAATTTTTTTTCCCATTACTGTGTCGGTTTGCAGGATATTTTTTTTTTTTTTTAGAATTACATGTATCAATTAAGTCAATAAAAACCGTATGCGGAGGATCGGAGGATATCCTTGATTCGAAAAAACTTAAAAAAAGCTAATATCCTTTGTTAGTCAATTTTAATTCAATTTTAAGCTCTGGTTAGCGCATGTGTTTACCTCTCTTGGCTCCCTGAATGCAAGAATCCTACGAGAACTTCTGCTTCTTATAAAGAAATTCCAACGAGACACATCAGAAAAAAAAATTGCATCTAAAAAGCCAGACTTTGACATCTGATGCACACAGATGCTGCCTTAATGGCTGAGTGCGTGGCATTTAATATGACATTAACAATCAGTTTCTATAATCTGGGACAAGGGCTTTTTAATTCAAATGCATTCAATTTGTGTATCTCACGTGCTTCCTATCTCAGGTGCATCTCATGCAAAATTAATTGCTCAAAAAGGAAAAGGAATGCCGCGAATGTTTATTTCCCTTGCTAAACTTTCGGATGTTGCTGCTAGTCAAGCTATGGCCAATCTTTCAATGGAGCTCTACAAAGAGTATAAGAATGTTCACAAATCACTTGTAGAAGGTAATTTATTTTCTGAATTTGTAACACGTGTTCCTTTCTTGTTTCAAGCCAGTTATTAGATGATATTCAGGCAATACTTTCCATTTAATCCTTAAATTGTCGATCATAGGTATCTAGGAAAGTAGCAATACTGAAGGTTGTGAATCCATCGCATAGAAATGTTGCCGGCCCATTAATGTCTAATCACTTTAAAAATAAAGGACTGAGTAAATGCTTTGGACTTGGTAAGGAATCTGGATTTGGCAGGTCTATTGGTAGAGATTATTTTTTCCATATCTACCACTTGTATTCTACACTGCTGGAAAAGAAGAAGAAATAAGTTCAATACATCAAGCAAGACATATGCTCTTCTATATTATATTATTTGATTGTACAAAATGGAAAGAGCAGAAAACATCCCAAAGTTAAAAAATAGACACAGGAGTGCTCAAATGGGGGAATTGAAACAACCATAGAAACACATGACTCATATTTATTTGGAGTTATTGTGCTACCATTTAGTATGTTTAGTTCAATAGGGATAAAGTTTCGGATAATACCAACATATACTTATCCGAGATTTGGTTCACCTGATATTCCAACTAAGATTCCTTTAGTGCTATCTATCATATTTATTGCTCCTGGAAATTATGGAGTAAAAGTAATTGAGACAGAAATACGAAGAGGAAACGAAAATTTGTTTAACTCTCTTTCTTTTCATTGCAAAGTCAAAGACCTTATTTATAGGATTACAAATAACCAAAATAGAAAAGTTAAATCCACCTGCTATAATCTTCATTGTGATTATCTACTATATGAAGTGAATTTCACTGGATTACTCAATCAACTTTTAACATCAGTATTTATATAATGGGATTACTTTTGTCTTCAAACCGTAAACCTCTTGTGCTTGTGCACATTTCATAGATAGTATGGATCTGCGTTAATATTCATTGGCTGGATATCACTATAATTTTTGACATATTGTGTGTCACCTAATATTTCTCCCTTGTTGTGCCATGAACTGCAAGTGTATCTTTTTTTATTCCCCTGTTTCTCTTAACTATTTTTTCTGTCTGTTATTGTATCTTCAGAGCAAGAGCGTTCACTTAACTTGACCATAGTTGTAACTGCTGAACGGGTATTCACACTTGTCCTTGATATCATATTTTGACTATAAATTGATTCTTTTATCTTAACTTTGTTGTTGATATCTTTATCTGTTATTCGCTGACAATCTGATGCTTAACTTGTTGCATTGAGATGTTACCTTTGTATGTTTACATGAAAGTAAATCTAAGTAATATCTTTGCGTTAACACGAGGTTGCCTAATATAGTCACTAGGTGTTATACCTCATTTGGTGCATGGTAAATAAAGTTTGAAAGGCTGCTACATCATCTTGTAACAATGACCTGATTATTGTTATCCCACAAATTGGTTAGAACTAAATAATTTCTTACCATATTTTGCCTCTTGTTTATTAATGTGAAACTGCTATTTTTCTAAGCCCTTGTTTGATCCCCGTTGTCTAAAAACTTATTTTTCCCAAACTCATTTTCAACCACGCAGTCTCACATGTAAACCGAAAACTTTTTGTACGTTTCAATCACACATTCTCCGAAAATTCACTATTACAAAACTCATTTTCAACCAAAAGTTGGGACTCAGACGTAGGCTAATTTTTTTTTGTTATAAAATTCCTCTTAGCTGTCTAAATGGGTATTGTTTAGATACAACATAGAGCAGTATTTTTCTATGTTTGGGTTTCTCAATCTGATAACTGAAAGCAACACCTGTAGGTCAATTAAGTGGTATGCATTCCTCCATTTACTCTTGGAAACATTTTATACTTAACTAATGATATATTTACCAGCCTAAGTAATGAGTTAAATTTAATTCACAAGTAGATTATCAAAGAAATAAAAAAATGATGCTAATAGTTAAATTCAACATGCTATGGCCTTTTTCTCTCACATTTATGATCACCGGTTTACTTTTCTGTAAGCTATTTTCTCCATTTTATTTGCCAGGAAAAGAATAACAGTCTCCAGAATATGCTGTATTCGAGAAAGAACAAGTCCCAAAAGATAGACACAGAAAACTCAGATTCTAAATTGGCTTTGAGCCCACAAGATGCTTCAGGTATGCTTAACGAAGAGCATGATCACTTCTTTATGGAGACTGATTTCTTCTTCAAGCCTGAATACATCTCCATCACCATCTATATTTAAATAACTTCATAATATTATTGTTTAACCTAAAAAATGCATCAGATATTATGAAGCTATAAGTATTGTGTTTGCCTGTTCCATAAATTACTAGTCTCTATTGACCGAGAATGCTCTCTCCATATATGTCACCTCTCTCTTCTCATGTTCATTTCATTATTACTTGCAGAAAAACAAATTACTCAAAACCAAAACTCAACAAAAGTCCCTAATCGTGTTGTACCGGCACACCGCAGGTTAATTGTATATCCAATTTGTTTTTGTCTATCATAGGAACTTCATTTTGATGACATATATCTTGTCTGGCAGGGCAAAAGTGAGAGGGGCTGTTTTGGTGGACATTGAAGATGATGATTCATAATTTTAGGAAGAATTCAACACCTTATTTTTGTTGTCTGGCAGGATATGTCCAAAGTCTCATCTTTTGGTCATGTTCTTTATATGAATACACCATGCAGATGTATGGACAATAGGAAAGTGCAAGGTTTATTATTGTTCGCAAGCACTGTGGCTCAATTTAGCATATGACATTCACTGATTTTGTTTCTTTGTTAAGGAATATAATGCAGATCATCGTGATACATTTTCGGCAGATGTTCCAACATTGACATCTGGAAGATTTTTCATGCTGATTTTGTTTCTTTGTCGATAAGCTTCAGTTTCTGTAATGAAATTGGAAGATGACCCCCACATAATTCTCAGAATTTGTTTGGGAGAGATTTTTCAAAATCATTCTCAACCACAAATTCTATGGGACACGTAACTTTTCCCTACTTTTTAACATTTTTCACTTGAAAAAATTTCTTAAACAAACCCTAAATCTGGAAAAATTACTAACTTCTAGTCGAATGATATATATGATGTTTGGTCAGAGATTTTGATTTCGATGTTATCAATTATGTACATATACCACTCAACCATTATTTTTTTATATTTTACAAATACAGCATAAATCTAATTCTGGATGGTCTTTGTCTGGAGGAAGTTCCCGTGAGGTCATCAGCTGCTTGCGCATCTGGATTTCAATGTGAGATCTGTCTCTTATGCTTCCACTGCTATTCTATTCAGAACAAGCACCCTCTTTGTCCACTTGACTTGCATTTCTTACTGTTCAGGGACAGCTGTCGAGGCATGAAGTTGCTCTCAACCATACTGCACGACGTTAAAGCTGTTTAGTGCTAAAGGCTTACGCACACAGTCAAACATTCAGTGCATATATGGGACAAGTTGTATCATACTAGACAATATAATAGATAATTTTTCTCACTTAAATCATTGTTCAATGCTCACTAACTCATCTCATCAAACATACCATAAGAGTAGTTCTGGATGATGTTTTTAGCAGTCATCAGTCAAAGCTACTCCGTGCGCATGCATGTGCGACTGATCAGAATTATTCCTATTTTATCAGCTTATCTTTTGATGTGATGTTCCTAATTTATCTGATGTTCACTTCGTGATATGAGAACTAATGATGCTCAGAACAAAGGATTAGTAAATTCGTACCTGGTTTTGCTGCTAGTTTTGTCACTCGAACTTCTTCTGATGTTAGTACACGCTTTATTTCCGTCTTTTACGGATGAAAATATCATCTTCCACCAATCTTTATTACCGTGTTTCTCAGATCCCTCAGAAGGTGGTGCTGGAGAAATTTTTGTGCAGTTTCTTGCCTTCAAGTTCTTTTTGGAACTTAGAGGGATTGGGAGGGGCATCTTTAGAAGGAAAACTCCACTGTCCATGCTCTGAGTCCTTGGTATTTGACTTCTCCCTGCAGTTTTACTCTTTGTTGAGTTTCTAGTTTCAGTCTTGTTCGAATTCCTTTCTTCTACTATTGTTCTATTTTTCTCTTTCTCCTTGCTATGTTTATCTTCTACTATATCTTTCAATGATAGTTCATATGAAGATTCCGGGATGTCCTTAATCATCTCCATGAGCTCCCTTCTCCCATTGGCAATAGCCCGTCTTCTTGAAGTTGGAGATGAACAACTATGATGGTGGTTGGATGGAAGCAAAGGATAAGCTTCATGTCGAAAACTTCTTGATGTCCTTGTCCACAATCGAGGAGAACAAGCTAGGAACTGATCCTCAGTATCCCCCGAATTGTCATAAATTGTATGATCCTCTGGTGATTTTTCAACCCAAAACTCAAAATCACTTGATTCTCTCATTGGGAAATGCTAGCTAGTAGCTTTTTCCTGATAAAAATTAAAGGAGACGGTACGCAAGTAAATGGCATTTTCAACAAATAAGTATTCAAAGTTTACTTATTTCCAAGTCTTTGCCGTCTACAATGGGATGGTTAGAATTTGAAAATGTGTTCTAGAAAAGGTGTTCCCCACGCTTCAAGTTGTTCCACTCCGCCTATCATATATAATTTTGTGGTGTTTAATAGTTAGCGGTGTCAAAGTGAGCGGTCATGCATCAGGACACCAGATGCCAGATGGGTCGACACTAAGCTTGGCAGTTAGCACTATGGCCGCGAGTCTTCTTGATCGCCCTTTAGCCATGTAATAAGCATGTGAATACGAAAGAGAGTTTATCATCAAGAAAATTAAGGAAGATAACATATAATATTAAAATTTCTCTTACATATATTGAAGATTAGAAACTCTAATTTTATACCATCGAAAGTAATTCAATCGCAATAAGGAAATAAAGACGAGAAAATGCAAGATTTATAAAAGTTCGTCACAGTGTGAGATTAGTCTTATTTCGCTATTATAATAATTCTCTATAATAAAAAGAAATTTATAAGAAAAGATCGTAAACTCTATTTTCTTGAATCTCTCTTTATTATAAGACAAATTATGGCAAAATCGAAATTACAAGTGTAAAATTCATAAACTGTCCTAAATGAAATTTTATTAAACAAATATTGATTTTGTACAACGATAATAATTAGACTGCACAAACGTATTCGACAATATTATTACTTTTTATTTTTCACTAAAAATTCATGATCTGGAAGAACGAGTCATGACTAGGACATCATAGGAGATAGAATCCTAGAATACCCGGTCATTAAAATTCATTAAAATTGCTTGAAGTATTTGACAAGAAACTTTTGTTTCTGGTTCTAGAACTCGATGATGCTTTTATCTTGAACCTTGACTGCTAATTTAACTAGTTAAAGTGCAGAATTGTTCAAAAATCTTGACTGCTAATTCCTTCTGAATAATTATAATTATATTCAAAACCACATCAGCATATCCAAGTTTGCCTTTTGTTTCAAGAACTTCAATGGCTTTTATAATTTATACCATATTGGCAAATGCTAAAATTTCAAAATTCTTAAAGCTTTAAACCCAAAACATGCCTATTACAGTGTGTAATCATTTTGTAATGGAATGGCAAGACATGCATTACTTGGTAATAAATTCTCAGTCCTCAACTCCTCTTCACCATTTGCAAAGCTCTTGGACGCCTGCATCAAATCCAAGTCATCGCGCGATACCCGTACTGTCCACTCCCAGATTATCAAATCCCAGTTCAGTGATGAGATTTTCATCAACAATAGGCTCATTCATGCTTATGGAAAATGTGGGTGCTTTGACTATGCTCGTGAAGTGTTTGATAAAATGCCGAACAGGAACACCTTTACTTATAACTCGATGATCGGGACGTTGACCATATTGGGTTCTGTTACTGAAGCTGAAATGGTTTTTAGTTCAATGCCTCAGCCTGACCAATGCTCGTGGAATTTAATGGTATCGGGGTTTGCTCAGCACGAGTTATTTGATAAGTCGGTGGAGTATTTCATGAAAATGCACGGGGAGGATTTTGTGTTGAATGAATACAGTTATGGCAGTGGGCTTAGTGCTTGTGCTGGGTTGAGGGACTTGGTAATGGGTACCCAAATTCACGCTTCAGTGGTTAAGACACGATACTCATTGGATGTTTACATGGGGTCTGCACTTGTTGATATGTACGCAAAATGTGGGAATGTAGACTCTGCTCGGAAGGTTTTTGACAGGATGAGTGAGCGTAATTCTGTGTCTTGGAATAGTATGATCACTTGTTATGAACAAAATGGGCCTGCAAATGAGGCACTTGAGGTTTTCGTGAAGATGATGGATTGTGAGGTTGAGCCAGATGAGATGACACTGGCTAGTGTGGTGAGTGCTTGTGCCACCCTGTGTATGGTCAAAGAAGGCCGGGAAATTCATGCCCGAGTGGTGAAATTTGATAGGTTCAGGGATGATCTAGTAATATGTAATGCATTGGTGGATATGTATGCAAAGTGCAATAGAATTCGCGAAGCTAGGTGGATTTTTGATAGGATGCCAATTCGAAATGTGGTGTCCGAGACCTCCATGGTTAGTGGTTATGCAAAGGTAGCAAGCGTGAAAAATGCGAGAGCCATGTTTACCAAGATGATGGAGAGGAATGTCGTATCTTGGAATGCTCTTATTGCGGGGTATACTCAGAATGGGGACAATGAAGAGGCACTTGGACTCTTCCTTCTTTTAAAAAGGGAATCTGTATTGCCAACTCACTATACCTTTGGGAATCTCCTCAATGCTTGTGCAAGTCTTGCTGATTTGAAGCTCGGCAGGCAAGCTCACGCCCACATTTTGAAGCATGGATTTCGATTCCAGTATGGACCGGAGCCTGATGTTTTTGTTGGTAACTCTCTCATAGATATGTATATGAAATGTGGATCGGTTGAAGACGGAAGCTGGGTGTTCAGAAACATGTTGGCAAGAGATTGGGTTTCATGGAATGCCATGATAGTTGGATATGCACAAAATGGGCATGGGACTGAAGCGCTCCACTTGTTTAAGGAAATGTTGGCATCTGGAGAGAAACCAGACCATGTCACTATGATTGGCGTTCTTTGTGCATGCAGTCATGCAGGTCTGGTTGAGGAGGGTCGTCAATATTTTGATTCGATGACCAAAACGTATGGCCTAATGCCTCTGAAAGATCACTATACATGTATGGTCGATTTACTTGGCCGGGCTGGTTGCCTCAGCGAAGCTAAGAATCTGATTGAGTCAATGCCTATGACTCCTGATGGCGTTGTATGGGGATCTTTGCTTGCTGCTTGTAAGGTTCACCATAACATTGAATTGGGGAAATTTGTGGCTGAGAAACTTTTAGCAATTGATCCTGACAATTCTGGTCCCTATGTTCTTCTCTCGAACATGTATGCTGAACTTGGGAGGTGGAGAGACGTTACAAAGGTTCGGAAACTCATGAAACAGCGCGGTGTCAACAAACAGCCTGGTTGTAGTTGGATTGAGATAGGGAGCCAGATGCATGTTTTCTTGGTGAAAGATAAGAGGCATTCACATAAGAGGGAAATATATTCACTATTGAAATTGCTAACTAATATGATGAAGCGTTCTGGATATGCTCCAAATGTTGGTGATTTGGATGCTGATGAGGAGCAGAATAATGCCGAACTTACCATGCTCCAAGAACTGGAAATACCACTAGTTGCTGCTGTCAGATAATCATCAAATTTTTGGTACGACTGATTAGAAAGACTTTTGCTTCAGAGTATTGTTCCATTCTGTATTTAAAGTCAAATCAGTGTATACCATCCGCCTTAATATTAGTTTTGCTTACTCTAGCTTACATTTTTGGGTGAACTCCCTTCCCCAGGACATGCATTTAGGCTTTAGCTATTTTCAGTTAATGGAAACACAATCTTTTCGTATGTTCTAGTTTTGTATTATCTGAACGTGCATCATTTTTAGCATCTAAGTATTTAATTAAAAAAATATCTTTGACATTGGTTAGTATCCCGTGATTCTTTGGTGTTCAAAAATTTTTTGATGGCAACGGGGCGGGGCCGCGGTTAATGCCCCATTTAGTTTTTTTTTTTTAACCAAAAATTTCTAATTAAATACAATTTAAAATTTTATAATCCAAAGCAAATAATACTTAAAATAATTACATCAATATTCAAACCAAACAATGAAAACAAACGATGTCCAAAATTAAATAAACAACGTTCAATTTTTTTTTTTTTTTTTTTAACTAGGCGGGGCGGGGCGGGGCAGGGCAGTGCACCCTCGCCCCGCCCCCCCGCCCTGCCAACCCGTCGGGGCGGGGCGGGTTTTTTTGCCATCTCTATAGACCATTATGTAAATTTAGCCAGTCTTTGCTGCAGAAACTCCATTGATAACTGATATGAGCTATTCTTTGTAGTTTAGTTATGCTTCAGTCATACTGAACTTTCAAATCCATTGTCTTGCTGATCCCCATTTCCCCCTAAATTAGTCTCTCTCCCTCTTCAATATGTGGGCAGTATCGGAATGGGGGAAGTAGCGGCCAAGTTTGGGGAGGAGGAAGATCAGTTTTGTTTTTTTCCCTTTTTTTTTTTTTTTTTGACGATAAAACAAAGTATTCAAATGTTGTTATGTTTAATTTTCTCAAGAAAAATTATGGCCCAGAAGATAAATATGAGTGACTGGTCCTGGCTGTCTCTGTGAATATCTCTCATTCTTTATACATAATCCTTGCATATGTATGCGTGTGCGTGGTGCAATGTGTACGGAAATAGACAAGTTGGAAGTGTCCGTGAAATTAATTTGGCACTTGTACAGACTCAGCACGTGAATAAATCTTGCATCACATTCACGGGCTTGCAACTTGCACTTGGATATAGAATTTTATTGACATGTGAATCACTGAATTGTGCTTGCCACACATTTTTAGCTGGAATGGAAGAATTTATGTGACCGATATTTCAATTTTTATAATTTAAAATTTTCCATGTGTTGAATTTTTAAATTCGTTTAAGATTAGAAATCGAAATCGAAATCGAAATCTTTAAAAGCTTGCCCGAGCTGGCTGGCTTGAGCAATGGATAATGTAGTTTGAGAACCTTACAAAGTAACCAAATTGTTGCTTGAGGTGCGTACACTTTTGTTAACAAGTTCAGTCAGATCCGACATGAGGTCCCGCCTTTTCATCTGGAGCTCCCTTCCATACACGGGAGCACTTCCCCTCGGCTAGTGATCCTAAGCGCACCTACTATTACGATGAACACGTATTGCACAAAATATACGACGACTAGTAAGTGTGACCTCATCAAGGATGCGTCATCACGAGTTCATTGATTTATTTCTTGTGTTTCATTATACAACCCATCTTCGGATGGAATTATTTACCATTCTTAGTAGGGGTACACATATCATTTGTTCATTGGACAGATAGAAAAAAAAAAAAAAGAAGCAGCATCCATACAGGTGCTATCACGCACGCATCACCTATCAACAAATACTGTCAAAAGCCCTATTCAAGCATTATCATTCTTTGGTCTATACCCCCTCTCAAATGTAACTCTCTTTTCGTTATTGATAATTGTTGAATCACTAAAAGCGCAGTTCAATCTGAATGGCCCAATAAGTGAAGCCCAGTTGGAGAAGTCAAAACAAAATCCCAAGTTGGAGTGTTGGCGAAATAAAGACCCGCCAAATTGGTAATGGCATCGCCCAAACCTGCGCAACGCCCAGAATCTGCGCGAATGGAATACCCAGCTGTCGCCCAAAGCAACGAGTCTATCATCGCCCGACCTTCTAATCACCCCGTGTTTTAGCCACGTTAGACATTGTATTTACTCAGACCAACGGTTATTGAAATGGATATCGAGCACTTTCGTCACGATCCACAGTTCTAAGAGTCTAGTTGGGGGCAGTTGAACGACAACAACATGATGGCAGCAGTTAGATAGACAGTTCCACGATTGCCCAGCCACCATGAAGGAAGTGGGTAGTTATGGATTGATCAAGTAGTTTTCAAACGGTTTGCCACAAAGAAAATCATCAGAGTTGTATAAAAGGAAGAAAAGACATAGAGAAAGGGACCCCCGAATCAAAAACTCTCAACAGAGAATATGTAATTTAAATTTCTTAGTATAACTTTAATTTCCTTCTTTTAGTACTCGTGTGCTTGCACCCCTTAGATGCATTCTGTTCATTTCTGATTGTAAATCTTCGTTCGCCAATAAAAACATCCATTTTTGGAACTTTGTCTCAAAATGTTTGTTCCTTACACAATCGTCTGATTTCCCTTTTAATTGTTAGCGACCCAAAAACCGCGCGAAACAATAAAATACCCACATAATGTGATTTGATTAAAATAAATTACTGCATTTTCAATATCGTTTAGGAATAAATTAATCAATACTCTACATGCATATAGTTTGAACAAAATTTTTTAAAAAAAGAATTTCTTCCACATAAAATTCTTTTATTCAATAATAATTTGACTTTAATCCATATGTTTTATGTAACCCTGATCCAATAACAAGAACAATTAGGCAATTACATAAACACAGTGTTCTGAATTGCCCAAGAAAAAAGAAAAGAAAAGGAATGAACTTGTAGAGGGAGAGCTTCGTCGCCCGACCACAACTACTCCGACTTGTGAACAGAACTCACTCAAAACTGACTTGTGAGAAGCCCCTGTAAACCAAACTTTAACTCATCGTTGGCGACTCAATAGAGCGGAGCGCTACCGTTAACGTTGGCGTTCAAATGAGGATCCCTTTGATCCCTCTATGTGAGCATCTACACCTGAGAATGAGATAAGAAACAAACCTGTAAACCAAAATGAAGCACACCATTATCACATAATTCCTCCACCTACTTTTCTCATCTCCATAGCCTTCTTCTTTGAGCACATCTTCACCACTCACTACACAAGTTCCAAACATGTAATCCAAACACTTTTTCGAATCCAAGAACTCATTTATCAACAACCCTTCAAATGGATACTTGAACAAGGAAATATAATGCATAAAAATCCAGTAATTTGGGATCCCATGTTTCGATATGAAGTACCCAGAAAACAGAAAGAATGATCCCATAACTGCTGATATTACTGAATTCCCCACAATGAAATTCGGCACCAATGCACTGAAACATACTACTACTGAATTTGCTGTGTAGAGAATCAACCAAATTAGCAGCAAGAAATGGGCGAAAGCTGTGAAACTGTGATGTAATCCCACTAGCCAATATACCGGTACTGAGAATAATATTGCGAGAATAAGCAGAAATGGCAAGTAAACAAGACCATTAGCAATGGCGTATGATGATACTCTGTAGCTGCCGTGGGAGGTTTCCTTCATTAGTATTTCCCTCTCTTGCAGGAAAATTGGCAGGGCTTCGGTTGTGCTTGAAAGCAAAAATGTCAAAATGAATGCAAATAGTCCCACTCTTTCTTCTGCACCCTCTAAATTGTCTTTAAGATTGTAAAAGATTGAGCCCAGAATAATCCCAGATACCAGCATTTGAATTGTCCTGCACACAAACAGTTCTTTGCTTCTGTAAATGTTTGTCCAGAATCTCTGCATCAGAATAATGGTTTCGCACAATCTGGAATTCGTGAAACCAGTTCGAAAATCGATTTCAGCATCGATGGATTCTTCGTCCATAACCTTGGATTGTTGAAAGAGTTGTTGCAGAGTACACCTGCCAGTTCTGCCTTCACCTTCAATTTTCTTGTTTGGTGGAATTGGTGGCAATGGGGACTGCGTTTCTTTCTGCACATTATTTGTTTGTTTAATTGCTTCAATGGATTCTATGGCGAATTCGACCACGTTTACATGTGTAGGAAGGACTAATCCCATCAGCCCCAAGTTGACAGACAGTAGATCCACCGAGCCCTGGTGCAGAACAGAGCCATTAGCCAACAAGAGAATCGAATTGAACAGTTCCACAATTCTGAATCCTGGCTGGTGAATGCTAAGAATGATTGTCCGGCCCCGGGTTTCGGCCATTGCCTTAAGCATGTCGATGATCTGAAGAGCTGAAATGCTATCAAGTCCAGAAGTTGGTTCGTCAAGAATCAGCACTTTAGGCTCATGTATCACCTCCACACCAATGGACACACGCCGCCTCTCTCCACCAGAAATCCCCCGGACCCTGTCGTCCCCTACTCGTGCTCCGGCTACATGACTCAAGCCCAGTTCCTGAATCAACGATTTCACCCTTGACCTCAATTCCGCCCCCGGGAGCCTTAACCGCAGTTTTGCACTAAACGTCAAGGTTTCTTCAACAGTAAGGAGTGGAAATAACGTATCCTTCTGAGTGACATAGCCAGAAATCTTCTTGAACCGGGCTTTATCAAGTGGTTTCTCATTGACATAAACGGATGCAGATTGCGGTGTAACTTTTCCGGCAAGGATTTCAAGCAATGAGGACTTTCCAGCACCACTTGGACCAACAATGGCAAGAACTTCCCATGGTTTGGCTCTTAAATTAACATCTTTGAGCACAACTTTAGGTACATTTTCTTGCTGTTTTCTTGTGCTAAAAATCTCTCTTTTGTGTGCATGGATTGCGTAATTTATTCCTATTGCTTCAATTTCACAACCTTTTTTCTTCATTGAAGACAACTCTGCTATTTGCCTCTTTAAGCTACTCGCTCAACATGTATTGCAAAATTAAACTACTCTTCCTATTTTATTAATTCAAAAAGGTTCAAGGCCTTTGGAAAATTACTGGATGGAATTGATCGAATAATGACATTTGACTTCTTGAATTTGTTTGATAGTTCACGTGCTTGCATATCTCTATTTTTGTGTCATGGACATCAGCATATATTGTGATATCATACATGCCATTTTTAATGTCTCCCTGATCTGTCTCTGTTGTTTCTTCACTGAAACCAATTCATTGTGTTTTTTTGTTGTCAACTTGTACATCATTTT
Source organism: Fraxinus excelsior (assembly GCA_019097785.1). Classification (NCBI taxonomy): domain Eukaryota; kingdom Viridiplantae; phylum Streptophyta; class Magnoliopsida; order Lamiales; family Oleaceae; genus Fraxinus; species Fraxinus excelsior. The sequence continues at coordinate 7,300,746 of CM032628.1, forward strand.
CAAGAAGTCGTTTTTTTTTTTGGGTAATTAGCGCAAAACGTCCCTATCTATGACGGTTGTTGTGGAAAACGTCCCTACGTTCGATTTTTTGGTGCAGAACGTCCCTACCTTTGCATTTTCTTGCGCAAAACGTCCTTTTGACCAATTTTTAACATAAAATGACCATTATACCCTCTTATATAAATAAAACAAAAAAGAAAAGAAAAGAAAAATAAAGAATAAATTACAATCTAGTCCAAAACATTTTTAAAAGTGCAAATCAATCCAAATAAATTATTAAAATATTAAAAATAAAAATAAAAACTTTTCTCTCCTATCCCCATTTCTTGTCTCGCCCTTTCTTTCCCCGTCTCCTTTCCCACTTCGACGGAAAAGTTTTTATTTTTATTTTTGATTTTTGATTATTTTTATAATTTATTTGGATTGATTTGCACTTTTAAAAATGTTTTGGACTAGATTGCAATTTATTCTTTATTTTTCTTTTTTGTTTTATTTATATAAGAGGGTATAATGGTCATTTTAGGTTAAAAATTGGTCAAAAGGACGTTTTGCGCAAGAAAATGCAAAGGTAGGGACGTTCTGCACCAAAAAATTGAACGTAGGGACGTTTTCCACAACAACCGTCATAGATAGGGACGTTTTGCGCCAATTACCCTTTTTTTTTTTTGGTAAGTAAGTAGGAGCGAGCGTTAAATGGGGGTGAGACAAATCTTGCTTACCGTTAGCTCGGTACATACATATATTACTCATATGACGAGCCAACGAGCGGCTCGAATGGAAAAATCATTGCTCGACCCGTTAGTGGGGAGGGCTAAGCTGATGAGCGGTTCGCCCCACTTAATACAAGTTAAAAAATTATTACTAAATCATGCATATTCGGAAAATGTCGGCAACATAACTCAAACCTCGCTATTGTGCATGGTTATATTCTCTCATTCAATAGGTTAAACTGAACAGTACTAAACAATATATAAAGAAAATAACCTATTTAGGTTCATTGTTATACATTTTCTTAGAACACTCTTTATACCAAAAATGAATGCATGAATGAGTTGGTTAGAACTTCATGGTAAATGGATTTTTTTTATTTTATTTTATTTTTCAATTTTATATACTTCTTCGAATTTCTAATCTTGAAATTTATAGCTTTCAAATGTAATTAAAAACAAATAATTAAGCTTAACTGTCAAAATAAATGACTTAGTTGAATCCCCGTGTTTGTTTGGCTCCTATTTCTATTTGGTTCAGCTACAAAAGTCAAGAATTAATTTTAACCACACATTTTCTCAACTTCATAACTTTTCAACCACGACTTTTATCAATTTTTTATTTAAAAAAATTAAGTTTTATCTCAACCAAATACATCGATCAAAGCCCGTGACAGTTCCATTTCATATAATAAAGTTTTGAAGGGTCCCAACACTTTCTTATCTGAAGCAGCCCGTGAACCTATTTTTGTGTTCCAAATTGTCACCAATACGAATAGTATACTGTTATTGTTATTAAATAAATAACTAAAAATTCTCAGCCACTAATAAAAATTAATATAAAGTTTAGGACAAATTAAAGTATGATTAAAGCAGGTGGGTCAAAGTGATAAATGATAGTTGATCGAAGAAGTCGTAAATAAATACCAACTTTGAGACGTGGAAGCAGAGTCAGCTCAGCCTCTAAACGAGTGAACTATTGGAAATGGTGCCAACTTTGACCAGAAGTGGATCAACTTTGATCACAATTTTAAGTGGGACTCGGTGTCCGATTTATTGAAATTAATGTTCAATTAAATTCTACGTTCCGAGTAGATGAGTGTAGAATATTTAATTGTAAAAAATCATTTCAATATGAATGAGAAATTATGGTTGAAAGTTGAACAATAAATAAGAAAAATAAATGGGAAAGAATTGGAAAACTGTTCCAATCCCACATATGTTGCAAACACAACCTTGAACCACTTAATAAACTTTAAGTTTGGAAATGGGTTTGAGCCCAAGGGGTACCAATAGTTTTTGAAAGGGGGGAGTTTTAGACAATGTCTAGACTAATCCAAGGCCACACGCGCACGCGCCGCCGTCCATCCAACCGGTTGGGTTGTGGGCTTGGACCGGGCCCGTGTCAATATTAATTTTTTGGGTTAAATTTATTTAAATTTTATCCGAATTCAATTAAGAGGAAATTACACCCACCCCTAGTATTAGATTTCCATTTTCATAATTCCAATGTTAACTTTAATAATTCAATAATCAGGTTTTAATGAATAATTTAAAAACATTTTTTTATTTTTATTTTTATATCTATATTCAATAAAATCATTTCAACACAACCAAACCCTAAAATCATTTCAACAAATCTCCTCTCCACTCTCATCTCCCGTCTCTCTCAACGCCGTCGCCTCCCCAACGCCACCGCTTTTTCCCCTCCTCTTTTTCTCTCCTCCCCATATCTATTCTCAGAAGCCGACGATCAGGTTTAGCAGAAAATGCGGAGGGCAATTTGTTAACAGTTTCAATGAAAATCTCGCGATTTTGGTCTCACCCATTTCTCCACTTGACACAACAACCGGCTGCCGCCTCCACGGTGTGTGAAGAGACATTGAAAATGATCAGATCTTCTGGTCCTTACTATTTATCCAAGAATTCCCAATTGGTTGCTCTCGGTAAGCTGTTATATTAAAAGGATTTGGGAGTGGGTCCAATGATAATTTTATTTCATGCGTCTTCCAGTTTGTATTTTTGTGGTTGCTACTAGTTCCCTTTTTCTAGTTTTCAAGTTTGTTTTATTAGATGGTTGTGGTGGTTGTTTGTTTGATTTTTTTGCTGATGGTTGCAGATCTGTGGTGGTTTCCGCCGAACGGTGTTGTTGGGTGTGTGGGCGCGATGGTGGTGGAGGTGCGATCTGTGTTTTGGTGGAGGTGTGGAGTGCGGTTGTGGTGCGTAACGGTGTGTAGGACGCCACCGTTCGCTGCAGTTCATCGATTGGTTTTGAGATTTTGATGGTGCCACTGGGGAAGTAGTGGCGAAGTGATAGTCACAAATGATTTTGGTAGTGGTCACAAATAATTTTGGTTGTGACCAATAATTTGGTTGGTTGGCAACCAATAAACGATATGTGACCAATGAATTAGATAAAATGTGACCAATACATGATGTGTGACCTAAATTTTTTTTATTTTTGACCAATAATTTGATAAATTGTGACATAAAAATAATTTATATCCAATTAATGTGATGTTTGTGACCATAAATAAGTATTGTGACTTATAAATTTTGTGATCCGTGACTGATGAATAAATTGTGATTTTTAAATTTTTAAGTTGTGACCAATGAACAAATTGTGATATATGAAAATTTTGAATTGTGACCTAAAAATTTTCGCCGGAATCGTCACCGGAATCGAAACAGTTGTTTGGTATTGTTGCCGAAAATGAGTTGTGACCGGAATAGAGTGGTGGAAATGAGTTGTGACCGGAATAGGGTGGTGGGGTGTGGTAATTATATTATATTAATAACTTGATTTAATAATTCATAAATTAAAAATCAAAAACCTGATTTGTGAAATTTGGAATTTCTTCTTGTAGTTTTGAAAATGTGTAATATAAACACCTTAGAAATGTATTGTTCCCTTCAATTAATTCCCCCCCTCTACAATTTATTAAAACAGTGTGTTAAGTGGACGTGAGTGGTGAGTTGATCTATATAAATGGTCATCGGGCTTTCATTTCAAATATAGAAGAATCACAAATCATCCTGCATACATACTCCTTTTCTTTCTGCATTAGTCGACAGAGAACCTAGTTCTCGCCTCGATCATTCTTATTCCAAATTCTGGAATTCTTTATGCATTCTGTTCTTGCTATTTATGCATTTTATTCTTACTGTTTATGCATTTCGTTCTTATTTTTATGCAATTGCAAGTCATATTCTGAAAATTTTATTCACTGCGAAAATTCTTCCAACATGAACTGATTGTTTAACTCTTGTTTGAGTCTCATTGTTTAAAAACTTATTTTTTTTTCAAATTCATTTTAAAAAATACATTCTTTCAATAAAATAATTTTACATGTAAATTTAAATTTTTTTCTACTTTTTATCTATACGTTCTCCAAAAAATCATTATTACAAAATCTATTTTTAAAAAAATGTGGCTCAAGTAAACCGTTGTACATATACTTTCCAACTATTAAAATCATAAAGTCTCGACCCGAACCATTAAAATCATGTCACATTAGCATTCAAATTAGTAAGGGAGAAACAGAGTGGACATCGGATGTCGATGTGTCATGATTTAAATGGCTTGAATCCAAAGTATTACAATGTATGTGATCAGTTCTATTATGTGTACAAATAGAATCGTCTCATCGAAACATTTCTCCAATATTGAACTCCAGATTTATCCCAACCCAACCTATAAATTGATTCCGTGTTTTCAATTTCAAAATATCCCATTGTTAATAATTACTCTTAAAAGTTCGATACTTGAATTGTGCTCTTATTTGAAAGAGGTATGCGTGGACACGCTTACTAGTATCCAATTTATAGAAACGCAATCTAATAAAACTTGATTAGAAACAACTTAATTAAGTTGATATTTACGTTTTAGTATCCAATTTGGTCACAAGCAGCTTAATTATACTGATATTTCAAATGTGTGGACATAAAGTAATGCTATTTATCATCACTGGAGTTATAAACACAATATATGTGACGTTAATGTGACATTAAATGATAGGTGAAATTAAATAAGTTCATTAACTTATTATTTGTAGTCATCTAAACTGTATTTATAATCCACTGGGGATGAACAACATTATTCGTGCACATATCAACATTACTCGTGGACATAACATTCTTGAGAGTACCCAATTCATGTGGACAGTGTAACAAAACTTAGTTGCTGATAAATACTAGGATTTAACTTATCGATAAAAATTGAAGGCATCATTGTGTGGTAAAATGGAGGTCCGAATTTTCTCGTCTCTATCTCCTGCTGGTAATCTCTCTTTCTCGATATAAATTTGTGTCTTCTTTGGTTTGAATAACTGTAGTATTATGATTATTCGTCGAGCCAATTATTTATCATCTTTTCTTGGAATTCCCTGTAGTGTGTTCTCGACTACTTGAACAGAACCAGTTATTTCATTGATTCAAGGTTACATTTGGTTAATTTAAATATTATTTTATGACAAAAATATTTTTATTTTATTTATGATATCCGTTTTTTTTTTTTTAGTCTGGGAAACTTGAAGAAGAAAAGAATTATAAATACTTTGAAGTTCAAAAGAATTTGTCGATTTGGCTGAATTAAAACCTAATATTAAGAAACTGGACGATGATAATTCTTTAACAATTTAGATGGGTTGAAAGAAACTCACGTAAAGATTGTATCTATGAATTTCATATGAAGTTAATAGGCTGCTTCATCATACATACGCGACTTTAAAGCTTGGTCATTGGCCTGTAATTTGAAACTCAAAAACGAAGTGTGTAGTGTCATATTTCCATTAACATTATCCTGTTCCCAACTGGCAGCAGATTCATTTTTCCAGGTCAGGCATCACATGTACATGTGGAAGAAGAAGTATCATAAGTTTAAATCTAATGTGAACAACAGATTTCTCAAGAAGAATGTGAAATTAGAAAAGGCATACTCCTCAAAGAAAAGTAGAGGTTCCGTTTATTGTTTGAATAATCCAGAGAATGATCCTTGTGTACCTTCCGAGACTCAACTACTCAATGCCAAAGTGATTTATTCAGTTGCTCCTGCCATGGGCCATAACAAGGTATGATTTCTGTGTCGTGTACTTTCATACACATGGATCCTGTCTATTTGACATTTTTAACTTTTAGTATGTTTTTCCCTGATTTTACAATTGTAAACTGAGAGATTGTTGAGTTAAAGTGTATATTCTGTCTCAATAGCTTCATAAGCACATTTTATTTAGCTTTCTCAAACTTAGTCGCAAATAGGCTTTTTTATTTAATCTAGAATAATCTTTTGTTTTGCTTGAATATATTCCTTTGGAATCGATGCTTGTACATGTTTCTTTAACCAGTAATGCTTTGTATTGTATTAAATTGGAAAAGTAAATTGTGATCACTCCGTTTGGGTTCTGCATATGCTTAAATAGCTGTTGTATGTTGTGTTCACTGTTCACAATTATCTCTGAAATACTTACCAACTGACAACTCCTGCTTGTCTCCACTTTATCTGGAAGACTAATTCTTACGTTGCATTTGTAATTTCTAAATATTAGACTATCAGGAAAATAAATCAGTTGTTGCGTGGATTCTTAATCTCCATCATCACTTATCCTATTCAACTACACTACCAGCAATATTGTTCTTTGGCCTTTTTGTTAATTTTAATCATAACATAGGAAAATAGATGGTATTTTCTCCCAAGATTTTCCATAAAATTGTCATGTTTCTAGATTATTGAAGTATATAAGTAAACTGTGGTTTTGGAACCCTATTTAATGAAATGAGTAATCTAGCAGTTAACTGAATGGAGTGGCAATGAAGAATTCAAGTAGCCGACCCCAAATTTATTGGGAACAAGACTCTATCTTTTGTTGTTGAATCGCTATTACTAGTTATGAGAGCTCCAAGATTGTAGTTAATTCAATTGCAGGGGACATGATTGTACTGAATATTGGGTAAAGAGCTTTTACCTAGTGTCCTATCATCATTAATCTTTTAACTTCACTCTATAACCTGCTATCACCTCCCTCCTCGCCACCTCAAACCCAATTCATTGGAGTTTTCAGTTGAAGCTCTAATTGGCAAATAAAATTTGTCATATGTTGTAAATTTGAAGTTATATTGATACCTAAATATTATTATCAATGCAGCTAACAGATTGCTCATGTTCTCTTTTAGCATTTTCACCCAATTATGGTTTCTTGTTCTCTTTTATTTTGTTAAAGCTCTTTGTGTATTTGTAACTGAACTTTGTATCCATTTATCTTTTTTCATTTTTATTTCCTATCACTTGATGTATAATATAGCACATATAAAATTGCAAAAGATAAAAACAATGCATTATTGGACAGATTGGTGCAAATGATGCATTAATTTCAGAAAAATGAGTTGAAAATTGAAATTTTGCAAAGATTTAGCATGCATATTTCATTATTCTAACTGGAAGCTTTAAAGAAGCCACTAGCTAGCATTTTTACTCTACTGTCTTACTGAATTGGGTTTTCTTGTTCTCTCTCGTTGTATGACATAACCTTCTCGGAAGAGAACAACATAGGCACCATGATCTCTTCTTCTTCTTCTTCTCAATTTCGTTCAGATCTTTTAATTATGCAAATTATTCAGCTTATCACTTGAGTGTTTCTGAAGATTTTCTTCTCCTCAGTTGGCTCTCTCTCTCTCTCTCTCTCTCACACACACACACACACACACTCACACTCTATCTTTATCTAATTAACTCCGTATATCAGGAGTCGCACCCTGAATGCAATTCCAGAGTTCCTGCTATTGTGAATGCTCTTGAAAAGATGAAACTGACTTCAAAGGTACAAAAGTGATTACGTATTTAGTTTCACATCTTTGTATAGCTAGATGATTTTGTCAACCTGTTTGCAAAACACATTTAGCAATTTATCAGTTTTTTTCTTACTATGAATATCTAGCCCCTGCTTGATGCACATTCTTAAGGAAATAATGCATTTTAAATAGTGACGTGATGGAAAATACGTGGTTAAAAAAGAAGGAAAAATTTTGGATTTGCGTGTAATATTATTTTTTTGAAGATTGTGTGGTTGTAAATGAATATTGAAAGAATGCATTTTTTTAAGACTGTGGATCAAACATGGCCCTAATATATTAGCTTCAGATCCTCCGTTTTGGTCCAAAGTTTCCATTATGGTGTTCTAAGTGGGGGAAATTATGTTCTTGGTTTTGTAATTTTCTCTTCAAAGTTACATAAGATCACTTTCTTGTTCATCATGCCGTCTTGTGTTTCAGTACCGCGGCACAGAGATTATTGAACTTCAAAGTTTCAGATCTGCTAGTGTAGATGATATAGCAAGTGTTCATGAAAGAGCTTATGTGTCTGGACTTGAGAAGGTATATCTATATTGCCCTTTATCTCTTGAAGTTGGTCTTTAATTGATAATGAAATATTTTTGAAAAGTTGTTAGTGTATTCGACTAAAGAATAAGCATGTGATTGTCTGATTTATCATTTCTAAAGTAATCCTATTTAGATGAACTTCTCAGTGGCTAGTCTTAGCTTTATTTCTATTCAATTTTTCATTTTTTTATTTTTTAACTTTTTGGTGGTATTTTCAGGGTCATATCCTCACTAATTTTTAATTTGTTTCATCATGAAGGATGAAGCCATTATGACTTTAAATTTGGAAAAAGCTAATTTACCCTTTTCGTTAATGTGATAATGTGGAACTATAGTTATCTGATCTCTCTCTCTCTCTCTATTGTGTTTTATAGGCAATGGCTCAGGCTTCAGAACAAGGTCTTATTTTTATTGATGGCTCTGGACCAACTTACGCTACTGCCACGGTGAGAACTGTAGTTTCTCCCCATTTTCAGTGCTATTACTGCAAACTGATATTCATCACTGCTATATTTTATGACTATCCTTTCATCTTTTGAAGAGTTAGATATCTTATTATAAGAAAGTTAGTACTGGCTTTGAAGATAAGCATCCAAGAGAAATTGTAAGGTGAATAGTATCAGTACACTAACCAATCATATCAATTGTCGACATTATTCAAAAGCACTAGTCCTATTTATAAAATTCAACTAAAATAGCAAGTTTCTGAAATAATAAAATTGTAAACTTCTTAACTTAAGCCTATTATGGTCAGAAAATAAATCAGAATTTATTTCTTAATTTTATGACTAAAATAAGTGTGTACTTTTCGTAAGTATTCAATGAAATTCTCATCGCTTATGATTTGTATACAACTTCTAATAATAATTTTCTATAACTACTAATTATACATACATGATAATAATTTTCTCTTGGACAATTTTTGTTTGATGTCAAAATTTAAAAAAAATAATTTTACCCATTCTCTAAGAGTATTAAGCATTTGGATGAGACAATTCAGAATGGTCTGAGAGCAAATAAAGTCTTGTAATCAAGTCTCGGCACTATTTTGTGAAAATTGTGCACATGTAAGGAATTTGATGAAAAAAAGAATCTGGCCTGCATGTAAAGAACACCAAGTTTAAATGAATATGTCCTCTTGTTTATTTCTGGCGAGTAATTGTATCTGCCAATGATGATGTGCTAATGATGTATTTATTTCTCATTTTGACAATCTCAATTATACAGACATTCCATGAGTCAATATTGGCAGCTGGTGCTGGAATTTCGCTGGTTGATTCAGTGGTGATGTCTCAATCTAATACGTTAGTCGCTTTTGTGATGATCTTTCCTTTCCCCATGATACTATTATTTATATATACATTTTTATTTGAATTAATTCTGTGTTATTTTTGTCAAGGTTATGAAAGTTTCTCTTTTATAATGAGATGGAGATACCTATTCCTGGAAACCCTGATCATTTCTGTGGCCCAATGTTGCAGGTTTCGGCATCAAAATTTAGGCATGATCCTCCAGTTGGTTTTGCTTTGGTACGGCCTCCTGGTCACCATGCTATTCCCAAGGGACCCATGGGATTTTGTGTGTTTGGAAATGTGGCTATAGCGGCTCGCTATGCCCAACGTGTACATGGATTGAAGCGTGTATTTATCATTGACTTTGATGTTCATCATGGGAATGGGACAAATGATGCCTTCTATGAGGACCCTGATATATTTTTTCTTTCAACTCACCAAGTAAGCCATGCTATAATTAAATTCCCAACTGCGCCTTACCACTATATTCATATTTTAGTATAATTTCTTGGAAACTATGAAGCTTAATTAGATGTCATAAATTTCTTCCATTCAAAGTTTCAAAGATAGGTCTGAGATATCCTAAGATTATGCAAAACTAGAATATAGTTCATTTAAAATTTCTGCTTCTTCTGCCTAAATTGTGCAATCCTCTGAAAATATTGGAACAATTGGAGAGAAGATTTTAAACAAGTAACCACCACTCTGTGCAGGAAGCTTACAATGGTTACAAATGAAACATAATTTTTTGCCTACTGGCTTACCCATTTACTAGAAACTTATTATTTTGCTCAATGGCTGAGCCAAGTTTTTGTATTGGATAGTCATTCCCCTCGTGGGATGGAAAAAATGTCTTTCTTGCCTGTTCTATTATTTGAGCTTCAACATATAGAAATATATCTTTAAGTGATTGGGTTTATATTATACCTTATTTCCTTGCTATGCTTCTTCTTCCTCAGCTTGGAACCTCCTGTTCTGTCTCTCTCACGTACACACATAATCACGCATATAAAGCTAGTTGTTTGCAGCACTGAACAAGTCATCGGTCTAGGGAAAGAAAAGGAAAACTTCGTTGTGAAAAGAAAAAGGATTTCACTTTACTTGCACACCACTTTTTTCTTTTATGTTTTCTGAATTGATAATTTCTGATCTGCTAGCAGGATAATGTAGCTTTGGATATTTAGCTAATACCTTACTGATAATCTGAAGATAATTACCCATGTTTAGCAAGCAACTGCACTGTAAGCCTTGTATTAATCTTTCTGATAGATGTTGACATTGCCAGCTATTTAGTTTGCATAACAGAACATATAATTGAAGTAATAGAGATTCCCTAAGCAGGATTGCATTATTAACTTTAGCATGCACGAATCTTAGTTATTGAGCTCGATTGATAAACTCCTATCGCTATTTTTACGTTGTGTCCACTTTATAATTTGATTTATATCTAATGTAGGATGGGAGTTATCCTGGCACTGGTAAAATAAATCAGATAGGTCATGGAGATGGTGAAGGATCAACGCTTAACCTGCCTTTACCAGGAGGATCGGGTGATAGAGCCATGCAAACTGTCTTCGATGAAGTTATTGTACCATGTGCTAGGAGGTTCAAGCCGGATATAATTCTCGTGTCAGCTGGGTGAGTAATGTTTTCATATATTTTCTTGGTATATTCAAAACTCAAGCCTGTTTTGATCTCTTATCATTCCTTGTCAATTTAGCTAAAAGTATTCGTGCTTTTTGCATAAATTATATGAGGTTTATGAATTTTTCGTCCAGATACGATGCACACGTGTTGGATCCACTAGCAAATCTGCAATTCACAACAGGAACATATTACATGTTGGCTTCGAGCATTAAGGAACTTGCCAAAGATTTATGCAGAGGTCGCTGTGTGTTTTTCCTTGAAGGAGGGTATAACCTCAGTTCTCTTTCGCATTCAGTTGCTGACTCATTCCGTGCCTTTCTTGGGGAGCCGAGCCTGGCCGCGGAGTTTGACGACCCGGCCTTCCTCTATGAAGAGCCATCAGATAAGGTTAAGGAAGCTATTCAGAAAGTCCAGCACATACATTCTCTGTGAAATCCAGATGATGCCCTATATCATGTATGTTTAATACTCAGTACCCTCTTTACCAGACATGCCACGAGTATGGCAGAGGTAATTTACATATATAAATAATAAAAGAATAATGTAAATCAGAACAATTTAAACGTCAAGATTCTTTGTAGACAATTTGATAAAGGAGTTCGGTGATGACTGAGTTGATTCGCAACTATTTAGGAACATCATTGTTATTCAAGAACGAGGTACAGCAGTTGAGCAAACAGTGCCCTCACAACTGCAAAATGAACTGTCCTAATCGCGTTGCAAATACTATTGGCCAGTTATAACTACTCATTTATAAATAGAATCACAAGGACGAAGCTTTCTCCTTTAGAGACTCCTGAACAGCCTTCAAGAGAGCCGGCATCAACTTCTGATTTGCAACTATTATGCCAGTGTCCAAGTCGAGATATCTTCCCCTTGAGAAGTCCAAAGGATTTCCAGCAGCATCTGTGGCCACACCTCCAGCTTCTACAAAACCAGATTCGTGAACATTAGCAAAGATTTATCGTGGATCAATATTTGTCATGTGCATCTTTTTAATTAATTAATTACATATCTATTTAATAACATCAGAAGTTCTTTTTTGTGCACATAATTTGAGATCCTTTCGTATTCATAATGTGAATATAACTATTAAGGGAAAAATGCAATCACGATAAACCATTTGTTGCATGAAAAAAAAATTAAATATGAACATGCATCGTAAAACTGGAACAATATCCAATTAGCTCAGATTCAGTCTAATTATACTGTCTGGAAGATGGATCAATGATCCTTCCTCTAGCAGTTTGTATAGTTTGCTAGTCCCAAAGTAGCAGCTAGATTGTCTGACTTCTGAACGTTATAAATATTCTTTGTTTTAATTCTAAACTTACAGTAACATATGCAATTAACTAATGGGAGATCAGTTGTTACTACAGATAAACAAAATTTGTGAACAATGATATGATTCTGCTATCATGAACAATGATTAATAAAATGACAAGATTTTATAAACCTGCAACAACTATGTATCCAGCTGCATGGTCCCATATCTTTTCTCGGTATCCTTTGTGAGGGAAACGCAGGTATATTGCTCCGTCTCCTCTAGACAAAGCCCCATACTTTGCTTGGCTGTCTATTCTAACAGGAGGTGCTTTAACACCGAGTTTCTATCATCAAATACAAAATTACAAGCTTTTTGCAAAAGTATAAAAGTGAGTGCGTGAGCGCACGCACACATATCAGCAGAGAGAGAGAGAGAGAGAGAGAGAAAGAGAGAGAGTACTTTGGCTATCAAACCAGATAAGTCATGCATAGAATGTGCTGCTTCAAAAGATTCGAAGAATGATGCTTCTTCAGGGTTTTCAGTTGCAGACACATGTACCTGAAAGACAATAGGAAAATCGGATTCAATGTCTGGTTGAAGTATCAGTTAAATTAATCATGCAAGGATACAAACCTTCGTTGCCTTGGAGCCATCTAGACTCTGCATATAAGTTCCAGTACCAACTTGGGCATAAAAAAGACAACCAACATCATCTTTAGAAATGAGCTGATTATGGCTGGCAACAGATGATAAAGGAAGATTTGGGCAGGCCAACACTCCCAACACAACTTTCCCTTCATCTAACAGTGCTAATGCAATGGCATACTGGTCTCCCCTTAAAAATCTGCAATAGCGCAGGCACAAGTCATCAATGCTAACAATGGGCTCTCAAGACTTGTGTGCTTCCAATATTATATGCCCTCAAACCCATGTAGATGTGTGTGCACAGGAGGTGGGGAGAGTCAGAGAGAGCACGTTTGAATCTTATCTATAGTATTTTGATGGAGAATGTGTGGTTAAAAAATAAGGAAAAATTTTGGGTTTACGTGTAATATTATTTTATTGAAGAATGTGTGGTTGAAAATAAGAGAGAAATGTATTTTGGAAATCATGGGGACCAAACACGGGCCTAATCTTCTAGGTTCTTCTACTACTTTTTAACTTTTATCCTGACAGTTATTCAAGTATCTCTCTGACCATATGACTTAAATTTCAAAATTATGAAACAACTTCAATCACATACATAAATGCCTTGATTGAATGAAGAATGTGCCACTCAGTATCTTAGTATGTTGCCTCGGTAGTTCAAAACAATTAAGAAGAACATATTTCTTCTCTAAATTTGGAACAACTGAGGCAGCTGGCCAGCAAGTCTTGTATGACCTTTTATACCCTGCCTTGTTCTAATAAACTTGGAGTCAACTAATTTATTATTGTATGCCACTTCATTCAATTTAGCTCTTTATCTACTGAAAAGCCTAATAAAACTAAATCTTCTGCAATCACATCAAGCCAAGAGGAAATATAGTTCAATCTACAAACTCACCCTTTGGTGCCATCAATGGGATCCAAAACCCAGTGCTGACCATGAGGACCGCCTTCAGATTTTCCATTGTCAATGGCAACAAGTATATCTTCCACAGATAAAGGCAACACATCTGCCATTCCATCACTGGCAAGGGTTTCATTCACAAGTTGCGTTATGCGCTTTAGAGTACCCTGGGCTTCTTCTTTGCGGAGGTCTTCTGAATCCTAGAAATACTCAATCTTCATATACTCCATTCAAACAGAAAAATATAAATAACTTGCACATGCTTGATGGGAGAATAAGCTTTAAAATGTTATTTCCTGGAAAAAGAAAGAAATAAACCACCTTGTAGAAAGAGGAATGAAGAGAGAAGCCAAAATAGGCCACATCATTAGATCAATAGGCTCACAAATACAGATATTTTTTCAATAACCAGTATAAAAACCAATCTCAATTTCTAAGACTACCTCTTCAGCCACTAATGAAAATGACATTGATGGCAACTCTTTCTCCAGAATATAGCTAACAACAGCCTGTGAACCTGAAAATTAAATCCAAGCACCGTTAAAATGAGAAAATTGGATTGCATTTGGTCTCTCGGAGTGAAATTGATATTTGTAGGCATAATATGTAAACTTCAAGTGCATTTAACGAAGGATCATGTGGAACTGCTTTAGTTTTTAAAAGCAATTTTTATTGCCTAACTTAAACTGATTCTCCGAAGTATGGCACTGCAACAAGTTCCAATGGTTTTCGTTACATGCCTTGTTTAGCACCCTTATAAAATTAAGCCCTTGTTTGTCTCCTATTATGGGAGAAAGAATGGAGTTTTGAATAGTATTTTTTGGGGAATGTGTGGTTAAAATTTAAAGAATTTTTATTGGTTTGTGTGTAAAATATTTTATTGGGTGAATGTGTGGTGGAGAAATGATATTGTAGCAAACAATTTAATTTTTAAAGGATGACAAACACACCCTAATTGATTCTTGTCATAATATTTTTTCAAGTAGCGTATGAGTGCCTTTTTATTAAACAGGAGAAGTGGTAAACTCATCATCAACAAATTTTACCCCTCCCTTTAGTTTCTCTGAGAACACTGGAATTAAGTGCCTGAATTCTCCTCCTTGTATGAAATAACAAATGTGAATTTCATTTTATTGCATTTTCCAATTTTCTGCAACAAATTTACGAACAATGCTTTTGCCATAAAAGAAGCCCACATGGACGGTTTCAGTATCTGACCGTTCATTTTGTGACAAGTAGTCATATGTATGCCAGACCTGAGGAAAACCAATCTTGCACAAGAAATGATGCTCAATAACTTCATCCCTAATTGGGTTTTCTTAGTAAAGAAAGATTTGGCCTTTATTAAGGAGATATTATTGTGCTCACCCTCACCAAGCAAACAAAGGCTTACCTAGAAAGCTAAGTTAACTCGATCAAATCCATTTGATTCGATCAATCACACCGTACATTCAATGAGACAGAGAGAACAATTATTATAATCAACACTTTCAATTATATAAACTATAAACATGATCAGAAGAGAACCTTCCAAGTTCCTTAGCCCACTAAATGCCAAATGTAATAGCTTATGCTACATATATTGACCAAGTGAAGCACTCTCTACCTATGTTCTTTTCAAAGTTGATGCTCTCATGTCGTTACTCACGCTCTCAAACTCACATCCACACTGTCATTCAGACTACAAAGTGCTTTAATTTGTAGCAGGCCCCCTAAATGTTTTTTTCCATCCGACTCCCCTTTGAGAAGTAACAAATCAAAGCCACCAATATACTCTAGAAATGATCAACAAACAAAGCAATAACCAATTCCAAAAGGAAATAATGAACGAAGAAGTTATATATTAATAGACCAGCAGTATTTGAAAACAACAAATATGAAACGTGTTAGTTATCCAAAGTGGCTGCAGTCAAATCACCATCTAAATCAGTCTTCATCCTATAGTTTAATTGGGAAAATGCATGTTTTTCCCTGTCAAATATATGAACCAATCTTATGCATAGTTGGATCATTTCATTTTCTGCAGACATCCAATAGACATATACAATAAACCGTGAGGACACATTTAAGAGGGAGAAAAAAAAAGAAACAGTGATTGCCAAAATTAAATTCCACAAAGTGCAAATCCTGGATGAACAGATCTAGCAGTTGATTAGCATACCGTAATCAGCCACTGTTACAGGAGTTTTATCATATTTTGATTGGACATCTGATTGTAGCAATGCCTTTTGTACCTTCTGTGGAAAGAAGCAGCAATGAGTGTTAGTCATCTTGCATTTTGGAAGACTGCAGAAATTAGTAGGTTCACACCAATTACATCCAATTGTGCAGTAAATCAAAGCGCTAATTGACAGCGTGGACTGCGAATTTTGTTAAAGATTATCTTAACATATATACTTTTAACTTGCGTGCAATATTCATTGGTTGTACACGTAAAAGTTTCATCCTTGAATTCAATCAATAAACTGTATAGTCCCTTGATCTGAAATTTTTACATTTCCAGTTCGTACCGCTTCCTTGAAACATCCAAACTCAGAATGGCTAAGAAAGAAAATTCCTTTAATGCTGAAGACAGACTTTCAGACAGAACTAGACCTAACCCGTGAAATGGTAACACCAAAAAGTCCACTCCATAATCCAATATCACAAATTCAAATGTGAATTCACCCAAAGATGCGCAAATAAAGCAATTTTTTTCATCTGGGTATCATTAAATTACAAAAAAATAAAAAATAAAAAAAAACTTCAATTAGCAAAAAAGACACAAAGGAATCACTGAAATGAAACGAAAATGAAACAGGAGAATAAATCATCAATAAAACAATTAACCTGGCAAAGGCGAGCAGCAAGAGCGGCTGCTTTCTTAGCAGCAGCAAGTTGTCTGTCGTAAGACATTGAAACAGATGCTCTTCTCACTGCACGCAGCTGTAAAGGGACAGAGAAGAATAGTAGGGGCCTTGATATGGGTGCGAGTGTTGTAGAATTTAACTGCAAGGTTCGTACAATTGATGCAACCATCTCTCGCCTTTCTGTGTCTAATTCTCGCTCTATTTTTCGGTTAGTTTTTCCACTTTTTTTTTTTTTTTTTCCTTTTTCTTATTTCTTCCTGGTGGGTAAATTTTGAGGTGTGTGATGGATATAATTGAGAAAAAAATGTATTTTAAATAATGATATGATGAGAAATATGTGGTTAAAAAATAAAGAAATATTATTGATATGATAGAAAATATTATTTTATTAAAAAATATGTAATTGAAAATGAATTTTAAAAGAATATATTTTGAAAGAACGTGTGTCAAAAAGTGGCTAAATTTAACCATTTTAAGTAAATCGTACAATTTGATAAATTTTTAAAAATGTTGTAAGGCCTGTTTGACATAGTTTTTGAAAAGTTGAAAGGAGCTTTTAACATTCAAAAGTTTCTTTTAGACCCGTTTGACTAATTTTATGATTATGAAAAATGTTTTCGGTAATTAGAAGAATTTTTAGAGGAAGTTGGTTCATCGTGACTTTCTTTAAAAACAACTCTAGATTAGAAAGTACTTTTAAAAATTAGTTTTTTTTTATTTATAAAAATTAAGATAGCTTCCTTCATATACTCTTCTATAGGAAGACGACCCTAAATAAATAAATAAAAAATCATACATATTTTGAAAATACTTAAAAGTTATTGAAAAATTGATGTCTTAAGTCAACCATTAATTTTAGCTGCACGCTATTAAATTTAATCAAAATATTTGTCAAACAATCTTTTAATCATGTCGCATTTGGATTTAATTGCGGAATTTATGCTTACAAGTAAAACCATTTGTCGAGAGCCCATCATTTAAACATGGTTCGGAGTTATTTGTCGAAGCTTTTGATAAAAAAATGATAAATGTGTGCTTGTAAAGTTAATAAAAATTCAAAACCTCGACAACGACGGCGATGACTTGGCATGCACGAACTTTAGAGGTTGTTCCAATCATGGAAGTCAGAGTGTGGGACTGAGCCTTCCGAATGAGAAAGAAAAAAAAATGCTTAGTTTCGCTTGTGGACTCTCGTGAAATGTATAATTAAAATTAATTATTGACTTTGACATCAACTTTTTCAAGAACAAACACTTATTTAAAAACTTAAAAATAGACCTTTTGTAGGTTCAAAACAAGACCTTTCAACAATTATTAATTTCTAGTAGTTATTATTATTATTCAAATTATTTATTTCTTGTCGTAGTTGGTTGTTCTACAAATTATTTATTTAATTATAATAATTTGTTATCGTAGTTTCATTTAAGAATAATAAATTAAAAGTTATATTTTGATATCATCATTTGTTCTACTCAATAATTGGTGAAAGGGGTCGACAATTTCTTGGTTTTTTTTTTTCTCGATTTATTTTTGTTTTCTGAAAGGAGAGCGGACCCAACCGTAAAAAAATGTAAGAAATGTAGAAAATACATGATTTGACCGATACTCAATAACAAATGCTTACATTCCGGTCGAACATTTATCAAAAAACTTGCAAAGTCTCACATACCTCTAGTTGTCTTTAGCCCCTGTTTGAGCCACCTTTTTTGAAAATGAGAATGAAAAATATAGCCGTTATTGGGGCCCACACAAGAGATAGAAAATTTGAATTTAAATGTTGATGTGATGGATAACGGTCATATTTTTTATTTTAGTGAGAAAAAAATATGGCTCAAACGGGGCCTTAATTTTTAAAGAAGTTGAATGAAGCTATGGAGAATTGGCCAGGACAAAAAATAGAGAGTGAACTATAATTAGTGTTGAAAGTGCCTACTTTTGAGTCATCAATGCACTTAGATCTTCTCTCAACTTGCAATGGACGCTTGAACAACGATCAAGAAAGTTGTTGGCCTCACACTACCTGCAAAGTTCTACCATTTAAAAAATTATGTCATGCATGAATTTAAAAAGATTTCAGAGGTCGAAAGAGTCATTTCTTCTATCCATCAAGACAAATAGTGTTTTTTTTTTTATTATTTTTTGTCAAGAATTTATAACAAAAAAAATTGAGTTAGACTGAACTAACGCTTTGAGTCATATTAAAATTCTCATTCACATTATTCTACTCATTTTCAATTACACGTTCTTCAATAAAATAATATTTTTCATCTCATCAATAACTTTTCCTTTTTTTTTTCAACCACACATTCTTCATCAATAAATACATTCTTCCAAAATAATGTGGCTCAAACACACCCCTAAATTAAGAGGGTGTTTGGTGAAGATTAAAATTAGATTTTTAGTAGATTGTGATAAAAGTTTTTGAAATGTGTGGTTGAAAAGTTGTGAGAATTATGAAAGATGTGGTTAATATTGATTGTTTAACTTTGACTTAGATTAAAATCAAATTTTAATCTGTACCAAACAAGCCCTAATTATAGATATGTAGGATGGTCAAATGTTCTGTAGCAATAGATGTCTAATTCGATTTAAAGTCAAACCTCCAACTTAATAATCTCTTATTCTCCTACATAAAAAAGGAAAAAATTCTTATTAAATCCATATTGAGATTCCAAGTTCTCATGAAACTAAGGGAATGAGAATCGAATAGTTGCCTGCCAAAATTATGAGATCTTGTTCTTTTTACATTGTTACAACTTTGACGAAATTTTTGTTGTGAATAATTTTCAATAGGGTGCCTGCAAAAGTTAAGAGAATACATAGTCAAAATTGGGAATATCTGTAGTCGAATCCATTTAGTTGATTATTCTTTAATTTGGTATTATCTTGGATTCACGATGATCATGAAAATTCGTTTTTCTTCGAGACTTGATTGTAATACCTTCACACGCTCTACTGTCGTATTGTAGCTTAACTTATTTAGAATTGACTCGACAATTAATAAATTTTATTATATTTTTCGTATTCTTTTGTTCAATAGTAATATTGTAAGTCGTCCATCCATGTATAATGGATATGAAATTTTGTTTGTACTTGCTCGATAATTCCTCTTCTTACGAAGTACCTTGTCATGATCACTAGCTCCATCTAGCTAAGAAGATTTCAATTCAAACCTGTCGCTATTATTTGGTTTGTTCAAACTTTCCTAGACAATAACATCTAGTTTTCTGGGGTGGTTCAGTTTGACTGGCACATTATCTAGAAATTAAGCCGAGAAAAAAGTAGGTCCACTTTTCATTATTCTATAATTATTATTTACATATCCCATTTGGCATCTTCCCCACCCCGAGTAGAAGGGGATAAGGCCCCAATGTCTTGTCGTTTCCTGTGTTTGAAATATTGGTATTCTCTTCTAATTCCCCATTGGCTTTTGTTTACCCGTGTGTTTGTGTTCAGTATGGACTGCAAATTTTCAAGCTAAGTCACCCTCTTAACACCCCGCCTTTGTCCCACCAGGACAACATTCTTCTTATCTCTTTATCCATCTCTCTCTCTATTTGTAGTTTTGCTCTATTTTCGAGTCGAGATAGATAAATAGACACATCCCAATTACGGTGATCCGGCTGTTGAGGGGTCGAATCGGATACCAAGAAGTGAGTTAACATTCTACTTTCGGCTAGATCCAATCTTATGGAAAGGGAAGGTCTAGAATCTGATCTAATATAGAAACTTTTTTTGCTGTTATTTTGGTTTCTTGATTGTTCATGGAAGGGGCTGAAATGATTATACCTCCTTTGTTTATATGCCCCATAAGTCTAGATTTGTTTAGAGATCCAGTCACTCTGTGCACAGGACAAACCTATGATAGGTCCAACATAGAAAAATGGCTAGCAGCTGGGAACTTAACATGTCCAGTCACAATGCAGAAACTCCATGATCCTTCTATAA
Organism: Fraxinus excelsior; assembly: GCA_019097785.1. NCBI lineage: Eukaryota > Viridiplantae > Streptophyta > Magnoliopsida > Lamiales > Oleaceae > Fraxinus > Fraxinus excelsior. Next base: position 7,321,379 of record CM032628.1, read on the forward strand.
TACCGAATAACACTCTTCGGCATTTGATCGATCAATGGCTCAATTCAGGTACTCAAATCGATCCTGTTTACCTTGAAATATTCAACTCTGATAGTTCGATTGCTGCAGTCAAGCACAATCTTGAGTCGAATGAATCCACATTGGAGAATAAGCTTGAGATACTGGATATCATCCACGCTTTGGCAGATGAGCTACCCCTGCAGAATTCTTGTTTGATACAATTAGACTTCTTTTGTTTACTGTTAGAAGTGGTTTTCAGAAATTCAGAAGGTTTACAGTTTAAAGAAGATTTGAGGTTTGTAGAAAAAGCACTTATTTGTGCTCTTAAGTTGTTGCCATTTAGTGACTTGGGGGCCATAAACATGCTCAAAGAGGAGTCTAAATTTGCTTATTTTGTTTTTCTCTTTGAAACGGGCAACACGGCTATCAAGAATTGCTTGTGTCATTTTGTGGAGGCAATTGCAAAAGGTTTAGAGACAAAAGAACTTTGCAATAAACTTGGAAAATCAGTCAATCTTTTGCAAGAAATAATTCATCTTGTTCATAACAATTCCGAGGCTGCTGAAGCTGGGATCAAGGCCATATCAGCATTATCTTCGACAGAATCCAATCGTGAAAAGCTAGTAGAAGAAGGTGCAGTCGAAGAACTTGTGGAATATATTTCAAGGTGCAAAAAACACGAAAGAGGCCTAGCGCCGATATCAGTGTCCATAATTGAGAATCTTTTAACCGTAGAGTGTGCAAAACAGGCGATTATCAATCACCCCTCTGGTGTAAATGCATTGGTCAAGTTGGTTTTCAGAGTATCAGACCATGAGGGAAGTGAGAGTGCTATAAATTCATTACTAATTATGTGTGTTGATTCGAAAACTGCTAGAGAAGAAGCATTTTCTAGTGGGGTTTTAACTCAATTGCTGTTGCTTCTTCAAAGCCAGTGCAGTGGGAGGACTAAAACAAAGGCAGGAATGTTGCTAAAGTTGCTTAGATCAAAGTGGAATGAAGACTCAAATCATGCCTTGTAACTCATAAATATTATGGGATCTGCTTATTTTATATAGTTGATTACAAATTCTAAATCACCCTTTTGGCATTGACATGAATGATTTAGAATCTTCGTGACAAGTCATTGTTAGGGGGGAAAAAAAAACAATAATTAGAATCTTGTCCGTTGTTTTCAGTTCACTTTAATGGTTGTATACTGGTATATCACAAATGTTCTCCTCTAGCTCTTTGAGACGATGAGCATGTTCTACTGGATCTACGTTCATAATTCAATAAATTTAGAGTCGATTAAGTGTGGTAAAATACTTAATTAGTACAACTTTTGCCGGATACCATGATATTGGGTTCTCAACTTGCGAATCGAATGTTAAATCGACAATTGTTCGATGCATTTTCCCCTGGGTTAAGATATATGCTAGTGGGAAGATTGAATTTGGTTTGTCCTATAATTTGTTTATTAATTTCCTCAAATAAGTGGAGCATTATTGCTTAAATAATTCATGTGGCCAAACCCAAAGAAGGGATTGGTTTACAAATGATATTATCACCCGTTTAAAACAAATAGAATGTTACAAATGATGGACAAAAAGTTGGTTTATTAAAAAATTAAGGTGATAAAACATATATAATGACAAACACATTGTACGAACCTCCGGCGAAGAAAATGGGGAAGATGATGTCACAGCTTTAAAAAGTTCAACTTACCCATAATCTATTAATTAAGCACAATCAAGATAATTAAATCATGCAAGAGTGATGTTGAAGTACACATATAGCCTTGTTTGGTAAAAATTAAAATCAAATATTTTAATTAAAATCAAAATTTAAAATAAATTATAACCACATATTTCATAGGAGTCACAAGCTTCAACCGTACATTTCATCAATTCTTATTAAAATATAATAAAAATCAAATTTTAATCCTCCCCAAACATATGCATAATTACTTATTCGACATGTACTATCATAAAAATAAGATATTTTTAGAGCCTTCCATTTGTTGTTCCAAACGTCTGTACCATGTTTGATTAGTAAATTAAAAGGAAGAATTTGCAATAGAGTTTCCAAGATTTTTTTTTTTTAAATGTGTTGTTAAGCTCCTGTTTGGTACTCATTTTAATTCTTCTACTCATTTTCAACTATACATTCTTCAATAAAATAATATTTTCTATCACATCAATAACTTTTACTTCTTTTCAACTACATATTCTTCATCAATCTGCTATTTCAGAATACATATTTCAAATGGTATAATTTTAGTATCTCTGTCCTAAATCTTTTAATAAATGTGAGGTTAAGGATTATTGCGCGATTTTCATCCAATTGTCCATTATTAAATTTGGTCAAATAAGCTTTGTTCAACTAAGAGTTTAATTTTTGTGGGCATGTTTGATTGAGGAAAAGTTTCCATGAAAAATGGAAAAGAAATTCTATCTTCCACTTTAGGCATGTTTGATATACTAAATTTTCGTGACAATTCGTTTTCTTGATTTTCTTTCACACAGTTCCAATTCCTTGTTTTTGATGAAAATCAATTCCCACCAATTTGGTGGGATTTGGTTTTCCATTTTTTGGGCAATAAAAATAAATTATATCTCCAATTGTATGAATACTGAAAAATCCAAAATTTTAATATTTTCTACGTGGAAAATTATACTAATCAAACACATTTAATTGACAATTCACAGAAAAACAATTCTAGACAATTCAATTATCTGAAATTCATTTTCTTTCCTCCCAAATTCAACTCTTGCAATCAAACGGAAATGATTTGGAACACTATTGCTATAACTAGAAGGTTAAGGACTTGATGAGACATTTTTGAAAGGTCTCAAACATTTTGCTGCAAAATCTTCCCAATTAAAAATGTCTCAAATATATTTTTATCTCAAAATCCAACGCAGAAAAAACATGACTTGCATAAAACTTAACAAAAAAAAAAAAAAAAAGCCTTGTCATAGCGATAGCCAAGTTTGCCTCTATAGTCGAGTCATATTAGGTTTGACCGATAAAACTCGCAACCTGCATAAAGATAGATTTTTTATTATGTTCGATATATCAAAGCATATTTATACAGTTCACAAATTAAGAGCAAGTTAAATGACTCGATCGAATTTGTTAGTCATACATTTATCCTATTTATAGATCATCAACTCGAATAAGAATTGATTCAACGTTCTTTGGTTGAAAAGATGGTAAGATACGTAGTAGACCTTCTTAAAGGCACCAAGAATCCAACCCCAAATTTGCAGCCCATTTTCTTTAAAATTTAAAGTCAAGAAAATAGAAGAATTATGGTTTCTAGAAGGGACAATGACTTGTGGATGTGGGGTGGGTTACAACTTTCAATTTTACAGCCACCACACTCACTCCATTTAAGAAAATTACAATTATTATTCTTATTTATTTTGAAACTAGATGCTTACTACCTAATTGTGAAGAGGTTCTTTCTCTTTATAAGTTATTAGAAGTTTCTTTAAATAGGTTTTTATTCAAAAGTTATTTATTAATGTCAAAATTTTGGAAGAAGTTAGAAAATAAATTTTAATTTATTTAATTGAAGTTGAAACATAATATTTTGTTTTTCAAATTAATTGTAGTCAAGCATATTATTTTATATATTTCGTTAAAGTATCGTAGAAAACATTTTTTTTTTGTTATCATTTCTTTCACGACCTCATAATCTAGACGTATCTTTTAGATTCAATGATAGTGCCCCCCTATCCACACACCATTTTCCCTCATCCACGGCGTTTTATTCTCGTACTTTTTTTTGGGTATATAGGATTGAAAAAAACTTCTTGTGACCTCCTACTCTTATCTTAACATTACACTTCGAAGCATATGAGTTACTCATTGCACTTTCGCGACCCTCTCTCTTGTAACAAAACAATACTCATTCATACAAGACACACCCTTCGAAAAATACTTCTGCATGCACCCATCCTTCGTTTCATAGATATACATGACAATTTATTATGATATTAAAGAACCTTCCATAGGACCATCATACTCATTTTTTACAAATTCGATTTATTTGAATATTGAATAGCTAATTTTGAGATGAATTAGAAGTGCAAGTGTACAAGTAATCACCAGCTTTATTATTTTGTTAGTGCTGGTAGGCAAAACCATTTTAGCCTATACATGTAACAGAAAGATAAACACAAAATTGGCTATCAAAAAATTAAAATTTGAAGTCAAAAGGAAAGATTTCCCAACCAGTCCATATTTTCGGCACCTAGTTGGTGCCAATAAGGAAAAGTCAAAAAAACATTCATAATAATGTTTGGATTATCTCAGAATCATGGGTCCAAAATTCCCCATTTTGAGGTTCCCTGTAGTAAGGAAGGAACTTCAGAATTAAACCTATACATAGAATATTTCTTGTCTTTTGCTTCCATATATCATAAAGGTGTAATTTCATAATTATCAAGAAGACGCCATAGTCACATATTAGTATGTGCGAGTGTAGCCACCACCACCGGTGGTCGGGGGCGCAGCCCATAAGTTTTTTTTGATTTTTTAATCGAGTTTTGAATCATGTCCTGGACACAATATGTGTTCTCGGTAAGAGTCACTTGCATAAAGGTGTGATTTCATAATTATCAAGGAGACCCACTTCGTCAGCCTACAGGAATGTAGCCACAACATACTTCTAGATAAGAGTCACTTATTCAAGGGGTGTGATTTCATAATTATCAAGGAGATTCCACTTAGTCAGCATGCGGGAGTGCAGCCACAACATGCTTATCTATAAGAGTATTAAGTTTCGTATCTTACTAGATATTGCTATAAACTTAGTTAAAAGAAGGTACATTTTCTCAAGCTGTGACAAAATCGATGTGGGGATTAAAATCAGATCGACACACCTGCATGTCGTCCAACACATGCACAATCTTCTTAGGATGCATTTATTTAAAATTAGTCTGCAACAAAATTGATTACTTTTGGGGATTTTCAGAAATGTTGTGATCAAAGACATGACAATCTTGGCACCCGCAAATACTGATGGCATAGATCCAGTTAAAACGAGAAATCTAAGCATAACATTGCAAAAGGTTTCCGTGCATTGCATGTCTAATCATCTTAGACACTATAGAATAAAGTCAGAAAGAAATATCTAAGACAGTTTCTTTCTCAGATTCAAGCACAAATGTCTGCATTGAAGATTGTTATATTGAGAGTGGTGATGACCTGGTAGCCGTGAGACTGTGCAAACAACCATCCCGATGAGAAACTTGATCCGAAAGACTTGCCAAAAGCGAAAGGGATTTCTATAATTCATGTGGTTAGTGTTGATTCAAGAGAAGGTCCCTTGCTACAGGGTATAGAAGGTGCACCATTTTAGGATATTTGTATGAAAAATGTTAGGGTACAAGGTTCATACCTGTCGATAAGCTGGAGTTGTGAGTTTGTCTTGGGTTTTAGTGAAGGGGTGTTCCCAGTGCAATGTATAGAGTTGCAGAAAATTGGCTCCTCATCATGGTGTCCATAATGTCAAGTTTTTTTATGATTGCTTAAAAATTTGTGGTATTATAGCAGACCGTAATTTTATTTTGGTTGCGCAACACTTGATAGGAGTGAATGGTTTTGCTTTGTCCTTATGCAACCATCATGTGTAGAAAGGAAATTTGGGGTTCATTGAAGGCCTATAAGAAGGAAAAATTCCCATTGCTTTCGTTTTGGTATGGTCTCAGGTTTTTACACTCAGCTGTACAGGCATTTTTTAAAGAAGGATTAAACTACTTGTATACACAAAGTGTACAACTTGATGGACAGCTCCTTGTGTGTCAAAAAAATTGGCAGTTGATTGGAAAAGGTGTTGTCAAGATCAATGTATCAAAATCTGTCAACTCATATGGGTGTAAACCAATGTGTCATCCCTTATGTATATGTAGCATGACCTCATCAATTGCAGTCTTAATCATATGCAAACCTTTTTATGCCTGCGTCAATTTGGCATTTCTTCTTTTTCAGTTTCTCCCAGTACAGAGTTCCTTGTCCATTTTTGTTAGTTTTCGATGTTCAGGTGATAGAATGTCCATTTTTTTTAACCACACAACAAATGTTTACAGAGAGAAATAGAGTTGAAATATATGAAAAGGTAACATTTCCGCTACCTACTACTTTTGAGAGTGCAAGATTTGTTAGGAAGGTTCTGAAATCCTTTATATTAGTTCCTTGTAGGGCGGAAGTCCAGGATTCTGAAATTTTGATGATATATATTAATTATAAAAATTCAACTTTCTTCTTCATTGTTTTACAATTTGTTACTAGTTTACACATTCTCCTTTCAAAATATTCTTGCCCATCTCCATCTTGTAATTCCATATACAACATATTTTTTAATGACCCTAATAGCTAGCAATGTAATCGAGAACAAGAACATGACAACAGGACAGACGAATGGATAAAAAATTGCAGAATCAATGTCTCAGATTGGCAATTCTCAACTTAAAAATAAAAATACAGGTTGGGGAAGGGTGGTTATGGTGGTATTACAATATTCACCATTTCCAAAACACATTTGAACCGCACTTATATTTGTCCTTCCCTTTGCACTCCAACTCCAGGTCATCAGAAATGAATGGAACTTTCTGCAATTATAAAGCGAAATGTCGTAGTAGAATTAGCATCAATCTTTATCAAAGCTAACCCGGAAAATAAATACAAAATAATTTTTTTGGTGGGCATAGGATCAAACCTTTTGTTTGGCAAGATCTTGGCACCCAGTGAAGTTTTCAGGGAACTTGCAAGTGCCAAATTGAACTGTGAACGCCCGAGCAAAGTTGGCACCACTGGTGGCCAGCCTCTTCTTGTCGTTCAGTTCCTACAGCAGCCAAAATTGTTTAGTGTTAAACCGTTAAGACCATGTTTGATACATTACAGCGCACAAGTTTTTTTGTTCTTTTTGTTGTTTAATACTATCAATTCTCAAGTTTACTAAACATGGCACAAACACATTTAACCATACTGTATGATTGTAAGCTGACCTTGTTGGCCTTGCTCTTTTCGATGTATTCGTCAAAGATGCCGGCATTGGCGGAGGAGGTGGAAACCGCGGCAGTGAAAAGGATGGCGCCAAGACCAAGAATGGCTGCTCTTCTTCCCGAGTCATTCGAGTCAGAAATTTTAACCTGTTGGGCCCTTATCACAGGCAATTTCTGAGCAGGCGCTATCAGGGTGGCAACCGAAGGCATTGAGACAACCTTTGAGTTAAGCTCGGTACCTGACACAACATAGTTGCACGCCAACACGCTAGAGTTCATGGCTGCCATCTATGGTGGTTTTACAGAAAATTCGCCGCAATCTGGTGGAGCAGAGGCTGGGGTTATGGAAAATCTGGAGGAGGAAGTTTTAGTTGATGAGGGTGGTGATGAATGTGGAATGCGTAATTATGGTTGTAGTGGGAGTGCGGATAAGGTGAGATTGCATCACTCCCATTGGTAAATTGGGGTGTTGTAGTGGGTATGCTCGTGCCAAATTCTGTGGTGAATTTGAGTATGAGACCCCATATTCTAATCTAAATATGTGATTTGGATAATTTCAATCCTATAAGCCTATAGCATTCATTATACCATGAGAAAAAATTTAGTAAAATTATATCTAAAGAATAAAGAACACCACAAAAAGAATAATGAGACATTAAAAGGAATGAGACAATTTCCCCCTAATTATGCTCCAATTTCGATCGATTGATCTAGCGGCTGAATCACGGTATAAAATTTTACAGATGCTGCTGTTACTAGATTAAAGGCCATTAATTCCGCGTCTAGTTGCCTAATTGAGAGTCGAGGGATAGATAAGTTGCACACGCACAACATGAACCTTGCACTCATGTTTCACATATTTATCCAACAAGAAAAGTGCAATTCAATTAGTGTGGGATACTAAGAGCGTGTTCGGTATAGCTCAAAATCCAATTAAAATTGAAAATATAGCTGTTATTGGGTCCCACTCGTTTAATAAAAATCAACAATAACAAATAGTTTTTCAATTTTAATTCGATTTTAATTTTTATCAAGCACCCTCTAAATAAAAATATGGAAACTTTTCAGCTATAAGGCTGACTAACTCTTCACTGTCAAATGATTTTTTATTTTTTGAAATGCCGCTGAAACAATATCATCAATATTCAAGGAACCTCCACTGTCTTGTTGCCTATTTGAGTGTGTGGAATGGGTAAGTTGCACGTGCACATTACATATGGTTTGGCACGCTTAAGAAGAATAATACTTTACGAGTACGATGAGGCTATATATTGCTGCTGCTTCCAAAATGTTTGAGCTTAAATGCATTAGTATTGCGAGCAATGCGCATAAAGACAAACATAATTTGATGTCATTATTAGGTGCATTAATGTTATTAGCAAGGACGTTATTTATGAATTTTCAATTATCCAGAATGTCTCATAACAAAAAAACCAGCTATGTCTGCTATATCTTCTCCTAATTCTCCTTCATATCATACTCAATAACGACGTCCTCAATGGTTGGAAAATATGAAGGATTTTATTAAGTTGTGTATTAACAAGAATGAAATAATTTGGAACAAAAATAACACGTATGTGTTTTAGGAAATATCCTCGTAGCGCGTGCTTTACCCAAAAGAAAATAAAAAATAAAAAAAAAATTCCTTGATCTTTGATCTCCTTGATTCCACCTTCAAGCCTCATTGTTTGTGTTGTAAAAATACAGTCCCAAAACATTCACAACCAATATGAACACAGAAGATTTTTCGCCCTAAGGCCCGGATGTTCACCCTAATCTGGGCTAGTCACCCGTTGAGCATTCACCGGAGTGATTATCGCTCTAATCCACTAGAATCCAAACGAAAGTTATCAAGTACAGATCAGAGACCCAAAAGAATCACTCGACACAAAACCCTCAGCCCAAACCTCTCTATTTCTCTCTTTTGCAGATTACACACAGTAACCCATATCTATGCTCACCAAGAACACAAGAATCACACCAGAACAGTAATCTAAACAAAGATATCACCAAGATTATCTAACCTAAAGATTACAGACGAAAACCAACAGTTTTCTTCAAGAGAGAATATACAGAGAGTCGAATGTCAAGCAGAGCAAACCCTAGACCCAAAAGTCGATGTCTACCAGAGGCAATGGAAGAGTCTCGAATATGTATAGTCACCATGCATCCAGCGGTCTAGCCACGGCCACGTGTCTCAATCTCAGCCAGCTTACTTATCAAGGCCAAAGTCGCATAACAGAAACACGAGATTGCACATTGGGGGCCAAAGGACCGGGTCACACTTATTACAAACAATGGGCTGTAGTGTTGGGCTTCATCATTGGGCTTGACTGTAGATGTTAAGCATATATATACTAACAATCTCCACCTTGCTTGACATCTTCGGGTTTCATGTGGATTAGAGGTTAACTCCTCCTCCGGTTTCATGTGCTCGAGTACCTGCAAAAGGATTAGTCAGTAATGATATTTAAGAGATTCAAACAATCCTTAAATTTATATAAAGGAAGTATTTTGGTTCCCATATCTGCAGGATTACACTTAGTAGAAATCTTCTCAATTTTAATGATTTCCTTTTCAATAATATCTCTTATGAAATGGAATTTAACATCAATATGTTTTGTCCTATCATGAAAAACTGGATTTCTACTGAGATGTATTGCAGATTGACTATCAGAGTAAACAGTAGCATCATTACCAGAGAAGCCAATTTCATCCAATAAATTCTTCAACCAAATACCTTCCTTTACAGCATCTGAGGCTGCAATGTACTCAGCCTCAGTGGTGGAAAGTGCTACAATTTTTTGCAGCTGAGATTTCCAGCTAACACAGGCATTATTCACAGTAAAAACATAGGCAGAAGTAGATTTTCTATTGTCACAGTTACCAGCAAAATCAGAATCAACAAAGCCTTTAAGTTGAATTTCAGTTTCACCTTTACAGAACATTAAACCCAGATCAGAAGTCCCTTTTAAGTATTTCAGTAACCACTTTAAGGCTTCCCAATGATATTCTCCAGGATTGCTCATATATCTACTTAGAGTACTTATGGCAAAAGCAAGATCAGGTCTTGTGCAGACCATAACATACATAACAGAACCAATAGCATTAGCATAAGGGATTTTATCCATTCTACTTCTTTCAAATTCAGATTTAGGACATTGTTCCACAGAAAACTTGAAGTGACTTGCAAGTGGTAAGGTAACAACTTTGGCCTCATTCATAGAAAATCTAGTTAACATTTTTAAAATGTAAGTCTGTTGAGTTAAGAACAGAGTTTGATTAGACCTATTTCTTTTAATCTCCATACCTAGAATTCTTTTGGCACAACCTAGGTCTTTCATTTCAAATTCTTGTTTAAGCCTTTGCTTGATGTTCTTAATTTCATTAGCATCATAACCAGCCAGTAACATGTCATCCACATAGAGCAAAAGGTAATAAGAATTTGGACCTCCTTTTCCTTTATAGTAAAAACATGGGTCATATTCACTTCTATTGAAATCAAGACTTTTGATAAAGGTATCAAATCTGATATACCATTGTCGAGGTGCTTGTTTTAAACCATAGAGAGATTTTTTCAAGTAGCACACCCAGTTTTCTTTTCCTTTTTGTTCAAAACCTTTTGGTTGACTCATAAAATTTTTTTCATCCAAGTTACCATGCAAGAAAGCAGTTTTCACATCTAATTGTTCCAATTCAAAATCATATTGAGATACAATAGACAGCAAAATTCTGATAGAGGTATACTTGACTACAGGAGAAAAAATTTCATTATAGTCAATTCCCTCCCTTTGGTTAAACCCCTTAGCAACCAGCCTGGCCTTGAATCTAACACTATCATCCTTAGGGTCTCCTTCTTTGACCTTATAGATCCATTTACAGTCAATGACTTTAGCCCCTTTTGGTTTATTGACTAAAACCCAAGTATTATTCTTCTCTAAGGACAACATCTCATCCTTCATGGCTTCAAGCCACATGTTAGCATTTTTTCCTTCAACAGCCTCTTCATAAGAGGTAGGATCACCTTCCAAAGGTCCTATAACACTAAGGGCAGTGATGAAATCAGGTTCACTGTACCTAGCAGGTGGTCTTATTTCCCTTCTGGTTCTATCTCTGGCCAGAAGGTAATCTTCTAAAGGGTTAATGTGAGGGTCAGGTTCAGTTTCAGAATTAAGATCAGGGGTATCCTGCTCTGGTGCATGCTCCACCTGAAACTGATTTTCATTTTCAGTGTTAAGTTCAGCTGGAGTAAGCTCTGTTTGAATAGTGCTTATATTTTGATCAGTTTCAGTTGGAGTAGACCCTTTTTCTTTGAGACAGGGCATGTCTATCTCATTAAAGACAACATTTCTACTTATAGTGACTCTGTAGCCTCCCAGACCCTTCAGCCAAACTCTATATCCTTTAACACCTTCACCATACCCTAAGAAGACTCCTTTAATGGACCTAGGTTCCAGTTTTCCTTCATTTTGGTGTACATAGGCAGAACAGCCAAAGGTTTTAAGTTTAGAATAATCAGCAGGCTGTCCATTCCAAACTTGGTCAGGTGTTTCATAGTTCAGGGATTTGGTGGGGCATTTATTTATGAGATATGAGGCAGTTTTGACAGCTTCCCCCCAGAATATTTTGGAAGTCCTGAACTAGTCAACATACACCTAACTCTCTCTAACAGAGTCCTATTCATCCTCTCAGCTAGACCATTCTGTTGTGGGGTATATACAACAGTTCTATGCCTGAGAATCCCATTGTCTTTGCAGAAATTATCAAATTCCTCATTGCAGAATTCAAGGCCATTATCAGTTCTAAGGGTTTTAACCTTCTTATTTACTTGATTTTCAACAAGAGTTTTCCAATTGACAAAGTTTTGAAAAGTATCAGATTTATTTTTCAAAAGTAAGACCCAACTCTTCCTAGACAAATCATCAATAATCAGAAGGTAGTATTTAAAACCAGAATAGGTATTCACAGAGGCTGGTCCCCAAAGATCAGCATGAAGATAATCAAGTATGCATGTAGATTTGTGTGTGCCTGCAGAAAATGGCAGTTTCTTTTGCTTACCATATATGCAATGTTCACAAAAGGATACCTTTTCAATTTTTTCATTTCCCAAGTGTCCTTGTTTCTTAAGAATATGCAGATTCTTATCACTTAGGTGTCCTAACCTTTTGTGCCATATTTCTGATTTATCTGACAGTGTGACAGCAGCAGCAATGGACTGATTCTTTTGTTGTAAAGCTTTCAGAATATAAATTCCATTTGATTTTAAAACTTGTGCAATTTTAGCAAAATTCTTTTGAAGAATCAAGGTACCTTTATTTATAATTGTGTTAAAACCTTCATCATCAAGAGTGCCTAAAGAGATTAAGTTTCTCTTCAGACTGGGAATATACCTGATCTTATTTAAGGTCAGTACATATCCATTTTCAAGTTTCAAAACAATTTTCCCAATTCCTTTAATTTTGCAAGAAAAATCATTTCCCATTATTACTTGTCCTCCATTTACTTCCATGAATTCAGTGAAATATTTTTTACATGGTGTCATGTGAAAAGTACAACCTGAATCTAAGATCCATTCATCTTTTCCAGATGAATGGCAAGTCACATAGACTTGTCCATTAGAGGCTGCAGCTTCTTCATAAGCTAGGGCAGCTCCACCTTCAATTTTATTTGAGTTTTTCAGTTCATCCATTCTCTTGATACAATCTTTTATAAAGTGACCCATTTTACCACAGAAATAACATCTCTTTCCTTTAGCCTTACTATCAAACTTATTGAACTTATTTTTGTCTTTTGAAAAATTTCCTGAGTAATCTTTGGGTTTTCCAAAGGTTTTGTTTTGAAAAGAGTTATTGTTCTTCTTATAGGAATAGTTTCCTCTGATGTGATAACCAACTCCAGTAATGGAGGTTTTTGTTTCACTTTTAAATTCAAGTTCTTTATTCCTTAAGGAAGCAACAATATCATCAACAGTGACAGAAATCCTACCATATTCTAGAGCATTTTTAAGTTCCTTATACTTATCAGGTAAAGAAGATAGTAAGGCTACAGATTTTTGGTCACTGGATAGAGTCTCACCACTATTGGTGAGATCTTGTGAAAGTTTGTTAAATCTGTCAAGATTTGTTTCAAGATCAGAATTGGATTCAAATTTGAAACTGAAAAACTGTTTCCACAAGTAACATTTGTTGGGAAGAGTTTTGGTTTTGTATAAAGATTCAAGTTTAGTCCAAATATCAATTGCAGTAGTGGTGTCACCTACTTCTCTAATCACATTGTCAGATAGATGCAGGAATATGGTGCTCCAAGCAGTTTCCATTTGCTCAGTTCTCCTAATTTGGGTGACTTCTTCACCCCAAGATTCATCTAAGGCTTTTGCACATTTTTGTTGCATTAGTAATGCCTTCATCTTTTTACTCCACAGATTAAAATCACCTTTAGCATTCCACATTTCAACATCAACTTTAGTGTTTGCCATAGATTTCATATAGAAAAGGTATGCAAAGATTAACAAGTAAGTTGAGCAAAAGCAGGAATGTATGCAGACTGAGATCACTTCAGATATTAACGTGCAGATAATGTTCACACAGAATTATACGTGCACTTAAATCAACAAGGATCAAATAATATCAGGTAACTCAACAGTGATAGCTAACAGAAAATTCGAAAAACAGAAATTAGGGTTTTTCTTGAAGAAACCGTTAAACCTGTCCCCTCAGATTCTAGGGTTCTCTTATGAAACCCTAGACAAAGGAAGATTAAGGTGGGTTTCAACCAAGAAAAGCATAAAGGACTGAGTAGCTCGAAAATTGGTAGCCAATAAGGGTTTAAAACTCGTTACCAGATGTGTCTCAGTGCAAGATGTAAAATAGTGAAAACCAGACTATTTTACTTTTACTCCAAAAACAGGATCAGTTCCAATATTGCAGATCTATAAAGATCAGTAGCAAGATCGTCAAGAAACCAAGAGTAAAACCAGATCGAAAGCCTCCAATAACCAGATCGAGTGCTCTGATACCACTGTTGTAAAAATACAGTCCCAAAACATTCACAACCAATATGAACACAGAAGATTTTTCGCCCTAAGGCCCGGATGTTCACCCTAATCTGGGCTAGTCACCCGTTGAGCATTCACCGGAGTGATTATCGCTCTAATCCACTAGAATCCAAACGAAAGTTATCAAGTACAGATCAGAGACCCAAAAGAATCACTCGACACAAAACCCTCAGCCCAAACCTCTCTATTTCTCTCTTTTGCAGATTACACACAGTAACCCATATCTATGCTCACCAAGAACACAAGAATCACACCAGAACAGTAATCTAAACAAAGATATCACCAAGATTATCTAACCTAAAGATTACAGACGAAAACCAACAGTTTTCTTCAAGAGAGAATATACAGAGAGTCGAATGTCAAGCAGAGCAAACCCTAGACCCAAAAGTCGATGTCTACCAGAGGCAATGGAAGAGTCTCGAATATGTATAGTCACCATGCATCCAGCGGTCTAGCCACGGCCACGTGTCTCAATCTCAGCCAGCTTACTTATCAAGGCCAAAGTCGCATAACAGAAACACGAGATTGCACATTGGGGGCCAAAGGACCGGGTCACACTTATTACAAACAATGGGCTGTAGTGTTGGGCTTCATCATTGGGCTTGACTGTAGATGTTAAGCATATATATACTAACAGTTTGATATTCTTCCTTCAAACCTTTTGGCCTTCTCCAGTGTTCTTCAAGAATAAAAAAAATAAAAAAAAAAAAAAAACTGAAGGGATATTTTCTTTTTGCGTGTGGGCACAAAAATAAAATCTTGCATATATTAATTAAACCCACAAAAGGTACGTGTCTCTATAATGAGTTTAATTTACAAGACTTTCAATCCCACTAGGACTCTCTCTTTTGATTGGATGATTAGTCCTTGTAAAAAATGAATCTCTTTATGTCTTTATCCAAAGGAAAATTCTATGTGTACATTATGGATCCCTTTATGGATCCCATAATGTACACATAGCACATCTCTTATCCAAATCATAACCTCTATATCTTAATAGCATATGTTTGGCACATGCAAGACACATTCCGATTTAATTAATTTATATTTCTACCGTTCATAATAATAAATTATAACTCTTATAATTTATTACGGTTCTTATTTTGAAGCCACTGAAGGGACTAAATGGGCCCAATTAAATCAAGCTCCAATAAATTGATCTTGACCCGGTCAACTCTTGATCGGTCTAGATAATTTATTAATCAATATTTATTCCACTAAAAGAATGTGATTGTACTCCTAATTTAATTGAAATTACTAAAGCTACAATAATTATATCCTCTGACAAATTACTCTTACATATTATCCCCTGTTAATCACGTTGAATATTTGAAATTGGGTAAAATGACCAAAATGCCCATTTTCCAAATATACATTATATCCTCAATCCCATTTTCTATTTGACAATTCCACATGATCACATCATAATATTAATTCAACAATCATGTCGAATTACTGAGCTCAGATTTAATTGTTCATTAGAAAATCTCTTGAGGTCCTGATCGTGCCTATTAAATAGGTTATGAATTTCATATCGCGAATATATGGTCTACAATTTTTTCACTTTAATTCTCAAGACATCGAAATATGGATTAGCAATTTAATCTCACTCATTGATTCCTCAAAAAACTTCAAGTTAGTAATCAAAGTTCATCACTCGCTCAAGATTAAGGTACTACGTACAATAGTCATGTGAAATTAAATTCAAGTGGTCAATTCCATAAATTAATTTCATGTGGTCCAGTGCAATACATTCCAAAAAAATGTATAATCAATTTTATTGCTAAAGTCAAGATCAACTTTAAATAAAATTGAGACAATCTTATCAAAATAAACAGTTCATCTTTGTTTACCGATTGTGGATAATAAACTTTAGATCGAATTATAAATCAAATATTTCTGTGTTTAACAATTTAAACACTCGATTTATAATATCAAGTCGATCCATGAACAAAATGCAAGCCCAATTTAATAATAAAAAAAATTATTGGAAAAATAAATAAATAAACTATTATATTTATTTCAAAATGTCACGAGTACAAATAAATTTATTGGAAGAGCTAAAATTAAATTGATAGCAACAAGTAATGCAACAACAACTAGCTTCATCTTCTCGGTTGCATCAAAATCCTATGGGATTGAACCCACGACAGTTGTGTAAGGCAACGACAAATGGGCCATTCACAGGTGAATCAACGGCAAGAGTCCCCAAGAATGGTGGTCCTCAGAGGTCACAAATCTGTAAGTTTGACCGGATCACATACATTTACACTCTTGCATTTGGCAATACTACTCCAGTGAAAAGTTCAAGCCAAGGAACAGAAGCGAGCAATCAACTCCTTGGAAAGTCGTACAAGAACAATTCTACACTTACACAACCAAAAAAAAAAAAAACCAGAAAGCTTACAAACACACACATGGGGTGGGTCCCATTTTTTATAATATTTAATTCACATGTGGCCCACCTCCCATATGAGTATTCGTAAGCTTTCTGCCAAAGGAAATTCTGTACACGCAGCAGTTTTCGTCGTACAATGCACGAAATGTGCACACTGCAAATTTAGACTTACAGAACTGGGACATAACAGGAATTCGCATTGGGTGTCTTCAGTTGTGTTTAATTTACATTTCTTGTTCCTAGAAATTCAATTAAAGAAACTGGTTCTTGATACTGTTAATACTCCAATCTAATAAAGAAGGTACAGAGAAATTCAAAGTTTCTGATCAAGTATATAAAGAAGTGTAGGGCCACAACCTTGTATAATTGTGTTGTGATAAAGAAACAAGCAAATAAATGGTCAAGGAAAAAGAATAAATACGAAAGCGAATATTTATTTCAATACCCAACCTCACCTCGAGAAAGTCCATGAAGTGATCATCTTGTTGTTGCCAAATCATGATATGAAAATTAAAAACTGATGCTAAGAAAATATCACTAGTTGAATTAGCCAGTCTTCTTGCCTAACAGAGAGCTTTTGGAATGGTAACCCATGCACATCACTTGCGGTCTAGCACGAACCTTGCACACGGATTGCACTTGTCTACATAAATTATATTTAAAAATAATTATTACTACGACGTGATTACGACATATGTTAGATATGCCACACAGTGTATCCCTTTCTCTTTTGCTTTTCTACCGTTAGACACGTTCCTACATACCATGGTAAGATCACCAGATGCCGGAAATTACTAGAAAACAAAAAACTAACCTCTAATCCTCATTTACGATGTTAGCTATGACTAGAATGACAGTTTATTTTTTCATCGCCTTCCTTTCGGCATTATTCGTCTTTTGTCGGTATTGTCTTCTATCTCCTCGGCTGCACTGAATCTTTTCCCTAAAAAGAAAAGCTTATTTTTTCTCTTAAGATCTTCGAAATTGTACCATGGGGATGAGCTGGAGCACGTGGAAGTGATCCCCAGGGGATTGAGAGAGGTGATGCACTACCAGGGCAGAGGAGTTACAAGGATATTGCAGAGGTTGTGTAAAAAGTGGGGTTCGAAGTGATAAAAGAGAAGGATTTGGTGAAGGCATCTGCAAATCCATGATGGAGCAGGCTTAAAATGGGGAGGATTGGATACTGGAGGAGTCACATATTAGTTACAATTCTTGCTTGGGTTGGGATTGCTTCAAAGGGTGGTGTTGATGTGCACGAGATGCTTTTTGTCACTGTAGATTACCTCACTAGAGGCGATGAGAGTGGAATATTCACTCCTATGCTTTGATTCTCGAACTTGGAACAGAATAGAAACAATAGAAACATTTAGAACTTCAATGAACCTTGGATATGATCTGTAACGTAATTCCAATTTCTTTCACTATGTATCTTGACCAGTTTGTTAGGGGTTCATCTTGTCATTCCAATGCCCTTTATCGAACGTGTCCTCCTTCTTGTTGGCTCACAACTTTACAAACAGTCGTGCAATTCAAATATTAAGCTATTCAATGCATAAGTTTCTATCTAACCTTACATCTTTGTGTTCATGCTACTTACTGTCACATGGGTTTGTTGAAAAATGAATGGAGAATACACTGAGAATGAAATAATGTTGCAGTAATCAAATACTAACTTGAAGACAAGAAATCAAAATTGAAATATCCATCAAAGGACTTGATCACGATACCTTTGTCCTCAAACAATATTTGCCTCCTTTAGGATTGAAAATTGTTTAAAGGGATGATGGCAAATGGTTTGCAAGATTTAAAACAAGCCTTGAAAAAGATTAATGCTCAAACAATCAAGCAAAATCCTTTAAAATCAAGAACACTCAAGAACTAAGAATATGAAGAAGAAAAATTAAACTTGGAATGAAAATTCTCTCAAAATGGGGCTATAGTTTTTTGTATGTTTTCTTAATGTTTAAGTTGATCACAAACCACTTATTTATAGCCTAGAAACAATGCTACACGAAGTGGTGCAAAAAACTCTCCAAAAGCCACCAAATTTGAATTCCAAACGAGCAAAAATCAACCTCCAAATGGTCAAAATTTTGTACCATGCGGCTGCATGATTCAAACTATACTGGGACATTTAGTCCCGGTAAAGACCCATGCGGCCGCAAGGTATAATTTTTATAATCCCGTTTCTTCATTCCAACATTTATTTGTTTTGAACAATAATCATTTTCTAACAGGGTTTGGCAGCTGATGCTACCAAAATTCGTACCTGGGTCAACCCGAACCGGATGGAAGAACTCCACGTGATCTGCTCTCCAATCCCTGAAACAAAGGCGTCGAGGCGTGTCCTCGTCGCCCCTCCGATGCTTAAGTCAGTTAAGTATTCAAGAGAAACTTTATGCTGAATGCTGTTAAAAAAAACGTACCTGAATGATGAAGAAGGGGCAATATTTATAGAGGGTGGTGGTTGAGTTCTAGAAGGATTAATCTTCCCATAGTCAATTTGAGTCCTATTAAGATTGTACAATCTGAGCGATGAGTTTGTGTTTAAGTAGGACTGACATTCCTAGGACACGTGTAGCAAGTTCGAAGGGGATAGAAGACCCGACCTAATTATTGGGCCCGACCCAGAAGGTGGCCCGACCTTGGAAATGGCCCAGCAATAGTGGGCTGAGGTCGGGCCGTCGAGGTTGGATCTAGCCCAACGAGAGTGGGCTGAGTTCGGGCCAACAAGGTCGAGTTCGGGTGCTACTACATTTATACGCATCAGCAGCAAAGATTCAATGACTGACTTGAGACTGTTTAAGGTGCACGTGCATACCAAGTGGTCTCAGACACGCACCTTGCACGAGTGCTTCACTTATCCATCATGTGCAATTCACGTAGTGCAGGACAGAATTCAACAAATTAACAAGAAACTTGAGGTACAATGTTGATTAACAGCTATAGTGAAAAAGCTTAAGGCATACCGTGGCTTTAATTAATCAACGAACAACGTTATGAAACTTGATAGTTTGCTTTTAGTTTATCGACACGGAGAAAGCCTGAAATAAGAAAAGAAGTAAAGTATCCAAATTCTGATATCTTTTGACATTTCGATACCAACTTAAGCTTGTAAAAATATGATGCTAAAAGCCTGTGACCTTTCAACAAGTCAATCTAATAAAAGATATGACAACCAGACAAGAAAATACCAAGCAAATATTTATAACTTACAAAAAAAAAACACTGAGCAATTATAAGCTACAAATCAACTACTAAGTTTATTGATTGATTATCCATTCTTGCCTCAGAGTTATGCATACCTTTCTCATGCTTTCCTTTCTTTACTTATCCTCTCATGCTCTTATATACCATCAGTCTTTGGCTGTAGTGCTTCCTCAGTATAAAAACAGTGTTTCTATCAGCAGATTACCTTCTGTCTGCTGCTGTTGTTTCTGGGTATGGTGCCTTTGGAAGTTAAACCACAGGGCCTGAACAGTTCCTTGTGAATCTTCCCTCTGCCCCTTCTAGGATGAACTTGAGTTACTATGACGTTTTGAGTAGTCATTTGGTCTCTCTTCAGTTATTACTTCTCTTAACTCTGATGCAGCTGGACATATACCAAATAAAATTCGAGATAAACTGGACATATACCAAATTCGAGATTCACATTATCTTGGTGTATATACCATCCAAATCTATAGCACCATACACCAAGACTCATATGAAAACATAATTCTCGTATCATCTAAATACCATTTTTTTCTTTTAATCTTTTAGCAAGCCATCCACCAAGAAAATTACTAAGGCCCACCTCCAACACCAAAATATGAAAGTCCCACCAAACCGCCACATGAGAGCCTGTAAATTAAATAATTGCTTCCACAGCTAAACCCACAAAACACAATATTTTCTTGATGATTGAACCTCAAAAACTATCATAAAAGCTCACAGTCCCAATCAAAAAATGAAGCAATAACCCCACCAAAAGTCTACAGGCCTACAACACCTAGAAGCGCTACCACCTCAACAAGGTTCGAAACAAACAAAACAAATTAGGGCAGCAATAGCAGTCTGCCACCAGCAGCAACACAAGCAATGAAGAGTCGTAAAATCTGAAGAAAAAGGTCCAACAAATGACCTCCAAAGCCTGGAATCAGTACACCTGGAAACAACTATAATAGACATGATGAATTGCACTAGAACCAGACAGAAAAAGCAGAAATCAAAGAAAGAAACAAAGAAATGGAGAAAAAAAAAAAGGCAATCAAGAAGATGCGAGATGAGTGACACAAGGCAGCTCGCCCGAAACGTAATCCAAGGATACTTTAATTCAATAAAGGATCGATTTGCCCTCATACAATGTTAAAGAAGAGAGAAACTTTATTCAGTAATAACAAAATATTACAAAGAGACTATAAAGTGCGAAACCCAGATGACATAATAGATCAAACTACCTTAATAAATAAACTAATTTAAAACAATGTCTAATAGACTCGCAATCTGGCAATATTCAAAGACACCTTTTATGTTCTAAAGAATGATGGCAGACTTGGAAAATTGGGAATGGGCCATCTATCCACCATACTGTTTTTGCCCATTGATCTCAATTGCACAAGGCCTTGGTTCAGCCATTCTCTCAGTTTACAAGCTTGGCTCTGCCATTCTCGCTTTATAGCATCTACAAACAAACATCTTTTCTTGATTGATTTTGATACAAACTTGATTAGAAGAAGAATCATTGGATTAAAATAGAGGGTTTAAGGACATCGTACAAAATGACAACTCAGATTTATAAACTTGTAACACGTTGAATCGAAAAAATTCAAATTTCAAATTCATCAAACTAACTTCTGGGATATGGCACAGCATTGTTCGTTGAAATGAATTCTTAAATGCAAAAAGTCAAAATCACTAACAAACCTCGCTCTAAATCGCATGCTAATAGTTTTTGGCATTAAATATTCCTATCTTACAAGGAATCAAATTGTCAAGAACGACACATAAATTTCCAGTTCAATCGGTAATCTAGCCAAATAAAAAATAAGGCAATCTTAAGATAAATGTGCAGCATTCGTGCTAAGCATTTGACAAAATTATTTCTTTTTAGTTTATTTCTCATGTTCTTTGTTACTGATTCTACAACTAAACTTTTTGTAATAATCACATATAAGTGTGCAAGTGGATACACGTGTCTGCAATTATGAGTCTGAGATGGCATAAGCAGCATGAGGTTTACCCAGGCATGTTGCAATAATATTCTGTCTGAAGACTAGAAATTCCCGTGAGTTCTTCCACATTTCAGACGTCTCTGCCTGACCGTTTGGAATGTAAAAAATGCTATATTTGTACTTGAGCTGAGATGAATCTTCAAGCCCTGTTTCACTTCAGAGTTGGAGCTTTGCTTCGATACTGCGATCAAATGTCCATAAAGACAAGCAGCGGATGATATGGTACACTTCGTCATATATTGAACTGTTAGGATTTTACAGCAATGTTATAGTCTCTAAAATCACAATGACATAGATCAATAGTATAACATAGATATCAATATCCTCGAGTCAAGTTATACAATCACAAAGTCATGGGTTCACTGTAATGACTATACATATATATATTCTGCATATCATCAAAATCAGCATGTCTACTAAAATAACAAAGAGAAAATCGAGAGCAAAAACCGAGAGGAACTTCCTTGTCTTCACTGGCCGAAAATGGTGGAAAGTCTAGGCTCAGGAACAGCCTTCCAATCCTTGCAAATCGCCATCCTTAGAGAGCTAGAGAACCCGCCAAAACATCATTCTTCTTGGCTTGGATCATCGACCAAACGGTCTACCACAATACCGCCAAGAACACCCTCCAAACCGAAGCTAAATCACCAAGAAACACTCCACAAACTTAGCCACTATTTCAGGCCTAAGAATCCCCAAGAGTTTCTATAATATATAGCTATATGGTTGATTTTATGGAGCAAAATGAAGGAGGCTGAAAACGGACCAGAGGGTTAGAAGAGAGAGTTGCATGTGTTTATGAAAGAGGAAGAGAGATATATTAAATAATGGACCCTGCTTCCTTCACAGGGGATTTGTGCCCTTAAATAATAAGGTCATTGTCAAAAGGAAAAAGTCTCTGTCCTTTTCAATTTGAAATTGCTGTGTCCAAGCTTCCAAGGCAAGCTAAAGGATAAATATCTCAACCGGGTCATAAAAAATGCAAGCCCAATAATTGTTATTTGAACCACATAAGCCCACATTAAAATTCAAACGCTAATCCACAACAAATTAACATTACAAAATTGGAACATAATAGAATCAACAAAAACATTTAGAACTTCATGTTGAACCTTACATATGATTTGAAATGTAATTCCACTATGTTCTTTGACCAGGTTGTAATGATTTCATCTTCCTCGTGCTCCAATGCCTTTTATGCATGCTTCTTGTTTTTGTTGGCTCCTGTATTTTATCAAACATTGTGAGCAATTCAAATATCAAAGCTATTCAATGCAAAGTTACTGTTTTACCTTACACGTTTTCTCATTATGTGTATATGAATTGAACTTTCATTGTTTTTATCAGAAAACACACATTCGCACACATGAAATCTGGCTGCCATAGATTTCATATACTCTCTCAACTCTTCTTGAATTTGCTGTAAAAATGCTTGTGGATCATAATTCCATTGAATTGAAAATTTTTATTTGTACAATATAATTCATCTGAGCCTAGATGTGGTTGAACAATTTAGTTGACTTTTCAGCCGATTAAATTCTTTCTTTTTTTTATCTCCTATTTATGGTTGTTTGAATTAGTGAAGTTAATTCTCTTTGTTTATTTTATGTGATTAATTATTAGTATTAGACATCGTTCTATTGGAGTTTCGAGATGGAAGAAAAGCATTGTTGGGAGCAAACAAGAAGTCCCACATCGATTGGGAGCATCTTGGTTGGAATCAAAAGGCTAGAGAAACCAAAGAAAAAAGGAGAGAACTCGAGAGGTCCTCCCAAGGCCGGACTTGCAAGTCCATTTTCCGGCCAAACCAGCCACTGCCCGGAAAAACTGACCCCATAATCGAGCTCTGCAGGCGGCGGAGCTGCTGGTCGACGGCGGGGAGATCCACAAAATCGCGAGGCGCGATTTCTTCAAGAAACCCGGCGGCTATTTTCTTCAATTCCGGCCAGAATACTTACCTGACGGGAAAACCGAGGCTGGATCTGTGACCAGCAGGGGAAGGCGCCTCCGGTGGTGGTTCGGGTCCTCTCCGGCGGCGGCGGTCGGCGGCGGGTGGTTTCCGGCGGCGGCGCTACGGCGGTTTTCCGGCCAGAATTTTTTTGTGCAGTCTATTTATTTCTTATTCCTGAACGTATTGATATTTTTTGTTTAGTGTTTCAGGTTACGAAGAAAAAGTTGGACGGATTTGCCCCTGCGTTCGTAAGTCAATTTTCGTTCTGTTGGTTGCTGCAGTTGCTGAAAACTTTAGGGCTAGCAATAGTGGCCCTAAAAGTGTTAAAATTATATCCCTCGTAATTTACGGATTCAGATAGGTCCGCTCTGGTAAATTGGCTTATCCCGTTTAAATTTCAGCATTAGCGCGTTATCGTGTGGGGTGACAATAGGATTGGGGTTACCGTGAAGGGGTAACCATTGCTTGTGCTAGAATTTTAGGAATTTTGCTCTATTTGAAGTCTTGATTTTGATTGCAAGTTGGTAATTTATTTTTGTGCCGTAATTGTTGTTTAGTCACTGTGTGAGACTGCATTGATTGAAAATTTTAAATTTTTTGTTTATATACCTTCGTGTTGCATTGATTATCTTGTTAGAACACCTGGACTTGACCCGTTCGAACATTTCCTTGATCTGAGATTTTTGAGTCTCACGAAAACCTGGGAATCTAGTACGGTGTATATTGCTACCTTAGGATTACTCTGTGTGACCTATTTGTGCATTTCTTGGTTGTTCTGTTTTTTTCAAGATGACTTCACGTTTCGAAGTTGGAATTTTCAATGGAAATGGTGACTTTTCTATTTGGCAACAGAAAATGAGAGGTATTTTGGTTCAACAAAAAGTTTCAAAGGCCATAGACGGCAAATTTCCCGTAGATTTTACAGAAGCACAAAAGGAAGA
Source organism: Fraxinus excelsior (assembly GCA_019097785.1). NCBI lineage: Eukaryota > Viridiplantae > Streptophyta > Magnoliopsida > Lamiales > Oleaceae > Fraxinus > Fraxinus excelsior. The sequence goes on from CM032628.1 coordinate 7,345,934, forward strand.
ATATGATGAACTTGCATACACTTCAATTATTTTACACTTGTCTGACACTGTTTTGAGAAAAGTTGGAAAACTTGATTCTACAAAAGAACTTTGGAAAAAGTTGGAGGATTTATATTTGCTCAAATCTACTCCTAATAAATTGTACTTGCTTGAAAGATTTTTCAGTTTCAAAATGGATTCTTCAAAAGATTTGGATGACAATTTGGATGTGTTTAACAAACTTGTTCAAGATATTGTTAACTGTGGTGAGTCGGTGTCTGAAACTTACAAAGCTATCATTTTGCTAAATGCTATACCTGATACTTATCGTGAAGTCAAAAATGCTATTAAGTATGGTAGAGACACCTTGACGCCTGAAATTGTCGTTGACTCCCTTAGAAGTAAGGAGATGGAGATGAGAGCTGAAAAACATGATAAGGAAAGCGGTGAGTTGCATATGATGAGGAGTAGAATGAAATTTAAGCAAATGAGTTTGGGTAGAGATCAAAACAGTGGTGATTCGAGTAGCGACTCGAGTGATGATGATGGTAAGAAGAAGAGCAAGAAGTGGGACAAGTCTGGTGGTAGACGGTGTTACAGTTGTGGTAAGTCTGGACACTTCATTAGGGACTGTCCCAAAAGGAAGGATAGGCAGAATGGTAAGATGAGAGGTGATGCGAATCTGGCTATAGGGTCGAGTGATGACCCTAGTGAGGTTTACTGAGTGTAACCCTAGTTACTGCATGTGCATCCGTGTGTAATCCTTTTCTGCATGTGTGTGATTACTTAATTCTGTTGCGTGGTTATATGTTACATTTTCAAATTGTTTGATATGTGCATTGGCATGTTTTAAGTGATCTTATTACTGTGTGTAATTGTTTGCATGAATTGTGGGTTTGTCTTTGTGATGCATTTGCAGTGTGTTGTGTGTCTTTCTGTAAGGTGGAGTATAGAAGCCTAGGGGTACATTGGTTGTACCGTGGGATGTTGAGTGTGACATTTGGATCACGAGTGGAGATGTGATCAAATGTCTGGAATCCTTTATCTGGAAGAGACCCTGATCAGGTGGAGTGTGAGTGAGACACTTCTATCACTTCTGTTAGGTGGAGACCCATTATCCACGTAGGTTGGAGAAGTGATGTGTTGATAGAGGATTATCCCGAGAACTTAGGATCTATAGAGGCTTACCGTTAGACATGTTTGTTTGTTTGTTTGTTTGTTTGTTTGAGTGATTAGTCTAGTGAGCAGGTGGGCGATGAGGTGAGATATGTGTTCTCGAGGTGAGTGAGCAACACGAAATGGGATAGGATAAGTGTGGTGAGATCTTTGTGAGGTCATTTATGCATGTGTTGCGTATGTGTTGGCCTGTTGATTAACTTGGTGTTAATGTGTTGTTCTGTGTGAACGAGTGTGATTAGATCTCTGTGTTATCCTGTGTGATATCTCCGTCGCATGTTTTATTTGCTCTTGATTGATTGCTGTGCTTATCTGTTTCTACTTGGGTGTTCTTGACCTTAGCCCTGGTGAGTATATGGAACAGGTATGGTATGTGTTTCAGGTGGAGACACGAGGTAAGGTCTGTGATGCCAATTTTTTATTGGTTACCTTGGTTGTGCAAGTATAAACTGTGTGTTTTGATTGCTTGCAGATTTATTGGGATCAAGGTGGAGATTTGTTGGGTTTTTTGATACCCAATAAATCCGAGCGATGATGTTAAACCGTTTTTTCTAGTTGGATTAGATTTCATAGGCCTCGGCCGATGATTGAAATGAAATGTTGACACCACATTGAACGAACCACTCCGACAATATAAGTGGGCCATTGGAAGTAACCTAATTAATTAGAGCTGCTCATGGTCCAGCCCAAAACACCTTGGATGGCTTTGTTGGTTGGAGGCCCATTTATTGTGACTTATTGGGCCACTTAAAGTTTGACCTAAAAGACCACTTTGCTTGCTTATAAGTGGGTCGGTTTCTTTTGTGTTGCCTTAGTGTGAATATTGGAGCCGTGAGAAATTGAGAGAGAAACGTGAGTTTGCTTTGTGCTTCCTCTTGCTTTGTGCTATTCTCTCATTCTCCTTCCTTAGCCTTTGTGGCTTATTTGGGCTGCCAAAAGGATCACTCAACTCATTCCTTTGTGGATTTTTGAAGCAACCGGTGTTTGGGTATTGTGGTTGGAGATTGGTTGTCATTGTGGTGTTGATTTTGGTTTATCTGAGCTTGGTTTAGGTGGAATCAAAGGTCAATTTTTAACAAGCATGTTTTTCCTTTGGGACTTTTATTATGAGAAAAATAGCGGAGCTTGGATTTGAATTTTTCCACTTCATCGAACTTTTCACCCACCTTATCCACTTGTCAAGCACTTCATTGTTTTTGGAGAATTTGTGAGAGCATCTTCACTGCATTCTTTAGATTGTTATCTAGATGACATATACTTAGAAAAGCTTTCAGTTTACGCAATATTAATGCCCGATAATAGTTCAAATTTCATCTCTATTGATCTTCACTCATAAATAAAATTTCACGTTTGATGTATATTTAGTGCTTGTCAGGGAAAATTATAATGAAGAAGAGTAATAAAATCCTAATTGAGAGTTGTGGGGATAGATAAGTTGCACGCGCATATCACGTGTGGTCCAACACCAACCTTGCACTCTCGTTTCACATATTTATCCAACAAGAAAGTACAATTCACTTAGTGCAAGTACTATTTGAAAAATACGGAAAACTTTTCATCTATAAGGTTGACTAACTATTCACTATCAAATTATATTAAAAATTTTGACATTCTTGCAACTAGTTTAAAAATGTGACATTTTGGTAATTACATGATGGCAAAATGATATTTGGTGTAATTTCCTCAATTTTTGAAATGCTGCCGAAACAATTTCTGTAGTCAATGAACCTACACTGTCTTGTTGGCCTATTTGAGTGTGTGGAATGGGTAAGTTGCTTGTGCACATTACGTGTGTTTTGGCACGTATGTAAGACGCTACAACATGATTAATAATTTATTAGTATGTTGATGCTATATATTATTGCTTACAAATTAATGTTGGAGCTTAAATGCTTCAATATTGTGATCAATGTGCAGAAAAACAAACATAATTTGATGTCATTATTTGTGTGTATTAATGTTACAGTTTCTTCCCCTTCAGACACTACATGTACAGGATTTAGCGAGGACATCATTTATGAATTCTTAATTATCTAGACTGGTTCATAATGAAAAACCAGCTATGTCTGCTACATCTTCTCCTGATTCTCCTTCATATCGTCCTAAACAACAAAGGCAGCAACAAATAATGGAAAATAAACTAACTTCATCTTCTCAGTTGCATCAAAAGATTTTGGGCTTGAACCCACAACAGTCGTTCCAAATGGTAAGGCAACCACAAAAGGGCCATTCATAGGTGAATCAGCAGCAACAGACCCCAAGAATGGTGAACCCCGGAGGCAGAAATCTGTAAGTTTGACTGGATCACATACAGATACTCGTGCATTCAGGAATACTAAAGTGGAAAGTTCAAGCCAGGGGACAGAAGTGAGCAATCAACTCCTCGGAAAGTGTCGTACAATGCACGAAATCCGCACGCTAACAACTGCAAATTTAGACTAACAGAACTGGGACATAATAGAAATTCACATGGGGTGTCTTCAGCTGTGTTTAACTAAATTTCTTGTTCCTAGGAATTCAATTAAAGAAATTGATTCTTGATACCGTTAATTCTTAAATCTAAAAAAGAGGGTACATAGAAATTCAAAGATTCTTAAATCTAATAAAGAGGATATATTTTTGTTGTATAAATCTCATCAACTAAAGTTTAACTTTATATATGCTCATCAATTTATCCTTATACATTGATGCTTCACTGAGGCTACTAATTTAAATGACAAGATGTAGTTGTCATTTAAATTATTTAAAGATAATTGTAGCAGCAGTCCCAAATCTTTTGATTTTTTGCAAACTTTACTTTAACCTCACTTTGTGTCAACCCCAATCTCAAACATTTCAAAAATTAGCATATGAGGTCCAAATTGATTATTTATGTTAATTCGACCGTTAGTTGACCCATAAATTTGACTTGACCAAGTATAAACCAATTTTTATAGGGTAAAATGATAACTTTACTTTTTATAAATAAAATATGGTAAAATATAAAATTAAAAAAACCAAAAAAAAAATTTAAAAATTTAAAAATAAAAACACATATAGTGGTGTTTGGTGGGAGATTAAAATTAGATTCTTAGTAGATTGTGATTGAAGTTTTTGAAATGTGTAGTTGAAAAACTGTGAGATCATAAAAGATATAATTAATATTGATTATTTAACTTTGATTTAAATTAAAATTTAATTTTAATCCAAAACAAATAGGACATAATAAACCCTTCATCTCCCTATGCCCACCCAACCCCAACCCCAACCCCTACGCACCCATCCCCGCCACACCAAATCAAAACCAGAAAATTGTCCCCTTACCCATCCAGCCGCCACCGACCCACACCACCACCATAAGCCCCCTCACCCAAACCAACCAACCACCCTAATTAGGTAATCTCGTGGAAGGGACTTCAACAGACCCGAGTGGTGGCCAGTAATTCGACGTAAGGAAAAATTGCAAAATTTACTTGGACCAAGTAACAGGGGCGGAGCCAGTCAGTCGAAGTAGGGGGGTCCCAGAGTTAGAAGTGGTGGGGGCCCACGGGGGTGCTCCCGAATTTTTTTTTGAAACATTATCTGTTAAAATGAAAGAAGTTGGTACGTTGTGTTAGAGAAATAAAACAAAGGAACATAAATTAATATACATTATTAACAAAAAAATCAAGAAACATATAAAAGAAAGTACTAATCTTTAATTTAAAAAAAAAAATTATACCTTATCACAAGCGTTCATTTTGAGTTCTCATACTTTAGATCCGTAGGATTTAAGTTTTTTATTCATTTGACGACAAAATAGTATATACAAAAAATAAAATTTTAAAATTAAAAAAAAAATTTCAAAAAATTGGGGTGGGGGGGGGGGGCCGGTGGCCCCCCCCGGGCCCCCCCCCCCCCTGCCTCCGCCCCTGCCAAGTAATATGAGAAATGGGTTTGTTGGATGGTGGCCCCCAGAGGCTAAAAATCCTTAAGTTTGACTGCATCCAGAAGTACTTCAGGGGGAAGTTCAAGCCAAGGAACATAAGCGAGCAATCAACTCACTGGAAAGTCATCATACAATGCTCGAAATTCGGGTTGTTGCTGATAGGCGCCTGGTTTTCCTTCACGAGCTGCTGTCTACTGGCCATTGCATTCTGCTGTGGTGCAGAATGGCACATGCCCAGAAACTGCATATGAGAAGATTGTACAGTAGCAACAAGCATGACCACTGTGACTCTGTGAGATGGCAAATAAGCAGCATGAGGTGTTTGCCTAGGCACGTTGTAGTAAGATTCTGGCTGCAGACTTGAAAGATCCTGTGGGTTTCATCCACATATCTCTGCCTGACCTTTTGGGACGTTAAGATTTCTAGCTTTGTACTCAAGCAGAGATTAATCTTCATGCCCTGTTTCACTTTACAGTTGGAGCTTTGCTTCAATATTGAGATCAAATGTGCAGAAAGACAAGCATGGGACATCGTGCAATTTGTCATGTAGTACACGAAATTGGCACGCTAATCAACTACTAATTTAGCATTACACTTGGAAAAGAATAGAAACAACAGAAAAATTTGGAACTTCAAGTGAACCTTGGATATGATCTGTAATGTATTTCCAATTTCTTTCACAATGTTTTTTGTCCAGTTCGTAAGGAGTTCTTCTTCCTTGTCATTCCAATGCTTCTTCTTGTTGTTGGCTCCACAATTTTGTCAAACAGCCGTGTGAAATTCAAATTTCTAATCTGTCCAATGCTTAAGTTTCAATCTAAGTCCAAGCTTACATCTTTTCCCATTATGTGTTCATGCTACTTACTATCACAGAGTTTTGGCCACACACTGTGGCTTTAATTAATCAATGAACAATGTTAGGAAACTTGGGAGTTTGCTTTTAGTCTATCAACATGGAGAAAGCCTGAAATAGGAGAAGAAGTAAATAACGAAAATCCAAATTTCGATATCTTTTGACATTTTGATACCAACTTAAGCTTGTAAAAAACAGGTGTCAAAAGTGTGTGACATTTCATCAAGTCAATCTGATAACAAATATAAGCAATATATCAATTACTAAGTTTATTGATTGATTATCCTTTCTTGCCTCAGAGTTATGCATATGTTTCTCATGCTTTCCAACAAATACTAGCAAATATTCATATACTTGGATAAATAATGGGAAAAAAATAGAGAGTTCAAGGACATTCTTACAAAATGACAACTCACATTTTATAAACTTTGTAACGCATAAAAATTGAAATTTCAAATTCATCAAACTAACTTGTGGGGATAAGAAATAGCATTGTTCGTCAAACTGAACTTATTAATTGTAGAAAGTAGAAGTTCACTAACAAATCAACAATCACACTAAAATCTCTCATTAATAATTTTTGCTTTATACTTTCGTCTCTCATGAGAAATCAAATCTTCAAGTGCAATCAGTAGTCTAGCCAGCAATAACTAACGTATCTTATGATAAATGTGCAGCATTCGTGCTAAGCATTATTTCTTTTTCGTTTATTTCTCATAAAATATTTGTAGTAATCACATACAAGTGTGCTAGTGACGGCAATTTTGAGGGTGAGATGGCATAAGCAGCATGAGGTGTTTGCCCAGGCATGTTGAAATAATATTCTGGCTGAAGACTAGAAATATTCCTTGGGTTCTTCTACATTTCAGATGTCTCTGCCTGACCGTTTGGAATGTAAAATTTGCTATCTTTGTACTTAAGCCAAGATGAATCTTCGTGCCCTGCGTCACTTCAGAATTGGATATTTGCTTCAATTCTGCGATCAAATGTTCATATAGGCAAGCATTGAATAATATGATGCACTTCATCATCTATTGCACAAAATTCACATGCCAATCTACAACAAATTTGGAACCTAATAGAATCTACTAAAACATTTAGAACTTCACGATGAACCTTACAATTTGTAATGTAATTCCTTCCACCATGTTCTTTGACCACTTTGTAGGATTTCATCTTCTTCGTGCATCCAATGCCTTTTATGCGTGCTTCTTCTTGTTGTCTCCTCTACTTCATCAGACAGTGTGTGCAATTTAATATCAAATCTATTCAATGCAAAGTTTCTATTTTACCTTACATCCTCGTTATGTATTCATGAATTGGACTTTCATTGTTTTAATCACAGAGCACACACTCATGCACATGAAATTTGGCTGCCATAGATTTCATATACTATTTCAACTCTTCTCGAATTTGCTGTAGAAAGTACCTGTGGTACACAATACCATTGAATTATTACTTTCTGATTAAAGGATCATTGTTTTTCAGTTCATTTCACAATAATTCAGCAGCTTCTCTAGAATTAAATTTCGCTTCTTTTTTAATTTTTTGCCAAAAATAGAATACATTAATTCGTTTCTTCAATTTGAGTTTTTTTTAATATAATTCATCTGAATTTAGATGTTGTAGAACAACTGAACAATATAGTTGGACTTTCAATCGATTAGTATTTTCTTGTTTTATTTCCTATTTGTTGTTGTTTGGATAATTGAAGTTAATTTTTTTGTCTATTTTATTCTTTAATTATTATACTTTATTTTTTGGAGAATTCCAGATGAGATCAAGTCATGTTTTTCCTTTGCAACTTTTATTATCTGAAAATAGTGGAGCTCAGAGTTGAACGAACTATCCAGAAATGCAAAGACAAATTAGAGAACTTGTACAGGTACCACAAGAGAACAAAAGAAGGCAGGGCTGCGAAACCAGGCGATAAGATCGGTTTTTGGATCAATTAGAGGCTTTGGAAAGCAATGCTCCACAGCTAGTGTTGGCGCAGCCTCAGCCACTGAGCATGGCGGTGCCGCCTTCAATGCCAGGGATTACTAATCTACCAATACTAGCCGTTTCAATATCAAGTCCAAATCCTGTAAATTTGTCACAAAATGCTGCTGCTGCCCAATATGCAAATAATTCAACAACTTTATTTCAGTCAAACATGAAACTTGCACGAATGCTTCACTTATCCAACACGTGCAATTCACGTAGGGAAGGATAGGATTCAACAAACAAGGAAACTTTAGGTACAAGGTTGATTAAAAAATATAATGAAAAAGCACGAGGATCACTTTGGCTATAATTAATCAATGAACAATGTTATGAAACTTGAGAGTTTAGCTCTTAGACTATCAAAATGGAGAAAGCCTGAAATAGGAAAATTAGTAAATAGCTGTTGGGTATTTTAACTCTTTGAATGATAAAATGATGACAATAAACACACAAGACAGTTCAAGAAAATAAAGAACACAGCCAATTGTTCACCCAGTTCAGCTTACGCCTAATCTGGGAGGCTCAGGATTAGCCAAAACACTAGCACGCAACAAAGCCTTCCAAGGGAGAGTACATATAATAGAGACTCAATTAGACCCTGATTTAGTCATCGATCTACAAAAGATCTCCTAAATCGTAAAACCTAACGAACGAAATCACAAACCTCACGAACCAACTACAGAACCAAGATTAGCCCCTATTTTGCCCACACTACTGTAGCACGATGAATCACACATGATTCCACAAATATTGGCTAGAACCTCTAAGTATTATAGATCAAAAGTAAGAAAAAACTAAAGAACTTAGAGAGAGAGAGAGAGTCAGAAGACAGAATAGAATGATCGAGAATAGGCTCTAGCCCAAGAGTCATAAGGGGATGACTTAATCTCAACCATTGATCAGACCCAACGGTCCACAGCCCTCTTAAAGAAGCACAGTCCATATTAAGGAGCAAGAGCCAATCCAGGGTTGCCATGTGGCCATCCATCCAAAGACTGGTTTAAATAACTTGCTAATTGTGGGAAACACGTTTTCTCAACAATAGCAAAAATCCAAAATTACTAAATCCTTTTGACATTTTGTTACCAACTTAAGCTTGTAAAAATATGGTGTTAAAAGCCTGTGATCTTTCATCAAGTCAATTTGATAACAAATATAACAACCAGACAAGAAACTACCAAGCAATTATCATCACTTACAGATAGACACAGAGCAATTATAAGCAACAAATCAACTACTGAAGATTATTGATTGGTTATCCTTTCTTGCCTCAAGAGTTATGCATAATTTTCTCATGCTTTTCCAACAAACACTAGCCAGTAACAGTACGTATCATCAATCTTGGCTGCAGTGCTACCTTAGTATAAAAACAGTGTTTCTGTCAGCAGATTACCTTGCATCTGATGCTGTTGCTTCTGGATATGATGCCTTTGGAATTACAACCTTGGGACCTGAATACTTCCTTAGGAATCTTCCCTCTGCCCCTTCTTATTGAGGATGTATTTCTATCATATTTTACAATCATTTTAGGTGGTATAAAGATACATTAATCTCTTCATGCCCTTTTTCAGAGTTGGAGCTTTACTTCAATATTGTGATCAAATGTGCAGAAAGACAAACATGAGATGATATTGTGCGCTTCATCATGTAATTCCAATTTCTTTCACAACGTTTTTTGACCAGTTCATAAGGAGTTCATCTTCCTTCATCATTTCAATGCCCTTTATTGATCATGTCTGTGGCTCTACAACTTTATCAAACAGTTGTGTTCAATTCAAATATCTAAGCTATTCAACGCATAAGATTCTATCTAACCTTATATCTTTTCCCATTATGTGTTCACACTACTTACTATCACAGAATTTTGGCCACACATTGTGGCTTTAATTAATCGATGAACAATGTTACGAAACTTGAGAGTTTCTTTTAGTCTATCAGCATGGAGAAAGCATGAACTAGGAAAAGAGGTAAATTACAAAAATCCAAATACCGAGATATCCATTTGACATTTCAATACCAACTTAAGCTTGTTAAAATATGGTGTTAAAAGCGTTTGACCTTTCATCAAGTCAATCTGATTAAAGATATAACCCACCAATAAAGTACCAAGCAATTATTCTTTACTTACAAATAGATACTGAGCAATTATAAGGAACAAATCAACTACTAATTTTATTGATTGGTTATCCTTTCTTGCCTCAGATTTATGCATACATTTCTCATGCTTTCCAATAGACACTAGCAGGTATTAGTACTTTCGGAAAAATAATCGAAAAAAGAGGAAAGACAATCAATAAGACATGTTGTGTCTTAATTCAATTGTAATTGTCCTTGGATAAAATATTACTATGTATTTAGCTTACCTTATGCAATTCTAGTTTAGGTGTATAAATTAAGGCCTTGTACATCAAAGAATAATACAAGAGAGAGACTATTTTCTCCTCCAAATATGGTAGTTATTGCGCATATGGTATCAAATCACAGTAAACTCAAATAAACAATTCGATCCAGTTATGACGCAAACGAGCACATGAATTCCAAGATTGGTACGGAAGCATAAATCTGACGTCAATTAAATGCCGACATATAGACCAACATATAAGGACTTAGGTTATTTCTCTTAACAAGGTTGATATTTTAAGATGGAACCCAGAGTCTTAATAGTACACACCATCAACCTTTGGCTATAGTGCTACCTCAGTACAAAAACAGTGTTTCTATTAGCAGACTACCTTCTGTCTGCTGCTGCTACTTCTGGATATGGTGCCTTTGGAAGTACAACCACGGGGCCTAAACACTTCCTTACGAATCTTCTCTCTTCCCCTTTTGGGACAAACTTGAGTTACTATGATGTTTTGAGTAGTCATTGATCTCTTTTGAGTTATAAATTTTCTTAATTCTGATGCGGCTGGATCTTGTGGGCTACTTTAAATGCAGTGTCGTTTGAAAGTCATGGAGATCTGTCTCTCTTGCACATAGAAACTTCTTCATGGAATCTCAACACCCTTTTCTTCTTATCCTATAACCAAGAGCTAAGAAAATGTGTACTTTCCAAAATGTATTTGATAGGATCAGGTTCAGAGTGAGGATGGATGATTTGGCTAAAAAGACATTTGGTTGATGTTCCAGTGTGTAAATACTCATGCACAACAAAATATGAAAAATACCATTCGAAAATATGGAAGCTTTCCAGACATAAGATTGACTAACTCTTCACTATCAAGTAAAATTAAAAATTTTGAAATGCTGCTGAAACAATATCAGTAGTCAATGAAGATTGCACTCTTTGATTAGCCGGGAATGATGGAATGTTGTTTAAATTGATTAATGAGTCGTGATTAGCTTATTTTGAGGTTACTTATCCTTGAGTAACTTATTTTGAATTTGCATTTCTTTTATGATAAATAATGGAATGGTCTTTGGGTTGATTAATGAGCGATTAATTCGTGATTTTGAAGAATTTTACACCGCCCATAACACCTAAGCGTCCCCAACTATAAATACAGATGTCTGGAATGAATTTTAAGAGGTTACTTCATTGTGCTACAATTGCAAAGCACTGTTATATCATTGTTTGAGAGATTCAAGAGGCAAATTCATTGATTGATTCATCCACATCATTCTTGTAATCCAGCAACGGAGTTTTGGGAAAACATCAAGGTTTATTAATCCAAAACACCTGGCTTCCTTAACACTTTAAGGAAGGGATTCAAGTGCAGGAAGAAGAACAGGAATAGGTGATTCCTAGGTATCTACTTGGAAGAGATGTGTGCGGAAGATTGTAAGGCTGATACAACAAATCTTGGTAGAAGATTGTGAGTCTTGAATTTACAGCGGATCTTGAAAGCTACAGGAGGTAGATCGGGAGATCTAGCAGGTTGGCTAGATAGTATCTACAGTAGCAGATCGTGAGTCTGAAAGGAACAACCGATCTTGGAGTTGCAGGGTTTACAACAACTAGTGGATCTAGTTTGAAATTGAACTGTAACCTACATTGTCTATAGTGAAGGTAACTAGCTTGGTCCAGAGTTTTTACCCAGTTGGGTTTCTTTGTCATCAAACTTTGTGTTATTTATTGCTTTCCAAATATTACAACTACGATAGTTCAACTTAGAAAAATTGGATTATATGCTTAACCATCTAGAAACTAATTAAAAGTGACTTGTTGCTTTAATTAGCGTAATTCTTCACACAAGGTCGATTTTAGTTATTAAAATACGATATTTTAGACACATCTCAACATGCCGTGGTAAGATCTCCTACGTGCTCGAGTGGTGAAAAATAACCAAAAAAGTATAAAACAACCTTTAATCCCCATTTACGATGTTAGTTATGATGATAATGACAGTTTATTTTCCATCTCCTTCCTTTTGGCACTATTCTTCTTTTGCCGGCATTGTCTTTTATCTCCTCGACTGCACTGAATCTTCTCCCTCAAAAGCAAACCTTAGTTTTTCTTTTAAGTTCTTAGAAATTGTACCATACAGGGGGATGCATACGGGAGGAATTACATATTAGACACAATTCTTGCATGGGTTGGGATTGCTCCAAAGGGTGTTGTTGATGTGCACGAGATGCTTTTTATCACTTCGAATTACCTTAATAGAGGCGGTGAGAGGGAAATTTTCACTCCTATGCATATGAGCCTCAGCAAAAAGCCCGACGTTGAGTCAGATTGATATTTTGGTGTTGCTGTTTCTTTTGTTGCTTGCTTACAGTTTTTGTCATTTTTGTATCTTCTTTAAACTTTAATGTGTGGTATAATATTTTGATTCTTGTTTTCCTTAATATATTTTTAATCATGTTGCAGTCTTAGACTGCCTTGCTAGTTTTCCTCAAATCTATTTTTAATAATGTCTGCTATATCTTAGGTCCTACGATATGTGGGAATAGTAATTATTGATTAATTTTGGTTCTGCCCAAACTTTTCTGGTTCGCCCCAACATTCCCCACATGTCCGACTGGTGCTGAGCAGTTTTTGGATTCAAACGGACCTCACCAGAGTTGGATCAGCTTGGATAGGGATTTCAAACTCTAAGAAAGGTAAGGCAAAAAGCCAGTTCTTCTGAGAATCCTTTACCAAAAGCCTTGAGGCTCCAAAGATGGAATAGAGAGGGCCCTACAAGTTTTTAACTCGCTGCTGGGGAATTCACATGAAAGGGAACTTTGACTTTAAATTATAGGGAAATTGTAAAGAAATTCAAAAATTCACTAGTTGCCTATTCGAGTGTGTGGACTGGATAAGTTGCATGTGTACATTACGTGTGGTTTGGCAAGCACGTAGGCGCTATAACATGATTAATACTTATAAAGTATGTTGAGGCCATATGTTATTGCTTCCAAAATGTTGGAGCTCAAACGCTTCGATATTGTGATGTGAAGAAAAACAAACATAATTTGATGTAATTAGTTGTGTGCATTAATGTTATAGTTTCTTCCCCTTCAGAAACTACATGTACAGGACTTAGCAATATGTCATTTATGAATTCTTAATCATCCAGACTGACTCATAATGAAAAACCGCCTACGTCCACTATATCTTCTCCTAACTATCAACTATATCGTCCTCAACAACGAAGGCATCAACAAATAAGGAAAAACAACTAGCTTCATCTTCTCAGTTGAAGAAGGCAGCTGGCATTGTCGTCTATCTCCTCAATTGCACTTAATCTTCTCCCTCAAAAGCAAACATGTTCTCTTTGTGTTTTGATTTTTGAATTCATTTTGGGTTTTGTATTTTGAGTGTCAATTTTAAGATTGTTGAAAATGTGTTCTTTTTGACATTTTGAAAAATTGTTTTGAAAACACCCAAAATGCGTTTGAAAATTTTGGCTTGATTATAACTAAAAACACCTAAAACTACAAATTGGTTTTCTTTGTAAATTTTTAACTTGTTTTCAAAAACGCGTTTTCGAAAATAGGAAAGAGAACGCGTTTTCACTGTTTTGGAAAATCAAAAACAGAAAACGACTTGAAAATGGTAGTAGTTTTTCATTTAAGATCTTCGAAATTGTATCGTGGGGATGTGCCGGAGCACGTGGAAGTGATCCAAGGGATTGAGAGAGGTGATGCACTACCAAGGCTGAGGAGTTACAAGGATATTGCATAGGCTGTGAAAAAAAGTGGGGTTTGAAGTGATAAAAGTGATAGATTTTGCGAAGGCACCTGTATATCCATGGTGGAGCAGGCTTAAAAATGGGGAGGATTGCATATTAGTTACAATTCTTGCTTGGGTTGGGATTGCTCCAAAGGGTGTTGTTGACGTGCACGAGATGCTTTTTATCTGTGCAGATTACATCACTAGAGGCGGTGAGAGTGGAATTTTCACTCCTATGCATATGATTCTCTACCGAAAGCCCAAAATTAAGTCAGACTGATATTTTGGTGCTGTTGTTTCATTTTGTTACTGATTTGAATAGTTTTCATCATTTTTGTTCCTTTAAAGTTTTATCTATGGTAGAAAATTTGGATTCTTGTTTTCCTTAATCTATTGTTAATCGTGTTGCAGTATTGTGTAGCCTTACTTGTTTTCCTTAATTTATTGTTAATTGTGTCTGCTATATCTTCTCCTAATTCTTCTTCATATCGTCCTCAACAACAAACACAGCAGCAACTAATGCAACAGCTAGCTTCATCTTCTCAGTTGCATCAATAACAAATGGGTCATTCACAGGTAATCGGCAACAACAGCAACAGCAACAGCAGAGCAGCAACAAGAAGTCCCCAAGAATGGTTGCCCCCGGAGGCTAGAAATCCTTAAGTTTGATTAGATCTCAGCAAGATACTACTGCATCCAGAAATACTGCTCCAGGGGGACGTTCAAGATAAGGGACTTAAGCAAGCAATCAACTCACTGGAAAGTCATCATATAATGCACAAAATTCGCATACTAACCAAGTGCAAATTTAGACTTACAGAATTGGGAAGATAGAAACAGAATTTATTATTATTTTAATACTATTAATACTTTACGAGTCTTACAAGGCCATATATTGTAGCTTCCAATAGTTAATGCATTTCCTAGATACTAGGAAAGAAAAAACTGTTTTTCTAGAAATATATTATGCTTCAATATTATAATAAAATTTCAAATATTGCATCTAATGCAATTCCTAGGAGAAAATGGTGCAAATCAACTCTTCAGAAGTTCCCTGGACAATTCAGATTTCCCAGCTCAGATTGTTGCTGATAGGCGCCTGGTTTTGCTTCGTGAGCTGCTGTTGACTGGCCATTGCATTTGGCTGTGGTGGAGAATGGTACATGCCCAAAAAATGCATATGAGAAGATTGTGCAGCAGAAGCAAGCATGACTACTTTGAGATGGCAAATAAGCAGCACGAGGTATTTGCCCAGGCATGTTGTCATAAGATTTTGGCAGCAGACTAGAAAGATCCTGTGGGTACATCCACATATCAAATGTCTCTGCAAAACCCTTTGGAATGTAAAGATTGTTATCTTGGTTTTTCTCTACTTGAGTAATCCGTGTGAATATTTTAGAGATTGTTTTATGGTTTCTGGTAAGGGATAAAATTTCATATCGAATAAAGATGAAAACATAGACCAATTTATAAATATTTGGACTACTCGATTGACCTTTTAAAATGGAACACAAATCTTAAGCCAAGATTAATCTTCAGAGTTGAAGCTTTGCTTCAATATTTCAATCAAATGTGCAGAAAAGACAAGCATGGGATGATATCGTGCGCTTTGTCATATAATACACGAAATTGGCACGCTTATCAACAACAAATTTAGCATTACAGACTTAGAACAGAATAGAAACAACAACAACATTTAGAACTTCAAGGTGAATTTTGGATATGGTCTGTAAAGTAATTCCAATGACTTTCACAATGTTTTTTGACCATGTAAAAATATGGGAGAGTCATAGCTCTTCCATTTGTGCGGAAATTTCAGTTTTATGGTGTGAAGAAATCAGTGGTTCATCCTTCTACAGGATGACCATCTTCATTTGAAGAAAACCAGTCAGATCGAGGGGAAAATGGGGCTAGTTTTAGCTAACCAAAATAGAGTTTAACAACTCAACAAAACATGGTTTCATAAGGGGGAAATGTGGAGAAGATGGCAGTGGAAAAACAACATTAAAACATAACTTAAAACAAGTAAAACATATATAAAACATAAGCATAAACTCTGCTGGTTTTACACCAGCAGAGGAGAGGGAGAGAGAGCTTTGAGACTACATTTTGAATGGATTTTCTTGTATATTGATGGTGTATTTTCGTGTGTTATCCCCCTTTTAAAGGTAGAGATACACAGCCATATATATAGCCAAAGTTGATTGCTTTTACAAGATTTTCCTACCAACCAATCTACCAACCATCACTACTATCAACTCACATGCCATTCCCCTTAATTTAAGGACAACTTGCCTACTATTTTCATCACATGTCTTCGTTGGATTTTAACCAACCTAGACTTACATTTTAGAAACCACAATTAACATTTAATTTGATTGACAACAAAGTGTCAATACCCAACAGACCAGTTGTGTCATCTTCCTTGTCATTACAATGAGCTTTTAATTGAATGCATGCTACTTCTTGTTGTTGGCTCCACAACTTTATCAAACCAACTGTGAAATCAAATATCTAATCTATTCAATGCATAAGTTTCTGTCTAACGTTTACATCTTTTCTCATTATGAGTTCATGCTACTTACTATCACAGAGGTTTTGCAACAAAGATTCAATGGCGAACATGAGACTAGTTTAAGGTGCACGTGCACACCACGTGGTGAGTTTACTTTTATACTATCAACATTGAGAATGCCTGAAATAGGAAATGAAGTAATATTTAAATTCCAAATTCTGTTATCCTTTTGACTTTTCGATACCAACATAAGCTTGTATAAATATGGTATTAAAAGCCAATGACCTTTCATCAAGTCAATCCGATAATAGATATAATAACCAAGCAAGAAAATACAGAGCTTTTATTCATAACTTACATCAACTCATAAGTTTATTGATTGGTTTTCCTTTTTGCCTCAGAGTGATGCATACATTTCTCATGCTTTCCAACAACCACTAGCTGGTACTCATAAGTGTGAAAACATAATGGAAAAAAGAGGAAACGCAATCAACTAGACATGATATTTCTAAATTCAATTGTAATTGTCCTTAGATAAAATATTACCATGTATTTAACTTACCTTATGCAGTTCTTGTTTTGATCTATAAATTGTAACGCCCCAAATTCCATTAACTCAAGGCGCTACTTAAAGTCGAAATATCCTGTAAATAATTTTCCTCAATAAACGCCAAAATGCGTAAATATTTATTTTTTTCAAAACTATAACAAATTAACACTAAATGCGGAAACATCATTTGAATAATTTACTCATTCAAGAGTCAATGCCAAATATAATAAGCAAAGTGTCACAATTTGCAAAAATACTAAAATTGAGATTAAATTGACAAAATGGAAACCGGCTATTAAAATACTTGTTTCAAAAATCTATAAATTAAATTGCCTATTATTTAATCATGATTGCCCCGCTCATTGCCTTGCCTTGCTGAGCTCCTTAACCTGAAAGGGTGGAAAAACATTGGGGTGAGCATAACGAATTATACTCAGTAGGGAAATAGCAATCAGTCCAAGTTAAATCTAAACATGAAATTAAATCATGAATATAATACAAGTACAACATACTGTAGAAATATGTACTGTGGGACATCCCCAAGGACTCAATTTGCAACGTGAAACTGAAAATTAATTTCGAAGAAGTTACCTGCATCGATTTTTGGAGAATGAGTTACTGGTTTGAATTTGCAACGTGAAGTTTGGAGAAATGATGAACCGTTGCAGTGGGTTAATGGATTAGAAGATGATGATGATGAAATTAAAGAAAATAATTGTTCCAATGTTGAAGAATTTACCTAGTTGAATGCCTTGATTTCTTGTGAGGTTTGTAGCCATGAGAGTGAATATTTTTGGAGATGGAAACGGGTGGTTTTTAGGTTTGAGCCCTACAAACTTATGCTCCAGAATTGGGACAATTGATTTGGGCTCATAATAGACTTAAACTTGGGTCAAAGAGGAATATTGGACCAAGAGAAATTTTAAAATAGATGTTGGGTGTAAAATTCGACCCAATAAGGAAATATTGAATTTTAAAGATTAAAATCATTTTTGAATTCTTATATTAAATGTTTTTGCTAGACAATTCGATGGACGTAAAATAAATTCTAAAATTTGACGGAGACGTCGTAGCGACATAACTTAAGTTATAAAATTTGCATTTTAAAATTCGGGTCGCTACATAAATTAATGCCTTTTACATCGAAGAATAATACAAGAGAGATAATTGATTGTTCCTAATGTGTCTTTATTATGCATATGGTACCAGATCCCACTAAATTCAAATTGGCAATTTGACTCAAACGAGCACACGGATTCAAGATTGCTCTATTCAAACGAGCCACCATCTTGCAGGGCATAAATCCCACATCGATTAAGTATTGACATATATACCAACATATAAGACATTGGGCTGCTTTTATTAACAATGTCAATAGTTAAAGATGGAGCCCTAAGACTTAATAGTACGCATCATCAATCTTTGACTGTAGTGCTACCTTAGTATAAAAATAGTGTTTCTATCAGTTGATTACTTTCTTTCTGCTTCATCATATCGTGCCTTTAGATGTACAACCATGGGCCCGAACATTTCCCAATGAATCTTCCCTCTGCCCCTTTTGGGACGAACTTGAGTTGCTATGATATTTGAGTAGCCATTTCGCTTGATCTTTCTTTGCCAGGTACATCGTTTGACTAATATCTTTACAAATTAAAGATATAAAGTGACATAGAAAGTTAGAGATAGACGCGTGGGAAGGTCCGAAAAGCTCTCACTTTATTGATGGACATTTTGATAACCTTTTCCTCTCACCCTCTTCGAATCTTGCAAGAGGTGCCATCCAAACCTGGAGGAGGTGATGGGGATGTTGCTGGTTCAACCATACCAAGAGAGTCGCGCAACTTCCTGAACCTCCTTATTATCTTGACCTTGGGGCGAAATAATAACTCATATTGTAACCTCGTCTTGCACAAAAAAAAAAATAATAATATTAAATTTTCAAACCTCTCTTGAATTTGGAATTTTAACTCGGGTAAATGACAACTTAGATTTTGTAAACCTTTTCGATCGCGAAAATGAAAATTTTAAAATTTCAAATTCATCATTTTGAGATGGGGAATCAGAGAACATCATTGTTTGTCGAATTAGAATTTAATAATGCTATATATAAAATTTAAAATTTACTAACAAACCCACTAAGACTACATTGAAGCCAAATACAGCACGCATAAAATTTGCTTCATTATGGACATTCTTCCTGAATGACAACGCAGGTTCTATAAACCTCATCAAACATGAAATTAAAAAAAAAAAAAATCAAATTAATTTACTGACAAACCAGAAATCACACTAAATAGCATGTTAAGAATTTTTGGCTTCCTACTTACTTCTAGGCCTTGGCATTTTAATCGAAATTGAACCTCCCGAACCCAAATTGGAGGTTCTGTTTGCTTCTGTTTCTTGCTGCGTCATGGTATACGATTGATGATTAGTCTAGCCAACTAAAAATAAGATTATCTTATGTTAAATTTGCAGCATTTGTGCCAAGAACGTGACATTTATTTCTTTTTTCATGTGTTATATATTTGTTCTTTTGTAAGGATTCTACCACTAATATTTTTATAATAATCACATACTATTCTGGTGAACAATGCCAATTTTATGACTATGTTGCATTGAAGCAATATTTTGTTTACACTCGACTTTTGTAGAGAACGAACTGGTATTTCTCAATAATCTATTCTATTGTTAGCATTCTAGAAAATAAAAATATTGAATCAAAAGAACAGACATTGGACATACATGTGTGCAAGTATACATAACAACAATTATTACATTTTTTTCCCTCTAGAAACTACAGGTTCAGAACTATGCGAGTGCTTCATTTATGGATCATAAAATATCTGTATTGTCTCAGAATTAAAAACAAACTATGATAAAGAACACTTTGTCGTGACAGCAGTGACAAACAAATGCCTGCTATATCTTCTCTTAATTCTCCTTCATATCATCCTCAACAACGAATGCAACAACACCTAGCTTCGTCTTCTCAGTCGCGTAAATCTTATGGGATCAAACCCACAACAGTTCTTCCAAATGGGCCATCCACAATTGAATCAGCAGAAACAACAGCAACAGCAACAGCAGAGAAGCAGCCATTGCAGCGGTGACAACCAACAGCTTTTGCACTGGCGGCAGCATCAGCCAGATACTACTGCATCAAGTAATACTACTTCAAGGGACACAAGCGAGCAATCGACTCCTTGGAAAGTCATCCTCCAATGCATGAAATTCACTCACTAACCGATTGCAAATTTTGTGAACAAAAAGAATGTTATAAATAGAATTCAAATGCAAGGAAATTTGACTGTGTTTCTCCCTTGGATATATGATATGTAATGTAATTCCAATTTATTGGACCATGCTTTCTAAGAATTTATGTTATGCCTCCATCTTCATCATGGATCCAACACCGTCTTGCTATTGGCTTCACTACCTGTTTTGGAGGCCTCCATTTTCGGAAACTAATAGCTACTATCAGCTATCCCCACAGCTTCATCCCATAGAGAATACCATAAAGAAAAATAAAGAGGATACGCATTGCAGAAGAGAAGTCAATAATTGGTAATTGCTTTTAGATTGCATGAGTAACCATCACAATGCTTCAAGGTCAAAATTATATCCTACTTTCAAGACACGAATACAAAGATACCGAGCATTAAAAGATAAGAGAGAGAACGGTTGTGTTACATGTATATAATGGTTTATGTACACATGATATAGTGAGATATGATTGGATCACAAGACTCACTTTGTTTAACAAAGCACTTTTGGGCAAATGGTTGTGGCGGTTTGGAGTGGAGAGGAAGAGCTTCTGGAGAGAAATCATTGGGGCGAAGTATGGAGTGATGGAGGGGGGATAGTGTTCAGGTGAGGGTCGTGAGTCTTACAGAGTGAGTTTGTAGAGGTATATTCAACATGGTTGGAGCGACCTTCGGGACATATTGACTTTTGAGGTGGGGAATGGAAATAATATCAGATTTTGGGATAACTGTTGGTGTGGAGATATACCGCTAAAGGTGAGATTTCCTTCCCTGCATCGCATTTCTATGGAGTCCTCTGCTATGGTGAATGATGTTTTAGACATCCACAATGGGAGTTACAGTTGGAATATTAACTTTAGAGGGGTTTGCAGGATTGAGAATTGGACGATTATGCACTGTTCTTAACTTATTTGTATGAGGTGAATATTCGGGTTGGAGAGGATGATTGTAGCCGATGGAGTTTGGCTCAGAATAGTGTTTTTTCAATTCGCTCTTATTTTAAGTCTTTTTTGGGGCCTGTGGAGGCTTCATTCCCCTGGAAGATGGTGTGACAATGTAAACTGCCTCAACGAGTAGCATTTCTACTGTGGACGGTTCTGAGGGGACAGACATTAACGATGAATAACCTCCGTATAAAATGTTTTTATGTTACCGAGTGGTGCCATATGTGTAGGAGGGATGGGGAGATGCATGACCACTTGTTCATTCACTGTGACAGTGTTCGCTGAATGTGGAATAATATTCTGGCTTCTCAACATATAGATTGGGTGTTGCCTAAAAGTATGGAGGACGTGTTGCGGGAGGAGAAAGTTTCGTGAAAAAGATAGCAAGTTTGCTTGGAATCTTATCCCGAGATATATCATATGGTGTGTGTGTGTGTGTGGAAACAACCGATGTTTTGAAGATCAAACTCGGATTACAGAGCAAATTAGAGAATTTTTTTATCTGACTTTGTATAATTGGTTTATTGTTGCGGCTAGTAATCCTATAGAATGACTGTCTAACTTCATGTCTTTTCTTTTTTGTTTAAGTTGATTATACACTTCCTGTGTATTCTTCATTAATAAAAATTTTGGATTATCTATTAAAAAAAAACAATTTCTTCAAAAAAAAAAAAAAGTTCTGTTTTTACAACTCATTTGTATGTAAATATAACTCCATATGTATAAATAGCATTATTCGAGAGAGAATATTGCTCCCACCTAGGGGAGAGAAGTATTGCATGCACGTTACGTGTATAGTAACACAAGTCTCACGAGGGTGTCTACGATTGTGTTTGATCTACATTTCATTCCCAGAACCATTTCTTATTTCTAGACATTACATTATAGAAACCATTCTTCAAATTATTAATTCTGACAACTAATAAAGAAGATACAGAGAAATTCAAAGTTAAATCAAGTAATATGATGAAATTCCAGTGCACAATCTTGTGTATTTGTGTTGCATAAATGAGGGGAACCATATTAAAATCGTACTAACAGAAGCAGGGGCGGACCCACGAAGGGCCCAGCGGGGGTGGCCGCCCCCACTGGAAAAAAAAAAAAAACCAAAAAAAAAAAATTTTTTTTTTTATTTTATTTTTTTTTACAATTTTATTAGCTTATTTTCTATCTCGAATGCATCGAGGATTTGATGAAACTCATGTTTTGTATATAATATTTTTCTCTTTAATCTTGTTACATGTTCTTCAATCTCATAGAGTTGGATGGTTAAATTTATTTCCCACTTGAATACATCTTGCCAGAAGGGTTTAGAGATGATTTGACAATTGAAGTCCACGATTCGAAAGGAAAGTATTTTGGCCACGTAGTAGTTCAGGTGACTAATATTGCTGAAAAATTGGTATATTATGTAAATCTCATTTTGACCGCATGTGATTGCAAAAAGTGTTGCATGGTCAGAGTGAATATATTTGTGGGTTTGATGCAGGGTGAGAGGCTTCGTTCATAGCCTATATAGCATGAACTAGTAGGGAAAATGCAACTAAATCTAAACTATTCAACAACTCCAAAAAAAAAAAAATTTCGGGGGCGCTGCCCCCGAACCCCCGTAGGCCCCCACCCCTTCAACTTTGGACCCTTCTACTTTAGCGAGTTGGCTCCATCCCTAATCTCGCCCCCACTCAAAAAATAATCTGGGTCCGCCCCTGAACAGAAGGTTAACCTCGCATTTGCTCAGCTGTTTATCCTCGTAACACAGTAATACTTCTTTTTTCCTTTTTACGGTAATTACTTCATTGGGGCCACCAATAGAAATGAAAAAGAGGTGCTTGCTTTTAACATTTGTTTTATGATGTGATAAAGAAAACGGCACTAGGAAGAAATACTCCTGGGAGTATTTTTTTTTTAAAATATCCAACCTCACATCGAGAAAATCAATCTTTTTTGACAAGAAAAAAATATGTACAAGTGCAGCATTCGTGCAAAACACATGACAGATTTATTTATTTTTCATATATTTCTAATATGTTCATTCTTTTCGTATAATAACTCTGTGTCCAGAAAAATGAACATGCATCCACTAGGTTTTATATCATAAAATCTGGTGACCGGTAAAAACTCATTTGAAGGTCCATGCCAATAAAGAGTTAAAACAGACCAACTCTGAAAGCAATTTGATAGAATAACAATTCCTCAGTATCTATTTCCATCTGCACCAGTCATTTCACTACCATACAGGATAAGCTCTCTATATTGTGTCCATCTCTATTTACAAAAAGATCAAGAAGAGGTAATTACAAAGGTACCAGTGAAGTTGGAACTCATCTACCTCACAATTACTCCCCATCTTGCAGGCAGCAGTAGAGAAATAAGAACCTCCCAAATTACACATCGTTGAATTCAGCCAAGTCATAGCGTAGATTTAATGGACAATTCTTCTGCTGCATAATAGGCATGATGGGGGCAATTTTGGATGATTCCTCTGCACATGGTTGAGCTGCAGAATGGGATCAAGATTCTTTGGCACGTTTGGGACTTTTATAAAATGGTTCTCGTGGGCGATCTAATAGGCACTTGAGATTTAAATTGAGGTATTTCAAGCCAGGGATCAAGTGTATTCCTTGTGGTTGGCCTTACTGGAAATACCAAGTGGTCGCCATAATTACTACTACTTTGCCCCACAAGAGGATACGAAGGGCTTGGAGGAGAAATGAAACAACTCTTATGTGCTGGTCCATAATGTCTTAATGGACTTGAGGTGGGAGATACGGGCAGCGACGTTATTGTTCTTGCACTTTCCCTGTATACCCCAAACAAGAAAGCAACAGTTACTTTACGGTACTTAGTTTAGCAAGATGAATAAGAGATAAATGTCTCAGACAGATGTCTCCAGGTATTGTGTCAGTACCTTGGGCTTAAAAATGTCCTTGGTAACGGTGATCTTGATGCATCATCTCTATCGAACGAAAAGTTATTCAATCTGCTGGACTGCATCTCCAGGGCCGTCTGCCATGATATACAAAATGGGTAACTTGTGCAAAAGGCAGAAAGATTATTAGATATGACTAAATGTATAACAGCATTCAAGTTGTCTTCAGCACAATGGAAATTATTGACAAAGACATTCATTGCTAACCATGAAGATCTGAACCACATAACTCTTACAAATGTTTCTCAATTCAATGGAGTAGCCAATATCTTCAAAATCATGTCTTGGACCGTTGGACGAGAAAAAGGTTTTTGGACCAACTTGTCAAGGAAATATTGAAGGGAAAAATTTACACAAGCATTTGCAGGATTAATATTAAGATAACTCTGGATAAGAAAAAGACCTGCAACATGCAAATGTTCCCAAATCGAAACTAAATTATCATGAAACATCAGAAGTTTATACCATAAAACTTAAAAGCCGATAATGTTTACTTCCTATTCTGATTGATCTTGGGTGTTAAATCTGATATGCAGACAGAATGACCTTGTAAAAGTTTAAAAGAAAAAGGGTAACATTGATTAATTAATTGATTAAACTGATAAACTAGATAAACTACATCAGAAGAATCCAATCTGATTCTAATAATTTTTTCTCCTGGAATACAACAATTGGCATGGGGGCATGCACTATGATTAAGTATAACTAGATGTAGCAAAGGCCTAATTTGCAAGGCTAGAATATAAATATCATTAGTCAGCAAAGATACGGAGATGTTCTAACATTTCCTGGTTACTGCCAACCAAAAAAAAAATAAAAAAAAATACAAATATAAAATATCTTCCCGCATTCATCTAATAATTTCTCTTAATAGTGTTAAATGTAGAAAAGAAGTATAATAAAATCTACTCTAGCAGAATCTGAACTAAGAATAATGAAATGTTGTATCCAAAATTTAACTTTTTCTCTCAACTAATAAGATGGATGAAAAGAATTGAAGAAAATTACCGGAGTGCGGCTCCCGTTAAAGGCACGAGGAAAGGCTTCTCTTGTTATATTGGCACTGGCAGCTCTTATTGCAGTTTGATTTCTAACAAAAGGGTGACCCAGTAGTTGAGAAGCTGCGGGCCTTGCTGATGGTTCCCTCTGCAAGCATAGCCTTATGAAATTTTTTGCATCATGAGATAGGTGATCTGGAATCTCTGGCATATCCTTGCTGTTTCCAATTTTAAATATTGCAGCAACCTGATAATTAGAAGGAAATTAAATAAATAAATAAATATCTGAACCGCTAAATGCTAGCATCCACAGAGTACTGTAGTATAAATTTAAATGTCTAACCCCTTCATATTGGCTCCAAGGTGGTTTTGATGTAGCCATTTCAAGAATTGTGCATCCTAAACTCCAGATATCCACCGCAAGGCTGTAACCATTTGTATTCATCACAACCTGAGATGGAAGCAACCATGTAACTATAAATTATTTCGAAGCTCTGCTCACAAAATTTTAAGTGTGTTTTATGTGCGCACGCGTGCACGTGTTGTTTTAATTTTTATTGGTGGGGGCGGGGATGTTTAAGGAACATAATATCATCATATACAAAGTGTATGTCATTGTGTGCTCTAGGTGTGTGTTCAAGAGAGAGAGAGAGACCTCTGGTGCCATCCAATAAGGGCTTCCTTTGAAAGATAGCATCGAAGAACAGGACTTTATCTGGAAAATGGAAGTTCACAAATTATGGCGTCAGTACAATGGTGACCAGAAAACAAAACATAATCCGTAATTTCTTAAAAATTATGGGCCCATTTGAGCACCATTTTATCTTAAGAATGCATTTTGAAATAGTAGATTTATGGAGAACGTGTGGTTGAAAAATAAGAAAAAGTTTTGAATTTGCGCGTAATATTATTTTATTGAAGAATGTGTGGTTGAAAAGAAAATAAAGAAAAATAAATTTTGAAAATAATGGGGATCAAACAATGGCTATATCAAAAAGAAAATTTGAGTAACTGTGTTTTCTCAAAAGATGTTTTCACAATGGCAAATGCATCAAAAAAGGGAACCTATTCTTCAGAAGGTACATCTATAACGTAATTGCTAAGATTCTTAATTTTATCCTTTCAGCCTTTATTTTGGGCAAACATCAGAGTAAAATGTGCTTTCAGTTGGTTTATAGCATCGATTGTAGAATCTTCAAATAAATTCTGTACAATATATTTCTACTGATAATCGTGGAAAATAGCTTTCATCCAAACATCAAGAGACATTTCCAGGCAATTTCAAAGACTTTCACTAAATCTCGGCTTGCTTAATGATGCCAAAGATATATTTTTGAAGTCAGTAAAACGAAATACCCATTTGCCATTACAAAAAGGTTATACATACATGTTTTGCCATGCCAAAATCAGCAAGTTTAATTTCACCATTGGGATCTACCAATATATTTGCTCCTTTGATATCTCTGCAAAGAAGTGAGGGAGTTTCAAGTGTGGTGGAATTTCACATGAAGAAATAAGTGGCCATTACAAAAGCAGCAAAATCAACCTGTGCACTGTATTTCTTCCATGCAAGTAAGCGAGTCCTGAGAGAATCTGTCTAGTGTAATTTTGTATTACAGGCTCCCCAAAGGCCCCATATTCTTGCAGTAATTTGTGGATGGAACCTCCAGAAACGTACTCCAAATAAACTGACAATGTTTCTTCACTCTGGAAAACAGGTAAACCAGAGTTACAAAAAGAACGGAGCTTTATAGCCATTGATTAAACAGTACGTCAGTCAAACTTGGATCACAACAGAAAAATATGCACATGATATTGTCAATATAATCCTAAATTCAAAACAACATGAAGTTAACCCATACCAAGTCACTTCCATAATACTGAACAATGTTCACATGTGAAAGCTGACTGAGCAAGGTAATCTCCTGTTCAAATAGCCAAAAATGTCATAGATTCAAGATAAGGTATTAACACCTAACTGCGTGAAACCGAAGGATAGATGCAGCATAGAGAAAGGATTCTGGACCTGATTCAACTGCTTCAAACATTCTTTTGATGACTGATCATCCGAAACAACCCTGACTTCCTTTATTGCACACATTTGTCCATTTTCACTGTCAATTTAGACAATCAATTAATGTATCACAATATTACTAACAGAAAGGATCACAAGTTTGATCTAAAACTAATTTTTTTGTGTCAGGGTTGCATGACTAAGCATTACAGCCAAACAGGCTGCAATTTCTTTTAATGCCAGAACAACACTCGTTTATCCAAATTCATAAAATTTCCATATTGGTACAAATTTTAACATGATACAACAGTAGCGGAAACCTTATTACCAGTTAAATCCGAGGTAAACATGACCAAAAGTGCCCCTTCCTAGAAGCCTCCCTTTCCTCCATTTTGATGAAATACTACTTGAGCTCTCAGCTCTCCCAGGACTTCTTGGGGTTGGCAAGGCAGAAGGGCTGGAGGGAGAATTAGGTGGAAGGGGCAGCCTATGAAATTCACTCTTTCCATCTTCCAGTTTCCCGGTGGGGGGATCCAAATTAATACCGCCAAATCGTGGGTGGAGAGGCGAGGTGGTAGTGGTGATCCCCCTCGATCCTCGACCAGGACTTCGCATAACTGGACTTGATTTGTTATCTCCATTTCTTCTGCAACAGAATAAGAATTTTACATCCATAAGACTAATCAAATTCGTGGCACAGAAGCACAATTGAAACAACTACTAGTAACTTATCAGTGCCTCTCATGTAATTGATGACCCTGCTAAGAATACGAGCATGTTTGGCTTATTAAATATAAGCTAAAAAGTATACTTATATAAAATAAATAGATGGGGTTTTAAAATAAAAACTTTTTCCTTTAGTCACAGTTGGGAAATAGTAACTCGTACTTAAATGAGAGCTGATGTCTGTCACCGGTATACCATTCATCTATGCATTAATATTCATATTGTACAGATATAACCTACAATCACAATTTTAATTTCACATCCAACAAGTCAACAATTGAATTTGAGAATGCAAGAAGCACAATTCGACAAAGGGAAACCTAAAAACGAATTTGCATATATATCAGCAAGAGAAAAACCTAAAGAAAAACTACTCTGTAACAACCAAAAAGAAGAAACACAAAAAAAATAGACAATGAAAAAGAAATATATTATTTCTTAACTTTTTTCTTGTGGCATTAAACTTGTAGACTCCTCTATATGTAAGTATTAGAGGCATATAAATTCCTTAACTATAGAATCCCTATAATCGAGCTTATTTTGAATTCCTAATAATTGCTAATTAAAAATATAATAAATAAATAAAAGCCACCACAATATTTGCCACCTAACCATACCCACCATAAAGATTTGTTAAGCCCGATTTATCTCTTAATATACCTTTTATAATAATATAGTTGGTACATACTCTAATTCTCATTAAAAGTGCAATCCAATTCCGGTTGAAATGTAAAGGAAAGTGAAAGGATCAATTGCTTGTTGATCAAACTAGATTTCAATTTTACTTAAAAACAAAGTAAATTACAAGAAATAACCAACGAAGCAAAACATTCATTCAAGAGAAATTGTTTAAATAATCAAAAAAAATATCAATTTTACTTATAACAAGGTCAATTTCAAGAAAGAACATAGCAAAACATTCATTCCAGAGCAAAGCCCTCTTTTATGGGCTAAGTGAGTCATCAAATTTTCAATTCAGGTTTTTAATAAGCCAAAATATAACACAAAATCAATTGATGTCCAACAATAGCCATAACAGATAAAATAGACCAAAAAAGCAACAAATAATCCCAAAAATTAGAGCAAAAGAAACCCAAAAATCCGATCTTTATTAACTCGAAAAATAAGCCGTAACCATGAAGTCTTAATTGAAAATCAAACCAACCTGAAAGCAACTTGAACAAAAACATGGGCTTGATCATCAGTTGACCCAGACGAACCGACGCTGGAATACCCCGACCCAGATCCTGACCCAACTCCTTGTATCTGAACATGATCAGTTGAAGACTCAACAGGCATCGGCAAGGGGTGCCCTATATCCAAAGATGAAGCTGAATCAAATCCGGAAAATCCCGAGGACTCTCTTCCTACAGCAGCATAATCTCTGCTATTTCTTGGTGAGTTTTTCGATTGTTTCTGTAACAAAACAATTCCAGAAACCTCATCAAAGCTCTTGGCTTTATTGTCTTTATTTTCTTTCACTATCTTCTTTCCATTGTCGACTGACGAAGCTCTCGCAGAATTCTCATTCTCCCTTTCCGAATCTTTACTTCTGCTAGATCTTTTCCTCCACCAAGCTGGCATCTTTTTCAAGTATCTGTAAATTAAATTAAATTTCTTCGTATATATCAAAGAGAGGGGCAAGACTGGAATTGGGATTTGTGGATTGAATTTATACGGGGTGAGACGAGCTGAAGAAGACAAGTTGAAGAAGAAAAGACCCAATATTTTGAAGGTCTTGATGAGCATATAATACATATATTATAATTTCATTTTCAGCAGCGAGAGTGGGGTCTCATGGAAGATGCCAATGAGGGGTAGGGAACAGTGAGCGGTGGTTGGATTAAACCAGCGAAATGACGTGGCCTTTCTTTACCAGTGTTGGATATACCCAAGCGTGCGTGCCTGTCAGTATCAGTTGTGAAGTGTGTGTGACTAGTGTAGATGCATGAATCTTCCTTTAGAAGCTGTTAAAACGTGTTGGACCATTTATGCCCTGTTTGGTAAAATTTTTTATCTAAATTTTAATTTGAGTCATACATTTTTATTGACACCCATTTTAGAGAAGAATTTGATTTGGAATAGTAATTAATGTAAGAAAGTGTACTTAAAAAGTAAGGAAAATTTTTGAGTTTATGTGTAATATTATTTTATTGATAGAATGTGTGGTTGAAATGAAGAAAGAGAAAAGAATAAGAATGAGAAAAAAATGGATGTCAAACAAGGGCTAAGAACCATAATTTTTCAATCATATATTTCATCAAAATTTATTAAAAATCTAATTTTAATCCACATCAAACTAAGGTTATATATCAAGAATCTAGTTTTAAGGATTTTTTTTTTCATAAGAAGTTTGAAAAATCAAAAATTATTTTTGAATTTAGAAAATCAGGGTCCCTTTCATTTGTTTTAGTTTTCAGAAATTTTAAACCCCTATTTGGTAGAGATATTATGAGAATAGATTCTGTAAAAAAAAATAAAAAAAATTTAGAGAATGTGTGATTAAGAAGTAGAAAAAAAATATGAATCTAAGTATAAAATTATTTTATTGAAAGAATAAAAATGAGTTTAGGAAAAATAAAATTTTGAAAATAGGGATCAAACATGAACTAAACAACCCTTAAATATGAAGGTTTTGCTATTTGTACAGGTGTGACCCCTCTTACAAAAGAGGGGGCCTACATACAATAAAAAATTTGTAAACCCCTTATCGTGAGGGGAGCTGTACACATGGGCGGATGCAGGGGGGCCTGGGAGGTCACAACTTTGCTCTCTCCTCTCTTTTTTTTCTACCATTAAATTTTTTATGTTTTTGTTTCAATTTTCGAAATCATTATGTGATGTGAAACGAAATCAAAATACTGCATTCTTAATATCGTTTCGAAGTGCTCATGGTCTAGTTTTCTACATCATTAATGGAGTACAAAACGATCAACCGTAGCAAATATGACGACTTGTCAAAATAGGTCATTCAAAATTAGTATTTCGAAAATCTTGATAACATGCTAACTTTAAAAAATCTTCGACGATTGTACCCTTATCGAATTTACAAATAGTTTATGTCATCTCAAAGCTTATTTCGAAAACTATATTATAGATATATCGAACTGTCCAAACAGATATAAAAAATAGTTAAACATAAGTCTTAAAGAAATGCGTCTAACTCACATTTTCTTTTAAAAAATTCAATTATTTCATTAAGAATTATTATTTTTGTTATACAAATTCCTCAATATAATTTTCATCATTTGATTAGAAAATTCCATATGGAATACGACATAAAAATATTTCAAGATTTTACATCCGAAAAATTCACATCCCATGTAAATTTTCGAATGCAAAATTACATGGGGTATAATTTTTTTTTAACGTAAGTTTTTTATTATAAAATTTCTCATAACTTCTGTACAAGTTCAATTGTGTTCTCCTAACATTAAACTTATGCGTCCGCCCTTACATATAGCAAAATCATAAATATAACCTCCCTCAGATACTGAGAGCCGACCTGCTATAATGACAAGTTGTGTTAAAGCTAAGTAATTTTAGATGACCAAACTATTGAAGTAGGGGAAATAGAGGCCTTTTTTGCAGGCTAAAACGAGTGAATGAAGAAGAGAAGAATCTACTTGGATGATTGTGCTATGCCGTGTAAAAAACGCCGTCCATGTCCTTTTCTCGCCTTAAATTTTAAATGATGTGCATACATTGAGTGCTGATTTCAATAATCTTTTTTTTTTTTTTTTTTTCGCCGTTATTTGTTGAAAAAAATAGATTTTGTGAAATGTGTAGTAAAAAAGTAAGATTTTTTTTTGAATTTATATGTAAAATTATTTTATTTAAATAATGTGTAGTTGAAAATAAATTTGAAAAAAAAAATGAATTCTGAAATATTATGGCTCAAACAAGGACGATTCATTAGAACAACACAATTTTTTTAGTGATTAATTGCGACTAAAGCTAAGTGAAATTTTTTATATATCTAGCGTGTATGATAGTCGTACGATATTTATTCTATTGGTTGGCCTCAATTCGACATAACAAATAAAATGCTATCGAATTCAAGTATAAGAAGAGATTGCTTGATTTGATCAATCTAAACCAATTGACATCATCGATGCTCGATCAGATGATGTAAGATCTATTCTTTTGCGTGCATATTAGGTAATTTAGAAATATACTGCTATCATATGAAAAGGATTTATGGTTTGGCATTTTGTGGTGGAATGGCAAGGCAGTATGGAAGATATAATGATTGAAGAAGTATGGAAGAATAATGGAATCTATTGTTTCTTGGTATATTATTAGGAAATGTAAGGGTTTGTTTCGGCGGTTGGGTAGGTATATATACCATTCACCCGCCAACCTAATTCATTATCTACCCCCCACCCCACCCCACTCCAAACATTCCACTATTTTTTAATTTTTTAATTTTTTTTTTTTTTTTTTTGCCCTTCTAATTGAGCCATTTTAAGTTAATGCAAATATAAAGTTAATTAGCCTAGTTGATTAAGAATGAAAAAAAAAAATAGAAATTATATTCTAAATTTTGTTTCATCGTCATACTTCTTGTCGTCATCATATTATTTAATTCTGGGTTATTTCTTGTAAAATAATTTTAGAGATGCTTTACAATTCTTACAATTTGTTTTATACTAAAGATTCTCCTTTAATTTTTTTGGAGATTTTTCAAAAGAAAACTTATAGTACGTTAGCTCAATTTCGTGTAAAAATACAAAAAATCCCTCCACCAACCACTGCGTCCTCCCTATCAAGACCAATAACTTCATCAAATAGATTAGAAAAATGGACTTTTGAAGAAGAAAATATATAAATAAATAAATGTACTTAAAGGATCAACTTCATCAACAGCTTTTAAAAGTCTGTTTGACATAATTTTTGCTTTTACTTTTACTTCTTGTAGAAGAGATGACTTTTAACTTTTTAAAAGTCGTGTCAATCACGTCCTAACAAGGAAGTGATAATGATGGTATTTTCAAGAAAAAATCATTGTAACAACGTGGGCTCCCACATATTAGACTGAGTTTGAGTATTTTCACGTTAAATTAACAAATCAAGTCATTGTAAAGACTTGAAATGCATATTGTTTGAACATTTTTATTGAAATATTTTAGTTATTTTCTAAACTAATTTAAAATCCCACTAATTTACTATAATTGACTTAATTTAAAACTCCCTTGCAAGAATATTATGAAGTGCTTGTGGAAAATCAAGTTCCATGATGCATGGTTGAATGAAGAATAGAAGATAGAGCAGTCATATTTGGGAGTTGCCAAAGTTGTTTTGAAGACAGACAAGAAAACCTAACTGACAGACTAGTCTGGAACTTTTACTTATGCTGTAGCCGCCGGCGGCCGGCCGGCCGGCCAAATAATAATATATGTATAACTTATTATTCAGTAATTCCACTTGCAGTCATTTTTTTTTTTTTTTTTACTGTTTTACAATCAAGCTTATAGACATCGAATTGTATTGTTTTGTCAAGGACATACTATGGCCCGTATGCATAATCCACGAGAGTATCTTTCTCATAAAACAAGAAACAAATCTTCCGATAAGAAAAGCAAATACCATTTGGAAAAGGAATTTGAATAATCATCTTGCTCCTTGGACCTTGACGTATATTCATTCAAGTGCCATATTTTACCATCAACCATTCTTGAAAGAGTTTTTATTTTTGAGTAGCAAACTAAATCGTTTTCTCCCTCGTATTGGATTTCAAATTCTTCATTCTCAATTCCACGAACACTTTGAATGTGCGGAAAAGTACTTTCTCGGGAATTTGGAAAACGGGTTTCTGAACGATATCCAGGAGAAAAGGTCCAATTTCTTATTCAAAAGCACTAATCATCAATGACAAGACCCTAAGCAGCGGCAATCTTGAAGGTTTTGAAGAGAATTCAATTGGAAAACTCTAGAAAGAAATATTTTTCAAATTCCTCTCCAGAGAAGATGAGAAGTTGGAATTTCATATTGAAAATGAAACTATAAATATTTGACGAATCCATTATCTGATTTTTCTCGTAAAACTTCAGCATAACAAGAAATATGTGATGATCAAGAAGAGTTAATAAAACTTCTGTAAATTGTTTAAATATAGGAAAAGATCCGAAGATCAAGATGAAGTTCTGTTTAATGGGAATCAATAAGTGCAGGGGAAATTATGGAAATACAAGTGCGAGGATTTTGAGATTATTAGTGGGAGATACAAGATGATGAGTGCTGACAGGTATACCGGTCTACCCCCCTCCGGGTGGTTTCTGCTGCAGGTTCAATCACAAACAAAAAGCACTTAAAGTTCAGAAATAGCTCATACACCATAGAATTCTTCCTGGCATTTTCAGTTGTATAATGTAAAGAGCAAAGGGATATATACAACACTGGTGATGCATTTTTCAAAGGAATTCCATCTTTTTCAACAACATTAAATTGATTTTTATAACCATGGTCAATAATTTGGCTTCGGAGGGTTGCCCCTGATCGTCAGATTAGAACAGCAGAGATGGACAAAGTATACTGATTAAAGCATTGAGTTACAACTTTCTGGTAATGCCATGCTAAACATGGATTAAAACACTTAATTCGAGACCAAAAGGACAGCAAAAACAGTTAAAATATGAGGATGGCAAAAAATCAATAGACTGCTACGATGTGTGCCCCTTCTCTGCAGCAGCTTCAAAGGTCACCATCAACAAGGTCAGGCACCTCATCCTCGTCGTCTTTATGTTCCAAAGTAGCACCAGCACCAGGCGCCTGCTTCTGGAACTGCTCTGCCAATTTCTTCAGATTCTCCAAGTTATCGGGGCCTGAATTTTTCAGGTTACACCATTCAATTAATCAAGTTCTAATAGCAACAATCAAACAGGCAAACACCACAAGAAACAGGAAGTGATGCGTACCCAACTTATGAATAATTTGAGGAAGAATGTCTTGCAATTCTGAAACAACATCAAGTGAAGGTCGCGATTAACAGAATATTAAAGCAATGGAAGAGAACTAGCAATGTAGTTGCTCTCCTTTTTCCTTTTTCCTTTTTCCAAAAAGGAAGAAAGATGCTGAGAAAAAAACTAACTCAATGACCAAAACCCAGTTTTGAAGTCTAGAATAGAAATATAGAAACACTCCAATCACCAAAGACTAAAAAGAAACCACTATAACTTTTTCAATAAGAGAAGCGAAACATACTTTTGTTTTGAGGAGTGCCACTAACAACCCAGTGTTGGCAGCAATAGAAGCTTGAAATAACTGAGAAAACAACAGTTAGCGCCAACAACAGAAATATAGAAATATAGAAACACTCCAATCATTAAAGACTAAAAAGAAACCACTATAACTTTTTCAATAAGAGAAGCGAAACATACTTTTGTTTTGAGGAGTGCCACTAACAACCCAGTGTTGGCAGCAATAGAAGCTTGAAATAACTGAGAAAACAACAGTTAGCACCAATCTAAAAGACAAAATGCAGATTCAGCTTTCGCTATGAGTACCTTTAGGGTTAAGGAACTGGATGACTACATCCTCTTTGAAAATATTGACCTCCTCAATCGCAGGTATTGCATTGACACCTATTCTCTTCAGGGTGCTTTGAAGTCTTTTGTCATCTGTGGTGTTTGTCTTGTGAATAGCCTTCTTTTTTTCTGCGATTGGAGGCATATATTAAACAACTTTGACAGAAAAGTATACAGTTTAACTCTATCCAACTTGTGTTCCAGCTTAGTACAAAATGTATATGCAGTCTCTATACAAATCATGAAGCTCATTTCAACAGAGAATGTTTATATTTGTGAAGAATGTGAAAAAAAAAAACTCAGAATGATAACATAGCTACAAACCTTCTCATGGTACCCTTCCCACTGGTTCGGACTGAACCAGCCATCTTCATTAACTTTTCCACATTCATCTGTCAATGACAAATCAAGTAGTTCAACAAGAACTGCCAAGAATTCTTAATGTCCCAAAGACAACTTTAAATATACTATCAAAAATCATTGCAACTGTAAGAATAAAATAATGAAACAACAGGGATATAATAGCAAATTCTTTTATAATGCAAATTGTTGGGTATTGACACTTTGTTGTCAATCAAATTAAATGTTGTAATTGTGGTCTCTAAATATAAGTCTAGTTTGGTTGAAAACCAACTAAGACACGTGATGAAAAGGTTTTGAATATTAGGCAAATTGTCCTTAAATTAAGGGGAGTGGCATGGTGGTTGGTAGTAGGTTAGCTACCATATCTTTCTATATATATATTGGTCCTTTAGTGGGACTTGTAACACACGAAAATACACCATCAATATACAAGAAAATCCATTCAAAATGTAGTCTCTTGCTCTCTCTCCCTCTCCTCTGCTGGTGTCAAACCAGCAGAGTTTATGCTTATGTTTTACTTGTTTTAAGTTATGTTTTAATGTTGTTTTTCCACTGCCATCTTCTCCACATTTCCCCCTTATGAAACCATGTTTTGTTGAGTTGTTAAACTCTATTTTGGTTAGCTAAAACTAGCCCCATTTTCCCCTCGATCTGACTGGTTTTCTTCAAATGAAGATGGTCATCCTGTAGAAGGATGAACCACTGATTTCTTCATGTCATCGAACCGAACTTCCGCACAAATGGAAGAGCTTCGACTCTCCCAGATTTTTACACAAATAAATTCTCATTGATAAAGAGTGCAACAATATATGATATCAAGCTCTATACTCTTTTTAAAAGAAAAAATAGGTCAAAAGTTTATACAAAAAATGCTACAAAACCGTCAACCTATCTAAAGAAATGCATAATGAAGTATGTCAACCCACTTGAAACCTAAAATAGATATACAAAGCATCAAATGATAAATCATCAAAGTTGTGATCATATATCAACACCATTAATCCATAAGTAGAACTAAAAACCTAAACAAATAAAAAATAACAGTCTTCTTAAGAATGAAAAGAAAAAAGATCTAGAGAAAATAAAACAAAACGGCAAACAATACCAAAATAATATAAAAGGCACAAAAGACTGAAGTTATGTGACATGAGTCTCCTTCCATTGGTTGCAATGCTGAGAAGTTGCAACTTCACTAGGGAGAGGGGTTTATAGAACTGTTGTAATAGGATGCTCTTGCACATAGGCTTCACATGTTCTCTCCTCATTTCTCCAATTTCCTTTGTTTCGTTGTTATAGTTGGTTGTGCTTAAAATAGCTCAAAAACCTTTAATAATCTCTCCTTGAGTTTTGCTTAAAATAGCTCAAAAAACCCCTTTAAATATTCTATCGTCCCATCTCAATTGAAAAGGCAAATAACGTTTCACGAACAAATCTAGTTCTGCTTCCGTATTACTTTTGTATTGTATTTTCTTTTTTACCTTTTTTCATGTCCGATCTCATATTCAGCCACAAAAGGTAAGACAAACAATAAAAAAATGAAAACCGAAATGGGCAAAAGGAATAAGAGCAACATTCAGCTGACATGCTGCATATACATTGAAGATCAAGTATAAGTTTCAACGCACCTAATGATGGCCTCACTCCAGTCCTAAGCCCCAGGAATTTAGAAGCAATGCATACAATGATCATAAAGATACATAAAAATTACAAAACAGAGGCTTTGAAATGCAAATAATCCTAACGAATGAAATTCAAAGTAAAATCAAAATGGCCCAATTACTCCAAAACCTGAAGTAAACGTACAGTAAAACGAAGAGGAAAGCATAATTTTAAGCATTCAACTAATAAACATAACTAGAAACAAATCAAGCACCGCCTGCTACAAAGCCCAATCTAACCACGAAAACACACCCACACAGCACTATGAATACAAAAATTAAATTAATAATTCCAAGAAAATTACTAACTAAAAGATAGTACAGTAAACAAATATATCTACGGTGCGTGTATAAGAGAGGACGGTATTTTAGGAATTGCCTCTGCAGCTTAGAAGCTAGTGTGGTGACAAATCGAGAACTGAAGAAAAGTTGAGTGTTTAACAGAGGAAGAGGGTAGGAAGTGTATAACAAATGAAAGAAAGAAATCCTTGGGTTTTAACAGAATTTTCCATAGTTGATGAAATATATAGTTTATAAGTGCATGTTTACCAGATGGAGGGAGTAAAAGTTATGGATCCATCAAATGTATAATTAAATTTAATAGTATGGAATAATGGAAAAATTGAGCTCTGATATGGAGTTGGCTCCATGAATGGTGAGTTTAATCCCTCCATAATCATGCTATAAACTTCGTATTATAATGGCAACAACTATTGAAATTTCAACAGTTTTAAAAGTTAAAATGTCAGTTGGAGAAGATTTTAACCTCAACTTTTAAGCTTATTTCATACAAGCGCTTAATATCATTACTATTGGGGGATAGCATGGGTGTTTACTATTCACCCGAGTCGAACCACTTTTTGTTGGGCTAACAAGTTGAGCATGGCATCACTTTGTATTCAAGAAAATGTAATCGCTTCGTAACAAGGGACAGCCTCCTTATAGGTGAGTTAGTGATTCCACCTCATAATACAAAAGGTGTTAGTCTGATTTTGTTCAATTCGATGCATGACCTTCATCAAGTTTTCGATTGCTACCATAAAGTTTGCCATTCGATCACCGTTCCCTAACGACGTAATGCTTTATGAAAGTTATCGTGTAACTTTCTTTCTAGATTTGTGGTTTCGTGGAAAGGACTCCACATTTGTTTGAGAACACGGAGTGCTACACAAGGCAAGGTCCCTACCAAACTAATTTACTACTATATATAAATTACATAACAGTGGAGGTTTCTAACCTTTCATGTGAGGTGCACTTAGAGTCCCCAGCATAAATTTTAGCCAGCAGAACTTTACCTTAATCCCACCATTATTAGCAAAATTCGACTCCATCTGAAAGCATTTATAGCTAATAAATTAGTTTTGGTATTTTGACTTTTGAATAAATTATTATTATTTCTTATATTTGATATAATACATAATTTCTAATTATTTTTTGATATTTTCATAAATATGAAGTTATCAGCTGATGCAACTCGTTGGTTGAACCAGTGACCCTACCCAATGCTTTCGACCGGATAGATAATTGGGTCAAACGGTTAAAACTTCCCTCAACCATATGAAGCTCAAGATGTATGCAAAAAATCGATAAGAGGGAAAAAAAAATAATGAAGTTAGAAAACTGCAAAAGACGACATTTTACACGGTCAATCAACATTATTCACATAGTACATTTCCCTCAAATCAACACAAAATAATGAGAAATTTCCCTACATCAGAAAAGTTGGTAGCACCAATTCACCTAGATTCAAGACGGAAAGTTTCAGAGTTCCTGAGGAATGATCTGCGCCACCAGATTTGGAATGCTTTACTGAGATTGGGGCATTCAGTACCATTCTTGGAGAAACACTGGAACCAATCCATAAACAGCGTATATTGTTCGCTCAAAGGAAGAGTAAGAAGTGCTTGACCCATTGCCTCCTCCAACGCTTTCATGTCTAACCCCTTTCTGCACCTCTGTAACCAGCCAAAGTCTGATAGCATTGGTCTAAACCATGCCCGAAGAATACCTAATCTTGATTCTGACCGACAATGCAATTTCCGGGTGCCCATTGCAATAAACAACATTGCAGACACGCGGCTAAGCTCATATCTAATAATTGGAGATGCATTCTCATGAATCTCAATCAGCTTCACTTGAGCTGCCCACATATCCACTAATTCCTCAGCCATCTGGTGATCAAGCAAGATGTCGAGTAGCCAATTTATGTTGTCCACCTGCTTTGAGATGCGCTCTAACAAAGGCTTATCTTTCTCACTTTTCGTCGACTTTTCACATGGATCAGCGCCAGAGCCCTCCTCAAACAGACTAACCAGTGAACTCAGACACAACTTGCAAACAGCCAATATGTCCTCCTTATTCAGATCTGGGAAATTTTTCTCATAGACTGAGCTTTTGCACAGTAGACCTTTGACCAAAGACTTCAGCTCACTTCTAGCATTGGCATCGACACAGGTGGTTATCGACCAAACAAGTTGTTTAGCTAAAGTTTGTTGGGAATCAATGGAACCGAAACTACAGAGTCTAGCTAATATGTCCGTCGCAGTAATGTCATCAAACTTAATTTTGGAGAACAAAATTCTCAGCTTTTCCTCTTCTTCCTCAGTCCAAGGCACTGCTTCAAGGTACTTCAAACATGAAGAAACACCCCTGCCAAACTTGATACCTTCTGATACCTAATAGTACAAGCAAATGAGGCAGTTAGAAATCCTGATAATAACTATATAAAGCATGATTGATAGAAACAATTGAGATATATTTTGTGTTGAGAGTTATGAATTCCAAAAACAAATCTACTTTTATCTCTTGTCATACATGGATACACACATGGTACAAACTATAAGTTGAAAAAGCAAAGATAGGCATAAGTTTATAATTTTGTTTAACTACAGTTATTTGGATCTCTTGGTACCAGTGGCTCCAAGGGACGGCAGAATACATATTTTTGATACTTTATACTAATGAAGGAGATTGAATGGATCGCTGCCTCGTGATAATACTTATCTTTTTTCATATAAGGAATTTGAGGAAGGTGCTGTAGTTGAAGTTATCACATCATTACAGGATGCTGAACTTGTTAAGGAAACGCTATACTAGATCAAATAACTCCTCCACTCCCACAAAAAAAACTAAAGTAAACAAAAGAAGGTAAAAGGATAATAGGAAAGAGTCAACACCACATGGAAAGTCGAGAACTTGGAATCATAAACCATTTGTTATGAATTTAAAACACTTGCCCACCTCATAGGTGGACCAGGAGCAATATATACCAACTTCAATGTCCACCACTGCCACGGCAAATGCAATCTTAAATGTTTCAATTGCTAGTTATAAAGATTCTATGTTTCACAAACACCTAAAACCAAGATAGCAGAATTTCTCAGTTTGGTTGCTGTAATTGTACAAGATCAAACCACCTACCAATAAAACTTGACAGTAAGAAAAAGTGAACTAAATGGATTCACATCTTCTGTAACTTTTTGGCCACCTAAAATGTCATTGCTATCCCCACTGCTGTATATTCATGAACATTCATAAACAATATATTATAAATCAAACCTATTAATAAGAAACCACAAGATTTCAAAATCCTTCCTAATTTCTTTTGTCCCGTAATAAATACTTTTAAGAAATACAAGAACTGTCTTGAGTAATAATTTCTATTCTCATAGATGACACAATAACAAGAGCAAATGTACCCTTCAAGTTGCAAACACAGACACGAAAAAGAAACAGGGAGGAAGGAAATATGGAGATAACAAAAGCCATAAAGATCAAGAAGGGCAAATCTTTACTACATGGAAAGTTGCTCATCCGCTACATATCCTTGGTATAAGATTTGTTACCAATATCATTCATTCCCCCCACCCGCCCACCCATTCAGAAATTTAAGCAAACCAAGTTTATCTTCAAACCCAAGAATGTGAATTTATATAAATTCACACAACCCATTTTCCCTTTTATTTGTTGAATTAATTTCTATAGAAGAAGCAACCTAAAAGTAATATGACATATAAATGGTTCATCACACATATTAATAAGTAATAACAAACCCATACAAGCTGCGAACATAAAAAATTCCATAAACATATATAAATTGCATTATAACAAGAATGCAGATACTGTATCCATCAAATTCAAGAAAATAGGGATTCTTATATTTCCAACAAGAAAGACAATACCTCGAGTATATCAATAGCCCGAAAAACCCCAACCTTGAGGAGCTTCTTTTCAATATCCTCATCAAACATGAGCTCAATTGTTTCACGAAAAACATTCAAGTTCTCGACGTCAGGTACTTCAATCCTACACAGCCCACTGATATTCTTCCTATAATCAGTAATCAAATCTGCGAAAACCGTGCTGTTCTCGATCAAAACTTCAGAAACGAGCTCCAGAATCAAGGATTTCCCGTTCTTCCCCTTCAGATTCAACCTCACATCGAAAATTCTCGAACGTCCATTATCTTTTGGGTCAATTACTGGGCTGCGTGAATCACTGGGTAGGGGCAGTTTGGGAGAATTAGGGGTTATTTGGGTCCGTTTCAGGGCGGTTTCTGAAGGCGGTTTGTCCGATATGGGAGAGACCCGACCCGGAGAGAGGATCCGCCGGGCGAGGGGCAACTTCTGGGCCTGAGGGGAGTTGGGGATTGACTTGTTTGATAAGGGTATCTCAGTGTTCTTACACGAAGATGGGTATGATCGGAGAGACTGGGAACGGGAGAGGCTGGCGGCGCCCGGGTTGTCCGGACTACGCGGTGGAGTTGTGAAGGAGCAACACCAGGACCGGTGGCTGTGCAATGGTGGCTCACGGCGGCGCTGCTGGTGGTGAGACTTAATTCGCGTAGAATTGTACATTTTAAGGAGGATTTGAAATCAGATTACATTTCATAAACTGATAAGAGATTCTTTAATTGTAACAGAAATTGGGATTCTTGAATTAATTTGGGGGATTTCACGGGGAATATTTTGTTAAGAAACAAGGACGGTGAAGAATCTGAGGAGCAGTGGCAGTGGTATACAATAGTGGGGAGATGTGCTGGATTTTCCTTTTTTCACTTTTCCTTTTTCTCAAAAGAAACAAAATGTAACTTACTCCAAACAAAAGGGAAAAATAAATTCAAAGTATAAATTGATTAAAATGTTAAAAAGAAAATATAAATTTTACCACCCTATTGTCGTGTTTAATGGAATTTACACATTGATTCAATTTTTAAATAATATTGGCTTGAATTTTTACTTTAATTTACAAACAAAAAAAATTGTAAAGCGTACCCATGTGACAATTAAATATTTCAATAATAATCCAACTTATACCATGATAACAATCTACTCAATAAATTTCAAAGTAATTCACACTGCTCACTGAACTTTGTTACACTCCCTCCATCATTTAAGCCAAATTTCTCAAGTAAAATTTTTCATTACTCGCCAACTTATACTATGGTCATGGTTTACTCATCAAATTTCAAAATGCTTCCTAATGGTTACTCATATTTGAGAATTACACTCCATCCACTAAATCTTCGTTGCAATATGTAGCATGAAAATTCCACGTAGCAAGTTAGACGATTAAAAAAATTATAACTCCATCTAACCATCCAACTCTTCAAAGTCACCAAATGAGAAAATCAACTTCCACAACCCCATAAGCTTCTTTAAGCCCAATCATCCGTCCCCAATTTCAGCCTAAAAAAACCTTAGCTTCAATTCACTCATCTGATCCACGTACAACTAAATTGTGTCTCGAGACAGCCAATTGCTGAGAAGCACATGAGAAGCTACCACTTATAAAGTCATCCCCAATTGTTGAGAAGGACATGTGAAACTACTACTTATAGACATATTCTCCAATTGTACCATATGTTTGACGTCTCTCTAATTCCAATCTTCTATTTCGCATGTGTGTGTTCGGCCATTTGAGCATCAAACTTTGGCAGCCAGTGTACCTTATAGGCAACGTTCGTTTTTGTTGTTCTTCATTCCTCAATCTGATCGAAAATTGATGACATTTTTTTCCCCAAATAGTCGGACACATGCCTACAAAAATGGAAGATTGGGATTAGAGAGATGTCGTACAAATGGTACAATTAAGAGAGAGTACCTTACAAATAGCTTCCCTACATTCTTCTCAACAATCATCTCTATTTTAGTACACAATTTATTCATGAGTGAGATGAGTGAATTGAAGACTACGTTTTTTTGTGAGTTGAAATTAAGAACAAGGTATTGGTCTTAAAGAGGTTTATGGAACCATGTTTCACATGGCAATTTTAGTGAGTTAACGATCGTAACTTTTCACATTGCATTTTTAGGCAAAACATCAACAATGAATGGAACAAAATCTGGTGCATGATGGATGAAGCGCAACTTTAAAATAAGTGACAATCGAAAAAAAAAATGGAATTTGTCGAGTAAAATGTGACCGTAGGATAAGTTGGGTGAGCCATGAAACATTTTAGTTAAATAGTTTGAGATTGACTACGTCTTAATATTTTTAACAATCACAACTTACCAGTCCACAATGAAGGAAAATAAATATGACAAATGATGAAAGTAATGCAAACAAACAAAGTTTAGTAAGCATTGTGAAGCAATTTGAAATTTAGTTAGTAGT
The DNA here is from genome assembly GCA_019097785.1 of Fraxinus excelsior. Classification (NCBI taxonomy): domain Eukaryota; kingdom Viridiplantae; phylum Streptophyta; class Magnoliopsida; order Lamiales; family Oleaceae; genus Fraxinus; species Fraxinus excelsior. The sequence goes on from CM032628.1 coordinate 7,390,033, forward strand.
TCGTGACCATCATATACATTAGATGATTATTGAAACAATTAACTCCAGATATCACTCGTTTCTCAAGCTTTATAATGTCCAATCCCCTTTTAGAAGCATATTTGATACAGCATCCAACAAATTTGGCAAGTGGAATCAGAGTGCAGTACCAAGTATAAAATAGAAACCATCAAATTTGCACACTTCATTCTATGAACAAATTGATGTATAGATGAACGGCACTCAGTGTAATTTTATACACAATACAAGCAAATGTTCTTTTAACATTTTACCCAGGCACTTGAAAAAGAATCAAAGCTTGATGTCTCAAAGGTTGACTAAAGACATCCAGGAGCATAAGGCAAACTGCACCTTGTACTAATATCCGAGCTTTTTCTTTCTGAAGAATGCAGGAAGAAGCGATTATCAAGTTTTTTTGCAACACCAGTGACCATAGAAACTCAAACACGTTAATCAAAGTCCCAATAGGCATCTAGTATATCTTCCATCTTCACTTTCAAATCATTCTGTACAGCAAAAATAATTTCCCGAGTAATTGACATCTCCCTCAAATAAGGAAATCCCACTCCAGCCAGTCGATCATCTTAAAGAAGGAAGATGAGTAAAACAAAAGTTATCTCCTCCTGAAGTGAATTTTCCTCCTATAATAACATTTTCCGGATCGTAGGACAGATTCCTCACTCCGCCAGTAACTGGCAACAAAATTGTTATAATCAAACCACACAAATCTGGGAGATCCTTAAATTCTTTCTAATCAGAGTTCAGGATCATACAATGCTTTGCCAAGTCAACTATCATCTAGGGTCAACCAGTAATTCAATCTATCCTCATAATATCCCATTTAATACCCTCTGATAGTAATCATATTGCCGTGTTCGCCAAGCGTCCAAGCTGCTGCTAATCAGAGAAAGCACCAATGACACGCATTGCTGTAGAAACCAACCAAATCACATGAAGGATAATCAATAAAATAAAATAAAAATAAAAAAAAAAAATTATATCAAACCTCTTCTGTCAAAGAAAGATGAAATCGTTTCCTCAAGTTCTGTATTGTTCGTGGACCACCCTTAAAACAAGGGAAACCAGAATCCTGATACAAGCAAAGAAGCACTAAGATTGTGTTCATACTAAAATCAAGTGAAGAAATTTCTGTTAGATCTCGTGTACAGAGAATTTTGGAAGGGGCAAAACGCCAACATGGCAGAAAATGTGTGGACCTTTCTCAGCAAAACACGCATTAATTTGAGCCAGGTTTTACTAATTAAACAACAAATACTGGCCTGTACAATTCAATTAAACCTTCAAAATTTCACACTGTTCATTAATTGCAAAATAAATTTCACCGCATATACTTCAAATGAGTAAATTCAACTAAAATGAGAAGCCAAGACTTCTCTCAAGAAACTTAGGGCTTGTTCTCTTTACCGTTTTCAAGCTGTTTTCCGTTTTCGATTTTCCAAAATAGTGAAAATGCGTTCTCTTTCCTATTTTCGAAAATGAGTTTTTGAAAATAAGTTAAAAAATTATAAAGAAAAGTCAAAACGACAAATTTGTCGTTTTTTCGTTTTCAGTTATAATCAAACCAAAATTTTCAAAAGGCGTTTTGGGTGTTTTCAAAACAATTTTTCAAAATGTCAAAAAGAACACACTTTCAACAATCTCAAAATAGACACTCAAAACATAAAACTCAAAATGAATTCAAAATACAAAACTGAAATACAGAGAATAATCCCTCAAGTTCCACCGCAAGAATCAGTTTTCTAATCTAGGCTTGATGAAATCAAATATTTTGAAATTGTATCAGACTCTTCAGTTAATAAATAATCACTATTCCAAACGAGATCCCTAAATAAAAGATGTAGTAAAAAGGATCAACACCTGTAGAGGACTTCTTAATAAACTGATTTTCATTAACATATTCAGCATATCCAGAATGGAAATGCTAGAAACACTATCAAAAAGACCACCAGAATCTTGATGCAATGAATCAGAAGCAGCCAAAATAGTTTATAATAAATTCTTTAGCTTACAAGTATGGGATATGGTTTTGTTAAGTTCAATTGGGTCAGGTTGAATTATGCTAATCCCTGCATTAAACCATAACACTTTCCACAACATGAAAACTAGCTGAAGTGAGTCCTCCACTCTCCACTTCCTCTTCGCCCAAGAAATAGAATCAAACCCTTTTCTCTCTCTCTCTTTTTTTTAAAAAAATATTTTAACAACCAATACGGAACCTCTCATTTCTGTTTCCTCTTTTCTAAAAATGCAAAACAGACCTAGCTGTACAACTAAACAACTAAAAGAATATTGTAAATTGTCTGTAAAGCGTCTTTCATACAGAGTTAAGTTCCAGAAACTGCCTGCCAGCTTCCCCTCAACTTAGATACATGCCAGTCCCAAGGGGGAATTTTACTTCATTAAAGTGCATGCAGCTGATCCATGAGCATGTATTACAGATGATCGGTCACTAAAATTGCAAGAAGCAAACTTTTTTGCCAACTATCGAAAGAAATCACACAGAGAGCCCCCGACTTGGGTCAAAGATTGTTCTGTAGCCAAAGTAGCTCGGTAATGGTGTTTCCACATTTCATGAATTGAATCACACAATCTCGTAGTGCTGCTTAATATCCCCTCTGTTTTCATCTTACAACCTCTAGAGATCTCCAAAATAGAGGTCGGAAAGTTTTGGAGTTCTCTATTAAGCCATCTCTCATTTCTTGTCAAGGAGGATAACATGGTGGTGTTCTTCGCGAATCACTTACACGCTATGGCTTCAACACAGTTCACAGAACTGAATTTGTGGATAGACATAATACATAAGATTGTTTCTAATTTTAAGTGGATTTTGCACTATTTACTCTCTTGGAGCAATTTGAGGACTGCAGATCCTCTATACTGTACATGCTCATGAAATTTTAAGCATCAGAGAGACAGAGAGAGAAAAGAAAGAAAGGTCTCTATATCAGAAGACAGCCTTTGAGGTTTCAATACATAAGTTTTTTCTTTCTAATTAAGAACGCGTTCGGTAAAACAGAAACTTCTACCCCAAAAGCAGTTACTTCTGCCACCATTAGATAAACTCAACCACATTATGCCAAGAATGTAAAGAACTAAAAAAACATTTAAGGGTTGTTCTCTTAGTGTTTCAGTTTTGTGTTTTGAATTTTGAATTTATTTTGGGTTTTGTGTTTTGAGGGTCCATTTTGAAATTGATGAAAATGTGTTCTTTTTGATATTTTGAAAAATTGTTTTGAAAACACCCAAAACGCGTTTTGAAAATTTTGGCTTGATCATAACTGAAAATACCCAAATTTTCTTCATAAACTTTTAATTTGTTTTCAAAAACGCTTTTTCGAAAATAGGAAAGAGAACGCGTTTTCACTATTTTGAAAAATCGAACTTGAAAATGGTAAAGAGAACAAGCCCTTAACCTTTAGTTTTCTTTACCAACCAGTAATATGAGTCACTTGTCTAACCCACAATATCAAGGTCTATACTTCCTTTAGTGAAGTTAATTCACAACTTAGAACCTAAGATTTATGGGAGAGTAGTTAAAGCACCAACAGAACCACCTTACTACTAGGAAATCGAATTTAAACATCTTTAAATGAATTGAACAGTCAACAGAAGGAAAAGACGTGGAAGTCACAAATATTCTACCATCTTACCTGCAACATCTCAACAAGAAGAATTATGCGTTCTGCATGTTTACGACAAGTTAGGAAACCTTGAATGCATAACACCTGAAATCACAGGGCAAATATCAGAGGAATTTTTTTTTGATAGGTACAAATATCAGAGGAATGAACACCAGCAATATGAGAAGAAACTTAAAGTCAAGACTTCCCAGAAGTAAAGGGTAGTAAATCTAAATATACACCTTAAAATAATCAAAAAACTCGCTTGGAACTCCCTCGGCATCAGAGTCCATCACCTAACACAAAACCAAAAGTAGGTATACAATGGAAATGAAAAATAAAAAATTACAGCGGTGGACACATGCTGATTCTAATAATGATACAATATTAGCTCTGCCTAGTATAAGCCGTACTCCCCTACCTCAAGAAGTTCGCGGGTTAATTTAAATGGTGCACTTTCAAAATTTACACCACCAGGTGAATTAGAAAGCATGAAGCCAAAGTCAATGTGTATGATATGACCTTCTTCATCCAACAAGAGGTTTCCATTGTGCCTATCCTTCACCTAAAGACAAGAGGCATCTTGGATAAAGCAGCATGTGGAGAATGTTAAAAATTGCAAGACTCTGAGATATAAATTAGTTTAAAATTCCATCGTGCTCAAATTGTATTGAAAACACCGCAGCCAAGGAACTTCCGGAGCAAGATAATTCAGAATATACATTTCAGTTAATAGGTTCTGCTGGATGCTTTTTCATACAATAGTAAAATTCTCCCAAATACCTCACATAAATGATAACTTGAAGTCACCCATGAAAAATGTTAGGAATCCAAAGAAAGAGGAGTTCACCTGTAAAAGGTAGCAAACTAAAGAGTACCCAGCCATGCTTTCCACGAAGTTTCTCTGCAAGGATGATTCACACAACTAAAAACCCGAAATTTGATGTTCATTCAAGAGATGATGCACCATAAACTTGCGCTTTTATGAAAAAAGAATATTAATTGTAAAGAACAAGACAAAATAGTTTGAGGTGTAGCTGAAGGACAATATGTAATTAGAAAGTGAAAAGGTTTCGGATCCAAACATTTGACCAACAATGTAGAAGAAACACTATCAACAGAAACCAGCTCGAAACAATCTAGTTCCTAGCATAAAAACAAGTCACGTTGATCTTCTGAATCTAGATTTTACTATATTATCCAAGGCCAGACCAGACTGAGAGTTGGAACCAGATATAAGTCTGGGCCAAGTTGTTAAATTGGACCGGTTTGCTGTAAAATTGGTTTAATTTCTACAGGTTAGAGAGCCTACGACCAAGTTTCATAAAACAAAATCAGACAGAAAAAATTAATCCATATCCTTCAAGCAAATTCTGAATCTAGTGCCTGTTAGTTACCTTTTCAGCTTCTTTAAGCACCTTACCGCTGCACTACTGTAAATAGTTGTAATAGGTTCAACTAGGAAATACATAATACATAACTTCAACTATCCTATACAGAAAAAATAAGGAACTACACTAAGTGTTTATTATTATATTACTCTTAACTTATTGCAAGTCCTTACTATTTTCATCTAAAGAAGTTCAAAAGAATTTTGTTGCCACGTATTGGGTGTGAATTAAGATTTGACTAGTCATGTAGAAATTTTAAAATAAACTGTTTATCAAAATCTCCGTTGATGGGTATTATGTTCTAGTATGAAAGTGATAATATGACAAGTGATTTTTTTGTAGAATGTGTGGTTAAAATGTAGGGAAAAGTTATGGAGAGACGTGAAAAAGACTTTTTTGGAGAATGTGTAGTTGAAAATATGTATTTTAAATAAGATAAACTTAATTTCTTTAGTGCAAAACAGGTAGTGTACCTTAAATTTTGATCTTATCATTATAGTGACCTAGTGATTGAACTAGTGAGCCAGATAAACCAATGACATAGCGACCCAATGCCTTGACCACATATATGGTAGGAGTATCCGATAACTTTTTATTCTCAATTTGACAAACATCGCCTTTGACTTCTTCGTGATTAAGTACTAACTTAGGACATGAGGTCCATGATTGCAACTTGACCAAAATGTCTTCCAACCTCAAGCTGATACGTATTGTCAGCTTCTATGTTATTGGAATATAAACGATTCTAATTCTCAACTTGTACGTGCTTCTCTATTGCGGTATCATGATCACTAGCACCTTGTTGCTCCTTCTATCCCGTTGGGATGGGTTGTTGATTGGAGGAATTCAAGTATTTCTAGGTTTATGCATCACGTGTTCTTTGTGTTCTGGTCCCAATTGCTCATCATCCATCAAAAGTTCGCTGGAATATGAGTCGCCAACAGTGTTATTGTGACCTATCAAAGCTAGAAGTTGCCTTTTAGGTCACAAATAACTTCCGTGATTAATGGAGCTGAGGTCGGCTGAACATCTTGAAAAGTCTTTTCGAGCACGGAAAGTCAGTGCTCAATATTTTTGAACCTGTGTCGCCAGTGGCATCAACTCCACTAGTATCATCCTTTGTCATCAGGTCGGGTAAAAATCCTTGCTCTGGTACCAACTTTGGTGCAAGCAAAATTGAAATTCTTGAAACAAGAATGAAGTATGAAAAACTCGAAAATTTGTAAAGAATAATTTGATTATAATGAAATTGATGATAGTAGCTTTTGTTTATATAGGCAATCTTAATCCTAATAATTTGAGGAAGGTAAGCATTAAAACCTGAAAGAATAAAATATCCTAATCTAAACAAGAAATAAAATCCTAGTACAACAATTGATAATTCATATCCTATTTGTAATAGGATTGTCGTACATTAAGTCAATGCCTCGACCAAGTCAATGATAGGATTATTTGATAACTCTTCACATAAATATAAAGAATGTTTGACATTAAATTGCCTTTTTTGACTAAAAATAATGAGATTGTGAACATTTATAAACTGAAATTGTTAGACCAATAAACTCCAGCAAAAAGAATGAGCGATTTCCGTATTTAAAAAATTATGAGTGAGTTCCAGACTCGCACTCTCCACCTAGAAAGATAAAAGTATGAAGATGTGTGAATGTATAAAGAGAAGCAAATAGAGACACATTACTGATGTATGAAAAAATAGACAAGAATAGGCAAAAAACAAAAATTGTTAACAAGAAACAGAACTACAATTCAAAATTCATTTACCTGGGCAAGTTTATAACTCGGAGAATTTTCTTGATACTTGGCAACGAAGAAGTCACGTAAGCTTGAAATATTGGGGAATCTACTTTTGATGGAATGAAGCGACGCCTGGTATTAAAACAATAATACATATAAGTTCAGCCATAGCTATGAAGATTTGAACTTAGTCTACCAAGACAATGTAAGAGGCTACCGTATCAGGAATAGTTTCAATAAGTGCCGTATAAGAGGATGTGACTAAAACTTCATAAGGACGCAACCACAATGGGAGACCAGCTTCCTGGAATATATCTAGCAGTTAAGAAATGACAAAGAAAACTCATCAAACTGTGCCAATGAACAAAAGAAAAAGTAGATGCAAATTGGGCAACAAGATAAGTTTTTGCATATCCCACCCATCAGACATGGATAAGTAATTCAACTCCAACACGTGGCCATTAAGTAAATAAATTGACATGGAGACGGACATCATACAGTTCATAAAATTTGGATCAAAAGTAAATAAAATTATTATACAAGTTTTGAAGGACAACAGAATTCCATCTAAAATACATTACAGCCCTATTTGATTGCAAACTTTTTCATGGAAAATATCACATCTGAGAAAAATGAATTCCACTTTGGCCGTTTCATTGCAACGTGAAAATTGGAAACGAATTCCAATGTACAACCATTTTAAGCTGTATTTTCTTTGTTTTCATGGACAACGAATTCATATGGATTTGGTGAGTTTTTATTTTCCAACTAATATGAAATTGAAATTTCTTTCCACGTTTGCTTATCAAACGGACCCTACAAACAGAAGAGCGTAAAATTGTAGGCTTAGTGTTCTTTTGTTATGTTAAAGAGAAGTGAGTGTACAACCATTGGCATCCACCGACTGCTTTCTCGATTAGCAAATGTCTTATGTTACATTCAGTCGCCAAAAATACAACAGCAACGATTGCATTTTAAGGGTAATATATAGACAACCGAATCTCGTGCGAAGATTTCTTTTAAGAATTCTTCTCAAATATAATAAATTCTAAAAGAGCAAAAAAAATACATTATGAAGATGAAAGCATGTTCCCAAAGCAAGTTCTAAACCCAGATAATGGAGGTGACTTGCAATAGGATGATAGCCAACCTAAAACTTTGTCTTTGTCTTATCCCTAGAATTCTTCTACACCTCTTGTTAGGATGTACCCTACCATCAATTCACTGCATCAAACTACAAGTGCAATAAAAGAGAGCCAGCATAAGCTAGGGTGTACCTCACAACTGACATGACACGTTGTCTAGGGCATCCTAAAACTTGTAAACTTATTGCATACACGTATCTAAGCTTGGATATGTTTGGACACTCTTCGATACGTACCAAAAACTTTTTTTAATTATTTTATATTTTTTAAATTTTCGATGTATCGAACACCTTAGAACACGTGAAGAATTTTATTAGTTATAAAGTCTTTTAAAACTCATTATATTATTATTTACAAATTACAATAATACTCCATGGGCACTTCCCTGAAGCTCCGGTGGCTCTTCCACTCCCAAAAATCACTATGGTCTCAGTTCTTACTGGGCAAATACTCCATGAGCACTCACCCCATGCTCACTTCAACCCCCTATAATGCTTCACCTATTTGGAGGAGGGTGAAGCGCGGGCCCTAAGGCCGAGCCCCATATTGCATGGTAAATTGGAGTTGGACAAATTTTTTTCTGGCATGATTGCTGGAAGGGCGAGGCCACCTTCACATCCTTATTCCCAAACAGTCAACATTCTCGTGTGAGGGTACATGATTTCTATGATAGCTTTGGATGGGATACTAGACGACTTCTACAAGTCCTCCCTCCCCCTATGGTTGAGCAGATTAGGCTATTCTTTTCGGGATTAATTCTTCCAATCAGATATTCTAGAAGGACACTCCGGATGGTATTTTTGTTACCAAATCTGCTTGGCATTCCGATCTAGTCTACAATCTCGTGATCTTTTCAATTAATGTGGAGTCCCATAATTCCTACACAATCTCTTTATTATGTTAGAGATTATGGCATGACTTAATCTCAGTTGATATGGTTATTCAAAGGAGGATTAGATGTCACTTGCCCTCGTGTTGCCAATGTTGTTCGGCAATTGAGACCAGTTCACACATTTTCAATGCAGCAACATCTCTGATTAGGCATGGAAGCATTTTTGTTATATATCTCAAGTACCGATTAGATCAAATGAGGGAGTTCGAGCTCGATTCCAGAGATGGAGGTACTCGAGTCAATTTGTTCACAAGGGACACATTCGCATATATATTTTGGTTTCTTTGGCTTGCGAGGAATGATGCGAAGCATAATACTATACACATGGACTCTAGAAAGATCATATGGAGAGTTTATCGTGTGATTTCTCTTCTTCGCATGGGTCACTTATTTAGACCTATTCACTAGTGTAAGAATATAGATATTACCTCTCTTCAACATTTCGTTTACTCTCCCTCCCTCTGCCTCCATATTATGGTTCATTAGCAAGCCCCACTGACGGGGATATTAAAAAATCAACACTGACAAATAAGTCAACAACGAATTTGCGAGTAGTCGAGGCATTATACGGGACAATTAAAAATAATATTATTTACTTTTTAATTTTTAGAGTGTTTACTGCAAAATAGAAAATGAAGGAATAGAGTTGTGTAAAGATGAATTTGGTGTTTATTCAATATTAAGTTATGTTAGTAGGGGCCTTGTTACTCGGAGATTTTGAAAAAAATACCATGACCACAATACATGGAAGGATAAAGGTAAGGGATCTGTTTAGGATCTTTTAAATTAGAAGATGATCCTTAATATCGTTCTTGTTATTTTGGAATCGGAATTAAAATAATTTATAATTTGTATCCCACATTTCTAGACTTGAAATGAAATCAAATGAAGTATTAAAATATCCAATTTAGCCCATGTTTAATGGCCATTATTGTGTAAAAATAATGTTTTGAATAGTGAGTCTTTAGAGAATGTGCAGTTAAAAAGTGGAAAAATTTGGGTTTACGTGTAAAATATTTTATTGTTTGAATGTGTGGTTGAAAATGAGTGAGAAATAAATTATTTTGTTTTAAAGGGAGTCAAACATGGGCTTAATTTGCTTTAAATTTATGGTTAAACATATAATATATATATCCCAAAAAAAAAAGCATTATATAATTTTCTAAAAAAAATTAAGTTCCTAAAACATTTCCAAGTACCTACGTCTAAATTTTGAATCATATCTAGCCTTATCCTCATATCCTAGATTTTAGACAAAAAAGGATGTAACTCCTAAGACATGTAACCTTGTCAAGCAGCCACACTCAAGTTCATGCAACATAGGTAAGGGCTAAATCATAAACTTTTGATTGTTAAGATGTTGTAAAAAAAGCCTTTGGATTGTTTAGTATTTCTAACTTGGTTGACCACACTTATTATAACTAATATTCTGTCCTCCACTCAAAAAATGAAATCGGTTTTGAGGGTAAAAGACACCACCTATTTTAAATGTCGAACAAAAGTTTGGTTAGGGTTTCAACTTTTGATTCTCCCTTTTCAGTGCACCGTCAATAACCATTTCATCAACCACAATGCTATGCAACACAATCACTCCAACCATGCACCGCTTCCTCCTCTAGTGTTGACTTAATTTCACTTACAGCTTAGTTTCTCGTTTACCTATTTTCCATTATTTTAAGTGCATTTTCTGTCCGATCATAAAAACAGAAAAATAAAAATGGACAGGCCACATGGAAGGAGTCTCTAACTCGTGTAGAATCATGTCCAGCACCTCTCAATCTCTGATAAATGTTGGCCATCAATTCGCCAGCTATGGTGGTGTCGTGCTCTCTAAGGTTAACTAAATTGGAAGCTAAAACAGTGATGCGGGAGTCTTGTGCAAAAGCATATGAATAATTTGTATAGTTATCTCGAACTTACGATGGAGAGAAGGTCGTTAGCAGTATATCTCGACTAAAGACTAAGGGAGGTAGTCTAAATCGAATAAATGCATTAAAGATGAAAATAGAATAGTTATATTTTATACTGATGAGATCACAAAAACATGGAGGAACCATTTTGACAAAGTATTTGTGAAAACCCTGGATTGGATATTGAGAATATGTCGAACTCTAATGTTAATATAAATTGTATGGGAGGCTGTGAAGAATACAAATAAGAAATTGGCTGAAAGAAATTTTTACTAAACTATAGACGTTTATGGGCGAAATGGTATTTTTTGCTTCACAAAATTATTAATTAAGATCTTAAATAGTAAAAAATGTCAAATAAGCGGAGGAAGAGTATCATGGTTATACGGTACGTATCTATAATAATAAAAGAGATATTCAAGATGATTTGAATTACAGAGCTATATAGCTCACATCTCATACTCTGAAATTATTTGAAAAGGTGAGTTAACATAGGTAGGTGTCATCTAACAACCACTTATTTGGTTTTACCTATGGAGATCTATGGAAGTCTTTGTATGGAAAATTTGTTAAACACGGAGGCAATGATAAAAAAAAATGCTCAGACGTCACGCTGCTATTAAGAGGATATAATTACTAGAAAAGGCACATGGCTTTCCTCAAACAAATTAATCATTCCTCAAATTTGTATCCGCCTCCAATACTCATCTGAATCGCAACTTAAGAATGTTTCCAACTTTGACAGAGAGCCATGATAAAGATTACTAACATTGTATGCAAAACACCACAAATAATAAAATGAAACAACGAAGTCAAGTAATTGGAATCTAACCACTCTCATAAAGACATTTGACACCTACCATAAAAGTGAGAAATAAGTTGTACAGCAAGGTGTTCCTGCCTACAATCATCACCGCTTTTAACAATTACCTGCAATAAGAATTAGAATGAGTTAGCTGGTGCAAAAACAATTTGGAAATTGCAGATCGCATAATATTGCACGCAAATACGATAAACTGGGTTAAAATAAGAAGAAAATGAAAGTGAATCTTTGAAACCATTAACTATAAAAGCATACACTAACAATCAATTGACAAAAATAAAGTAAGAATTTACAAGCAGTAATTGCCTTTCTAATATCCTATGAGTTCCATAATTTGATCAAAATAGTGCAATGGGGAATTGAATGGTTTTGTAATAAATAAAGTCCAAACCAGTTGTTGCACAACTAACGAAGTTAACCAATCAATATATAAAACCTTTAACCATCCCACAAAATTCTGCTGCCATAAGCACCACATTCCCTGGAGCTCGTCATAGATCCATCAGTGAGAAGCTTTAGATCATATGAGATTGCCACACTATCGCTCCGAAGAGCAGCACCGGGCCACAACCTATTTGCTGGATATCTGATACTTGAGGCCGTGTGACCAACAGCAGGTTAATCCATATATTTATTCACTATCTTATAACATAACAGACTGAAATTTGTGAGAGCACTCTAAGCTAACACAAATGTCGCAACCAGTTCATTGGAGTTTCTGCAGAGACCGCGTTTCATAATAGCTGTCACTGCTACAAGAGACGTACCTCAGCAGAAACTGAAACCTTTCGGACTTATTTAGTGCCCACACTTGTACTATCCCCCAGCATGTTTCTGTTTACTCTTATTATTTATGAACAAATTCAAAATAATTATAAAAGAACTATGCCAAACAGCTAGTCAATATCAAGCAGTCAATCATAAATTTTGTTACAGAGCCAACACTTAAACTAGTGATCACCCTAGACGAGCCAACCAAGTCTCCAATTACCCAAGGATATCTTTTCAAAATTAGATATCCTCTAATATAGTGACAATTTATCACAGTACAGACATTGAGCAACTACCTTCTGATGAATAAGAAAAAACAGCTGACAGCTGTTCAGGAATGCATTTTCCATGATCAACAGACAACAGAGAGAAGTGAATCCATATTATTCAGTGAATCGGAGTGCAAACCATATAACAAAAATTTCAAGACTCAAAAGTTACTCCAAGTCCTCAACAGAAAATTATCGTGTAGAAAATATGGGTGTTAAAAAGGAAGAGAAGACAAGATAGCAACTTACAGAACGCAAGTCCCAACCAGGTAATTTTCCATATACTGAGGCTTTACGTATTCTCTCCCTCTTCAACTCCCACAGTTCACCAGCTAATGCATCACCTACTTTGGGAACACCCCCGTTCACAGCCTGTTTAAAATTGGTAAAGTACAAACAAAAATTAAGGCCAAGAAGCCAAGACAAGCCATTCAACTTAGGACAAATCATCACCTTTGGCTGTGCATCTGAAGAGTCCTGACCAGCACTCTTCAGAGGAAGTCCAGGAGGAGCTTCACCTTTCAATGCAGCAGCCTGTACGGAGAAGTTGAAATTGAATATACACTAATGATAGCAAAGACAAACATTGAACGAGACAATTGTAAAGAAGATATGACTGATTAACAGGATACAAATGAACGTGTTACCTTGACTTCCTCAATAGCCACAGTACTTGGAACACGGCGGTGCTCTTTTCGTCTTGGCGGAGGATCTTGGTCCACTATGTCATCCATGCTAACCCCAGGATCAGCTGTCAAGACAACCCTCACCTGTTCCAAATCATATCCATCTTTTGTTCCAGATGCATAAGAACCAACCTCACTGGCTTGGCCACCATTTGAAGAAAAAGATTGAGAAATACAAAATTCAAGGCCAGGGTCTGATTGCTGCTCCACAGTAAAATTCACATGAACAAATTTTACTTTGGCCTCCCATAATTTAGTCATTGCCTGGTCTATCGCCTGAGAAGTAGAACTTGACATCCCTTCATAACCACTGTGGTACATATCATGTCCTGTCCACAGAGGATAAGCCCATGGTGGAGGTTTTGGCAACAGTGCATCTCCATTTGCCAACGGAATTCCTCCTTTAGAAAGCTTTTGAGCATTAACTGCATCCTTTGAATTGCTAGTTGGAAAGATATGAACACAATTATATGATCAGTGTCATGACCAACGCATTACAATAGTTACTGAAGAATTAACTTTGCAGTCGCTAAAAATAAATAATGAAATTACCATAACTCACCTTGGGGCTTCACTTTTCAAGACTTCGATACAAATCAGGTAAGGAGCTTTTTCTCTGGAGTTCAGAAGAATAGCCTCATCTTCAGGTATGTGAACCACACGATACATACCCTTCCCCATTGGAAAACACACCCCTGTAGTATCACAGAAGAAAAGTAGGATAAGAGCATGTCAAGGATGTTCTCATGAACATTCGTAACAGGAATAGAGCTTGGACTAATTGCTGAAAAAATTGGTTTTTGTTTTGAATTTTTAGCTTCGTAGTAAGAAACACAAAAGGCACAAGCACGGTGAAGAAATATGAGAATTTCAGAAAATAATTCATTAATTTATTGTTTGATTCTCCTTTTCACAAAGTGAATAGAACTTCCAAACAAAGTACACCACTATTACTCTTGGTGCTAATCATCATTTGAAATATTGGCTTTACTAAATCTTTGTTTTTATTCCTTCACTAAAGGATCACCAATATCTCAATCTCTATAAGCATAAATCAATATCCTTTCAGGATAAGAGAGATAAAAGACAGTGTGCTGATTCAACAAACATTCTCAACTGCACAATAATCCAGTATGACAAAGCCATTGCTACAATAAATAAGTGGTTCCATTTTGTATTCTCCAAACCTGCTACCTCATTAAACACCACAACCAGGAAAAAAACTGAATTAAAGATAGGCCTCTGTGTAAATTACAATATTAGAAAAATAATGTCGTAGATAATAGAAGCTAATAAAAAAATTAAATTTTATTTTGACCCTTTTCAAACAAATTTTAGACGGAAAAATAACAAAATATAGGGAACTACAAACGTAATAAACTTTCGTTTCAAAACTTTGGTCTTCATATGCAAACTTGCCACACTAATATTTATTGCCCAAGGAGTATATGATAGAACCAAACATCTGTCCACATAAATACTGCATTTACCTCCACTACTTTGAGAAGCATCTATACGTGTGTTGATTTCTGCAAGTGACTGGGAACAACAAAATTCACAAATTCAGTAAAAGAGAAGATCTTGATGGACAAAAAAAATTGAAGCAAACTTGAGAAATGAAGAAAATTAGGTAACCTCAGGAAGAGCACTTTTCCGATCTTCAATAGGAAATACGTCAACCAAGTCGTAGGATATCTCACATAACCTTTGCACAAAGTCAAGAGATTCATGATATGTCCCTTTTCTAAACTGTGATGCAGTATTATTTGGAAGCGGGGGTTTAGCATTTGACTTTTCATTTCGCTGCTTTGGTGAGCCAGGACATTTCTAGTAAATGAAACATTATTATAATCAGTGACCCAATTATCCATTGCAACGACAAGCACTCTTCAATACAGAAATTGAAAGAAAAAAATGTCAAGCAAAGATTTATTTTTTATATAAGAATATAATCTTATCAATAATAAAGTAGGAAGCTTAGAAAGAAGATACACCGACAGAAAAGGAGACATAAGAAACGAGAACAACAATCTAACTCTTACTCTCAATGAACTTGTAGTCAGCTACTTAGTCTCACTTTCACCATTTCCTTCAATTCAAAGCCATGTATTTAGAAAGATCCACTCAAATCAAATAATTTCAATTGTTTCAAGCCATGTTTGGCTCATGTTTATAAACTGTTTAAAAACACTCAAGTCACTTTTTATCAACACATTTCAAGGTACCCACAAGTATTACCCACTTCTTCATCACTCATTTCTACCTATTTATATTTTAAACAATTTATAAACACTTTTCAAACATACTTTTTAGTCTAGGTCTACGTGTATCTCTTCTATCTAATTCTAATGGAATCATGTCACACTTATAAAAGGGGACCTCTTAGGTGTATGCAACACGTCACATTGTGAATCCAATAATCTAGAGATCCTGAGAAAGGTAAAAAAGGCATAGAAAGAAGAAAAATGAACAGGCATCCCCTACAAATGAATTGATTGAAACTGGATCTGAAAATTTCTGGAGTTCCATTACAAGCAAGTACATCACAGAAACGCAAATATAGGTACATAGCATGCCATCAACAGCATATTGTGTGCTTAAAATTAATTCCAAAGGCAAAGTTTGAACAGTAACCAGTCAATATGGTATCTGAAATTCATAAAGGCTTTGCCAGAATGAAGATTGGATCTAATGATTAAATTTACTCGCTAAATTACACAATTTGATGACAAAGCATTTAAAATGGTTTATTTTCCAGCAAATCCTGCCAAGTTTGACTAGCTAGTAGTCGGGAAGGGAAAGTCATTTGGAAGAGAGAAGCCCCTCAGAAGTTAGCTGTTCCCATTTGTTCATCAGCAAGGGAGGCTATTTTAACAGTAGAATTCGAGAAAAAGCAGAGCTATTGGTGTGTTGTAATATATACACAAAAAGGACAGTAAGGATGCAAACCACTTTTTGCTTAAGGGGTTGAGAGCAAAATTTTAAAAACAGAAGCATACTTTTCCAACTTTCCAGAACAAGAGTGCTCTTAATTGTATACCTCTTCCCTGAAAAAGTAAACTGTATACCTCTTGCATACTTTGTTTCCTCATAATTCAAATTGTGGATTTAACTAAGAATAATGCAATCAGCTGCTTCAAAATTCTCACTTCTTACATTTAGACCCTTCACAAGGTACAAGCTTAGATTTTTCAGATCTACTTCCAGCAAGCTTGCAACTCTATAAACATTTTTGAATGTAATCCACCATAAACCTTGTCTTACTAAACAAATTTCCTGCATTGGGATGTCCATAGACATGCATCTGCTAAACTCCAACTTTAGATGAACTCCTGAAACATTTCTCCAAATATAAACTGATTCTTGTGCAGTGTATCAGGGGGTCCCATAAGAAGCATGAGGCAGATCATTCGCTATCAATTTCAGAATTCAATTGCAACTTGTTTAGCATCTTAACTAACATAGACGGTATACTTATGTGTAAATTACATTGGGTTTTAATAATGATAAAACTGCTTTAGACGGTATATTCTTATGTGAATATTACATTGGGTTCTAAGAATGATAAAACTGCTTTCCCACAATATGTGGTTTAGAATTGTAATCCAGAGCTTGCTGGTTTTTCTTAACAAATTTTAGATGGTCTAGGAACTAGGACAACTTTTGAGTATACAAACATCTATGCTATATAATGTTCCAATTTGTTCAAATTTCTTTTAGTAGCATCTAGTTTTTCTATTCCAAGTAAAATCATAGGGCTTGAGCTACTTATAATTCATTCAAGCATCTGACAATTTTAGAAATTTCCTGACATGTTTTGCAAGAAAGTGTTTTATACCACATCAATGATTCTCTTCTTGGCCGCCAGCTACATGGGGCATTATCAACTAATTTTATTCTCTGACTCTGAACATCAAGACATTGACATTCAAAAAACTCACTGTCAAGGTAATGCTTAGCACAACAGTTTCTCATGAGCTTATATAAGTTCAAACTTCAGAAACTGAGTGCTGATCAGGGGACCTCTCCTCCCCCTGCTTTGATCGTTTTTAACCTCATTTCACAAAACAGGCTAAACCAATCCCCCAACCCTCTAGCCGCCATAAAAGTACCAGAATCCATGACATAGGTACTACCATTTTGAACCTCAGACATCCCCTGAATTCTGCAACATTTTCATTTATAACCAGATTACTTAAATATTTCCACCCTTGGAAGTATAAGTTATCCACCAAAGATTTGACTTTGTAGCCTTGCAACTTCATCCAGAACTGTCCAAAATACCAATACCAGGCAGTATTCTCTGAAATTCTTACAGAACATTGTGCCATTCCTTTAGTTCAATCATTAATTGCAAATACAGGTATGACACCCAAGTGCTGAAGAAGAATTTGTTAAACCACTGAATCTTTTGGCCGTATCAGGTGTGCCGCTTTAGTTACTTTTCACATAGAATTGGAAAGGGCATAAACACTGGTCAAAGCTTACACCCTCGGTGAGGTATGACAACCAAGTGCTAAAGAAGAATTTGTCAAACCACTGAATCTTTTGGCTGTATCACGTGTGCCGCTTTAGTTATTTTTCACATAGAATTGGAAGGGCATAAACACTGTTTAATGCTTACACCCTCGGTGTTCAGGAAACAATATCTTACTCTCCTTTTTGAGTGCAAAACTTCTAATCAAAAAGTACTGTAAATGCACAAAAGGATCATACAAATATAAATTTAAGGGCACTATCCATGTAGCTAAGAGCCTCTCACAGTAGAGGCACAACAACGCAATTATGAGGGTGCGAAGAACAAAAGCCAGCTATCTATCAATATAATTAGTTAAATGACAGGAAAAGAACATTTATGTTTTAGCTTAGCTTAACAATTTTGAGGGATTCCATCAAAATAAATAAGCATCACATTTCCTACAAATAAAGGAGGAAAGGATGATGAAGCATACATGTGTCCTGATTGTAAGCTCACAATCAGAAAGTCACCAAGCCAATCAATCTACTCAACATAATCCAAGCATATTCCGAATCACTCATGTGCCAGCTTTAGTTCTTTTTTCTTTTCTTTTATCTTTTCCTCAAAATCACCCAATGTTTTGTTCTCTCCATATCTCTGTCAAAAACCTCCCTCACTTCCTCTCTATATTACTAGAAGTCTCCTTCCAAAGGTACCAAGCAATATTTGTTCACGTGAAAAATTGTAGCACTAGGTGGTCTAAGGATCGGATTTAACTTTATCATAAATATATTTTACCATACAGCTAAGAGTGAACAGTATAAACAAAATAATAGAATCCATGTGCCTTTCTTTGGACTGGGAAACTATGTACTTTACAACAATTATAGCAAACACGAGAACGCTATTTATTCTTTACACCAAGCAGAAAAATGTACAAACATGAGAGAATAATGATTCAAACGAAAACTGAGATTAAGTTATATGACTGACTACCATCTACAACTATTCTTCAGTCAACACATATTCTCCGAGATAGAAAGCTTCTTAGGGTGTGTTTGAGCCACATTATTTTGGAAGAATGTATTATGGAATAGTAGATTGATGGAGAATGTGTGGTTGAAAAAGAAGAAAAAGTTATTGATGGGATGAAAAATATTTTTTTATTGAAGAATATGGGATTGAAAATGAGTAGAAGAATAAGAATGAAAAATTTAATGTGTACCAAACAGGGGCTTAGTTTAGAATTCCATTAAAAAAAAAAATACTGCAGGATCAGTTTAACCAGACTTCTTCCCTTCATTAATTTGCATCACTTTTATGCAGAAGCATTGCTTCATCTTCTCTTCCTATCTTCTACTTCCTCCGTATTTCCAGCAAATTGAATTAAGGAAAGGTAGGGTGGGATTTTCATAATTAAGGCAAAAAAAGTTATAGTAATTAAACTGAACTATCCAGGCTAATTTGATAGCACCCAATTCAAAATTCTAATACTCCTCACCAAGCCCCACACCATATACAGCTTCAGTTCTTAAAGCTTCAACCACAGTAATGTATTCATACAAGCATCAGCTATATTTATTTTAAAAATACAACCGCACAGTATTTATAGCAGAAATATTTCGACACATAAATAATGCAAAAAATGATATATCACAAACTTATGACAACAGCATAATTTAGGATTTAGGACTGACCGCTGTGCTATTCTTCGGACCATAAAGTTCAGAATCCTCCACTGAACGGTCACGATCCTTAAACAGCTTTCGAAAAAAATTCTCCGTTCCTGGGCTGCTTTCAAGCAAATTGCCATCGTTTCTGTTATCATTTGTCATTGAACTCTTAGAATCTTCAGGATGTACACGAAACAATCTACGGAACAACGAAAACTCTGATGATTCTCCTTCTTCACCATCATCAGTCCTTCCATTCCCATCTTTCCTTTCATCAACTTTTTCTTTGAAAAATTTCTTGAAGAAACCTTCTTTCTCATCATCTTCAGAGATCTTTGTCACTATCTCTTCATTATCATTCCTCTCAGTCCCATCTTTCTTGTCCTCAGGTTTCTCCTTGAATAACTTCTTAAAAAATCCTTCCTTTTCATCATCTTCCATGGATTTGGACAACACTTTTTCCTCCGACTCATTTTTAGTATCGCGGAACAACCGCTTAAAAAAACCATCCGTACTGGAGGTAACCTCCACTTCTTCATCCTTATTACTCAAGAGCCTTCGAAAGAACCCATCCTTCTCTGAATCATCTTCGTATTTATCCATTGACTTCCTAATATCCTCATCTCGACTACTACTCAACAACCTTTTAAAAAACCCACCGCTCTTTTCTTGCTCCTCCTCTTCCTTATCTCTGTCTAATGAGTTTCTAGTATCGTCATCTCTACTATCCCTCAACAACCTCTTCAGAAACCCACCATCCTTATCCGTTTCTTCATCATTCTCTTTATCCTTATCTCCCGACCTTCTGACATCCTCATCCCTAGAATCCTTTAAAAGTCTCTTGAAGAATCCACCTTCCTTGTCGGACTCCTCCAAGTCCTTCTCCACTGATTTCCTAAACAATGCGTCGCGGACCTTCATCCCTGGTATGAATTTTTTAAAAATCTTATTATTCTCCTCTGGAGACCCTACAACCTTCTCACCATCGTCCTGGGTCGAGTTCCCGGCTGAGGGCGAGAACGACAGGGACCTTGGCACCATTGCGCTGCTAGGGGGTGAGGATGTCAATGACAATAACTTTTGCTTCGATGATAACAACCTGTTCAATACCTGATTCTTCCCTGTTGGGCTACCACTGCCACTATAAGTATTATTATTTGATGAAAATGACATAAAACTAGTACTTTGTGTCTGTGGCTTAATTAAAAGCGGCCACTCGCCCATTAAAGTGGCAGCAAACTGACACTTCTCCTGAATCCTACTAATCCCTTCATTATCATCCACATCCTCCAACTCCGCCATTAAAAACCAGTGGACTTTCAGTGCAATTTTAAGAGACTTGGCGCAAACATCTATTACAAATTTATCGAGAGAAGGGCTCGGCTTGTGGATTAACATATAGCATATTTGGAATAAGTAGCTTTCGATACCAGACAGAGGGAGAGTGTACATACGGTTGCACAAGTAGTCACGGACCCCAGGGTGATCATGCTTGTAGAGGTAGCTGACAGCAATCCACTCGCAAAAGAAAGACGAGTCAAAGAATCGCATAAGCCACCCGCTCTCCCCGATGCTTTCGCTCGTCGGAATCGTCCGAGTCACCTCCCGAGGTGACTCAGCCCATTCACCGAAACCCCGTAATCCCAGTAACCTAACCATCCTCAAATCTTCCTCACCGCATCCTAATAATAACTAATTTAAAACCCTTATTACAACAGTGATGTAATAAATTGGCTCTATACGTATATATCTGTATATGTATAGACTAAAATTCCCAGTTGGGTAATTGAGAAATGGGTTAAATTGGGAAACAGGCTATGTACGATACGACGTCGTCTAGGATGTCGTCGGGGTAGTGGTGATCGGAAGGGGACAATGGACGACAGATGGTAGAAGGTGCTAACGTGCGCTGGGGGTATTGAGGTGTGGGTTGTAAATGGGGAATTTATTTGTTTTTGATTTTTTTTTTTTTTATTTTGGTTGAAGCTTCGCTTCGGGTGGGGGGAGTGAGTGACGGCAAAGGCATCTTTTCTTTTATTAGAAAAAAATTAAAAAATAGAAAGAAAATTCAAATTTAGAGAGAGAAAGCATGTGGTGTATTTGGTGGCCAGTCAGTGTTTGAATTTTTAGAGCAAATATTTGGAGAGAGGTCTGACTCATCTTTGGACCCAATACTGCCAATACAAGATTCAAATATTTTAGCAAAAAACTGCATTAAATGTTTTCAATCTATCTAGATAGTATAGACAAGGTTCTTGATTTTTAACTTTTGACATTAATGTTTAACCTCTCAATGTTGGTACTTTTTTAGTGACGATTATTCTTTAATTATTCGTTCGTTCAAGTTCAATTCTAACATGGAATTCTTAGTTTCACTTTTCATTATATCCTACCAGATTTCCCTAAACAAATGTTATACTTGACTCTCTCATATTCTCGTGTTTCCTACTATATTAAAAATGACAGTTCTTTGTCTATTATAGATGCAATAGTAGTCAATGAGTTGTTGCTGTTCATTCTCACAGTTTTCACCCCTCCAGCCCTCCAAATGTATCCATCTCTATTTCCTTCCCTACACATTACTGTTCATCCTACCTCCAATGAGATGCCAGTTTTGCCTAATATCCTCGAGTCCATTTCCATTTTTTTTTGTCAAAATTCGACATTTGTTGTAACTGAAACTTCGGATTATGATAAATGTAATTACGAACTAAAGTTCGTCAGTTTCTAATGTTGATTCAATTTCGAAGTCTAAATTTTTTTGGTGTTCTACAATGATTTAATAATTAATTTGAGCAGTTGCTCTTGCTTAGGGTAATGTTAATTCAGGTTGCGTTGAATATGAAATTTTTGTATTCTGCAAACCGTGTTTGCGCATCTATTTTGCATTAGACGAGAAATGGCGATTTTGCCTCCGTGCTAAGATTTTCTCGGTGCAAAGATTATAAGTAAAATGCGATGTTCATCTACTTCATTAAATGCTTACACACACACACACACACACAATGTTTTATATGATATTTAAAATTGAAAAATATAATTGAAAAGAAAAGGATTATGTTTTTAATAATGATAAATGAAGAATTACTTGGGATATCTAACAAATGTTAAATTAAATACACTAAACATTTATGCCTAACAACCTTTCACACACATAGGCATACAAACATTTCACTCAAATTTCACTCACTCACTCACTCAAGAAGAAGAAAAAGAAGGAGCTTCACCATCTTACTCCACAAATTTGAAAAAGGTCAGTGGTAATTTCTCGTCACGTTGCGCGGCACGGGGGAGACATCGTGTCTCGACGCTACAACCTACGTGGGCACAGAGAGCGGAGATCTGATCTTCGTGCGAAGACACGAGCCCGTGTCCAAACACGGAAACACAAGACCAGATCTCCGAGCGGAGATTTGGTCTTCGTGTGGAGACACGAGCATGTGTCTAAACACAGAGACACGGGCTCCGTGCTCACGGGTGCCTCCGCTCAGGGACACAGCGCAAACTCGGACTGTGTCTCCGCTGTGCGCCAAGACCATCCGAGAGACATGGTCCCACCCGCCCATTTCAAATTCGAATTAAATTTCAATTAATTTTTTTGAAATAATTTGTGCAGATGTCTTTGTAATATATGCTATCTTCAAATCAGTTATTTTCTGCTACAATTACTTAGTTTCCAAATTACGAGTATCTTAGAGATTTTGTGATGCTTATCAACGCAGATGAACGAGCATCTTTATTGTGTAGTAATTTTCGTGAATTTATATATGGAGTGATTTATAGAGGAGAGGAAGAATGACGGTTCAACAGTAAATTAGTTCATGAATTCATACTAAGACTCTTTCTCCACTTGTACGTAGTAAATTTACTCCATTTCAAAATCTTCAGGGTTGCTTCTTAGCGGTAACTATAAGCATCTTTTATTCTCACTTTTTCCCCAACATACAAAAGATAAAACTGTTATACCCTTCATTTTTCACGTAAATTTTTTTTTGTCAACAACGAAAGTTTTATTGGGTAAACGGCACAACAACCACAGACGCCATCAATAACAAATCTTGGTACATGGCTTGCAACAGTTGCTATCGAAGATCAAATGTTGATTTTGGAGAAACGTATCTTTGCATTTTTTGCAAAAATTCGAATTCTAAAGCTATTCCTCGGTAGTAATCACTAATCAATCTTCCCATTTTCCATATATCTTTATTTTGTCCTCATCTCTTCATTTACTAATACTCAAATATTATTCACGTTAGATCTATAGCATATGTGCATCTCTTAGATGCGACAAGTACACTTAATGCAAGTGTGATTGGTGAACCTACTAAGAAACTGATGTTTACAAATTCACAATCCCTGATGGGACAAACCAATTTTGTAAAAACTTCAACCTAACTTAATCATTTTGCCTTATTTTATTGAAATGACAATTAACATGATCAAAATACAGGGTTCACAGTCAATATTCCAAGAGTTCATTCAAAAAAATGTAAAATACTAAAAAAGAATTCTACTTAAAAACAACGCAAACTGAACAATTCATCAAGTTACAAATTTGACATCATCTCGTTGACAGATTTAGACCATACAAATCTAGGAGAACAAAGCTAAACAAATGCTAAAGTTATGGCAGCTACACCGGCTAACAACATCATTGACACAGACTGCCAAAAAGATTGGTCACCTCCAGCGAAGAAAGTTCTATTTAAGTCATCCACTTCGAAGGTTGATTGTAATGAAAACAAGAATTCAACACTCCCAAGCAGGGATCTTGAAAAAGAAAAAATGGAGTAAATGATATTGAAATGTCTTTTGGAAAGACTTTTGAGAGGCGCGGTTTGTCCTCTGTTTTATTTTGTTTGTTATAAGACATGCCTCTACTTTTGTTTTGTTTTATGTATGTGGAAAAACTGATGAGAATATGTTAATGTTGAAAAATGATGTATATCGAATATCATAACTACATCATTATCTAACTTATCTTTTGTATATGTTTTTGTTATCAACATTAATGGAACCAGTTTCTATTTTCTTCCCAAAATTTGTGTCTTTTTTCTCTATCTATCAGTTGTTGTCAGAGTTATTTTTCAATTGCAAATATACCCACTCAAATTAAAGTCGCTAAAGAGAAATAATTTGCCAAACTCAACTTATAACGTGTCTGGACCACGACCAAAGACCTGGTCTTCATGTAGGAGATGCAGGACACGAAGACCGTGTCTCCATACACAAGGAGACCGTGTCGGAAACACAGACTCATGCCTCCGTGACCATGGAGACCATGTCTCAGAGACAGTCTCAGTGCACGCGGAGACACGGTTTCTGCACAGAGACCAAATTGTTGGGTTCTCATGAATTGGCCTTTAGGCTTGACCACTTTATGGCTCCATGTTCAAATCTGGCTACTAAAAATGCTTTTTCTTTCCCCTTATTACAAAAACTCACTAACTCTCCTGTGTTTACTTTCATAGTTTTATCAAATACCCAATTTCCTACTTTTATTACAACTTAACATAAGATAACTCAATATGATTGATGCAACTTTGTTGCTGTTACAAGCTTTCCCAGTTAAACTATAATATCACTCATAACATTACAAGTTTTTCTTTTGTTATAGAATTAATGTGCTTACCTATTTAAATTCTCGTGTTATTGCTGTAATATAACTGAGTGAATGCTTCTTTCAGGAATTGTTAATCGGAGATAGTTTTTAAGTTGTAATCAATCCTAAATAACTAGACGGCCCCACTTTCGATTCTTTCTTTGGTTTCTTTTATTGATTTCGGTTGTATAAGTTTAAATTTCTGGTTATATTATAAAGCATTTATTCTTCTGTGGGTGGATGCAGCGTTTTCTTCCAAAGATATTTAGCTTACAAAGATAATTCACAGGTTTCCTTCTCTTCACAACTGCTCGAAATATTTCAAGTTGCTACAATTTGTGTGTAGCCTTGTTTCTTTCATTTCCGTTTCATGCCTCCAAGATTCAATTACATGGCATGGTTTCTTGTGTAGAGAGCACAATTTTATTTTTTTGAATCGTGTTTTAGACATTTATGTAAAAAGAATAAATATATACAATTCACACAAGAATACTTTTACAAAATCTAATCTTTTTACGCTAATAACAACAAAATAATTACAAAACTCGTGCAATGCACGTGTCATGGACTAGTTTTTAGAATAAAATGAGTTATGCTTAATTTAAGAGAGGGACGAATTAGAGAAAAAAAATGGAAAGGCATCAGCTTCCCATACCTCGTGCACGCTTCCAATTAAGTTGTGGATCTTAATTATTGTTAATTTGCGAAGTCAGTATGCAGATTGACTTTTACGGTGAGCTCGACGTGGGGTTAGAATCCCTCTCTCGGTGTGAGGGACGGATCTCCAAGAATAATATTTTATTAAGAATAGTTTAGGAATTTATTCCTTATAAATTTCGATTTTATCTCAATTTGTCTTATTAAATTGAGATAAATAGAGAGTCATCATTATGCTTTTTATATTACCATCATAAAAATAAAGAAAGAGATGTTAGAGAAGATAAGTGTGAGATTTTTTCTTGTAAACTTTTTTTAATCACAGTGAATCACTGCTGCAACGAAAGATGATGTAGTCTTACATTGAGGTGAACTTCTATAATTTTTGTGATTTTTGAGTGTTTATTTTTCTTTCTATGAATTGAATAATTTCGATTGAATAGAATTGTGGTTTTTAATTCTCGATACTTTCCTCTTTCACCCATCCTATTAAACCCCCTAAACCCAATCTTTTACCACCACAGTCCCAACCTACTATTTCATGTTGTAGCCTTTGAGCCGCTTTCATATGTTGTTAGAAATAAACAAGATCCCAGAATCACTTTGATATTAATTTGTTGAGAACCATGTCAAATAAAAAATGCGAGAATAATATGAGTAATATGAAAATAATAAATCATACAATAGAACAAGATTTACATGGATGAAGATGAGACTCTCATATACCAAGAAACTAAAATTGTGTTTACAAAATTTGATACTCTCGATCTAAATCTAAACAATCCTCTCAAATGTCTAATATATACAAAAATGATCTAATTGTTGTGTTAAGTCTATGAAGAGCTTACATCTCATGGAATATGCATAGGAGCCCAACCTTGGAGTTATGAATGAAGCAAAGCAAAAAAGTGCAATAGAAATCAACAAAGAGACCTCTTCAAAATCGTCAAGTGGTGTTGTGGTGCTACAGCCAGCGCCCGAGGGCCATTACCCCTTGTTGCCTCCTCCAAAACAGGCACTTTCTCCATCCCAATGCTTATAAAACACTTTTTCATCCATTCCAAAGTTATTTTTTCAATCAAACTCCCAATCCATAATAAAATTTGATTTTTTATCCAACCGGACTTCCAAACTAATATTATCTAGTCTTTCTTCATGAATCAAACTTTCAAATCATATGAAATTTGTGTCACAAATGTCACACAAATAGTAATAATAAAACTTAAGAGCATGAACTAGCATGTTTAATAGTGACTATATGAGTAAATTTAACACACGATGATAACAAATTGTTATATATTTGTGGAGTTCAAGACATAGTTCACTCTACAGTTAGCAAGCTCGATAGAATATACAAAGCTAAGGTTCAAGTTGATAGACACCTAAGCCTGCGTGATTTCTACCGTACTCCAGAATATTATTTTTATCTATCTTATTTCTTTCATGTGGGGGATTGTTATATATTTATACAATAAATATAATATGTGAAAGAAATAATTAATTAAGATAAAGTGCCCAACTGGTAAAAACGTGGAATTTGTGTGGGAGGTCAGGGGTTCGAGCCACGCCTCACGCATTATATCAAAAAGTCTTTGATTGGGCCTTGGGGTCTTGGGCTCTTGGGTGTTATTGATTCTAATAAAATAAATATTATTTTCGGAATTATTTAATGGGTCAACTAGCCAGTAAAATATGACTGTTTTAACTGCCAGTTTTAATATCCATTACCATATGCCATTACATCTGCAACTTAATGCTAGATCATGGTGGAAGAAGTTACATCTCTTTATGCATATATAAACACACTTTTGGGTATTAGAAAACGACAACAAAAACGAAATTGTCTCTTCATATATACAGTAAAATATTATACTCAAATTGTCTTTTCATATTTTCTGGAGTACACTTGAGAGTTCTGAAAACCTTTTGTGATTGCTGCACAATTGGTTTATTTGATCGTTGTATCCTGGAGGTGATTGTCCACGGAGGTCGCAGCAGTTATCGACGGACAATTTCGCTTTAGGACATCGTGCTGTCACGAGACTCGATCTATTGATAAGTTTTTTCTACACTTTACCATTATCTTATCCAACACAAATTAGCCATGAATATCGTATTGACAGTGACAATGAGCATAGAAGGAGCTTGAGAGTGGATCAGGGCAATGGTGAGTTGCAGATGGGGAGAGAGAGAGGTCATTGGACGGATGGAAGAAAAGTGGAAAGATTTGGCTCAATTTGGTCCCCATTTCTAACTCATTTTTTCTCAAACTTATTTTCAATTTCACATTTCAAGAGACCTACACTTTTTATCCACTTTTCAATCATATATTTCACCAACTTTTATCAAAATCCACTAAAAATCTAATTTTACCCTTTTAAAATAGGGGCTTTGTAACTTTTTTATTAAGAGCAAAATCGTGTTCTAATAAAAATAGTTTATCGGTTCAATAAATACTGAAGTTTATTATACTTGAAGCACGAGGTTTGAATTATTGGAAAGTTAGGTGTTTATTTGTTATAATTTTGATACTTGTGTTGAATTATAATGCTTACAGGCAATGCAATATGGTCGAATATTGTTGCGGGAGGTGAGTTGATTTCACATATATTCATGGGTGAATTTGATGGCATAAAACCGAAAAAATGGGTCGTTTTCAATAAAACAATATTAATGAAGCCCGGGAAGTAATTATAAACAATTTAAATTATAATGTATAAATATTTAGTGAATAGTACTTATGAGTTTCATAAAATATGTGGATTAAAAATATATTTGATCGATTATGTTATTAAATTAATGCTAGTTATATTCGCACCATAATTTTCACTTGTGGTATGGCATTTTAATTGCATTTTCTGATCTCAATGTTTGCTTATTATATCATTTATGTCCAAAATTTTCTTGTTCATAATCTTATCATCAATCTTTAATTAATTAGAACATCTCATCTCCGATATACAGTTTATATCCAAAAAGTCTATTGAGATTGTATAATTTTAAATAATAAATATAAAAATGTCACAAAATACTTTCCCCTTATTTTAAAGTACATAGATAGAATATTTTGATGTAAACCATCTAATAACCTTAATTTATTGAGGAAAAAATAACGACGACGGAGTGGTAGCTATGGATTCAATTTTAGGATTTCTTCGTGTTTAGGCCCCTTTTTAGCTCCATTATAATTAGTTTGAGAGAGAGAGAGAGAGACGTAGTTTATAAGAGTGATTTTTTGAATGATGTGTGGTTAGCAGAGAATAATTTTTTTTGAATTTACATGTAATATTATTTTATTAGAAAATATATAATTATAAAAAAGATTTTTTTAAAAATGCATTTAGAATGAACGGAGCCCAAACAGGGGCTAATCTTTTCTGTCATCTATATTGCTCTATTATCATGGATCGTGAGTGCAGAGCATGAGTTTCAGAAAGAGAAAATTCATAAATATCATACTTAAGTATGCAATTTCTTATTTAACAAATAAAAAAATAAATAAAAAATCAGATGATAGATCATATTAATTATCATATATTTTTGAGATATTGTTGTTGAATGAAATTTAGGAAATTTAGTATAATTTATGATATTTTCATCAACATATCATATCCTAATATATATATACTCCATCGGACGCACAAAGATATGTTTACTTCCATTTTCATACAAATTAAGAAAATATAATTAACACGATTGAAAATATAAATTTTCTTCTTACATCTTTCTATATATAAAAAGTGGCTATGAAACAGAATTTCTTGGTTTAACGGAAAAACTAACGGAATTTCTTGTTTTAACGGAAAAATTAACGGAATTTCTTGTTTTAATGGAAAACCTATAACTTTAGGGTCCAACTTGAATTTATTTAAAATCTTAGGGACTAAAACTTAAAATTTAACCATAATCCTTAAATTGTAGCCAAAGACCTTAACATATCAAATTTACACAAGAAGTCCCGGCCTCCTCAACTCCCAAAAATCGAAAAAAAAACCTTTAATCTTCTATGATTGAAAAACTCAATGTTGTCAAACCCGACCCGACCCAATCGGTTCGACCGAAATAATCGGGAACGGGGCCCAAAATCGGGCCAAATCATGTCCGATTTTTTATTATTTTCAAAACCAGTTAAAACCCGTCAAATCGGTCCCGATTTTCAATTTTTTTTTTTTGGTTTAAAAATTTTTAACTTCATAAATGGGCTTCAAAATTTATTTAGAATTCCAAGGCCCATGGAGAAGTAATAGATGTCATGCTCATTTTATAGATCCACCTCTCTCCAAAAGTTTCATAAACTTCCAATGTGGGATTGTGCCTTTTATACATGCTTTTAACTCTAATAGTTTATAAACTTCCAATGTGGGATAGTGATAAATAACCAAAAAATGTTAAAATACACATGAAAATCATTTTCAAATGTATGTTTGGCTAATTTGATTTTTAATAACAACTAATTAAATTGAAATATTCACCTTCATTCTTTCATTTATTTAATTTTCAAATTTAACTTAAATTACACTTGATTATTAATATATTCATGTTAGCTATCATTTTCTATAAGTTTAAATTATTTTAATTTAACAAAGTAAACTATTTTAACATATTGATTTTTAATTTTTAGTATTGAGACTAATTGTAGGATAATGAATCTAATTAGTAAAAATATATTTACTTTGAATTATTAATATGAAAATTTTAAAAAATATATATTATTTTATTATTTTTGTATGTATTTATTGCATCCGATTCAACTCCGATTGAACCTTTTGACCCTTGACCTTTCACATTTTTCGGGTTGATGACCGGGTCGGTTTTCAAAACACTGGAAAAACCTTAATAGAGAAACTTTTCCCTCATTTTCATGGCCGACGCCCCCAAGAAACCGTAGTGGCCGGGGGTTGGGGGCGGCTGTGCTTGCCCATCATCTTAGTTGGATTAATCATGGGCGTAATAATCATCTTTTTCTCTCGCACAAGCAATATATGGAGACATCCATTTTAATTCATTCAAATCTAGCAATCAATTCATGAGAAATGCTGGACTTACAGGCTACTGTTTCACAGAAACCTTACAGAAAATAAAAAAATAGCCCGGTTCGGGAGAAAAGAGATAGAAGCCATTTCAAAATAGGGTAAAGAGGAAGGAAAGAGCATATTTCTCCCATTTCTCACTTGCAGTTCCCGCCCACCTCAGATTCCTCCATCTCGAGCACAACGTAATAGGTGAGCTTACTGAGAACGAAGATTACACCTCGCAATCCTACATACCCTCTGTAGACTATAGTTCTATGGCAAGCTGTACCGACTTCATATGTGTATTTGGAGGTGAAAAATTCAGAGAGAGATACTTCCTCAATATAAGTCAGGTGAAATAAATAATGATTGTAACTTTTTTGACATGTAGACACAAAAATAAGAATACGGAACTAACTGAAATTTGCCTGATAGATGTTAAATATCATTGGATGTTCAAAATGTATTTCCATTTGAGGGCATCTTTTTCTGATCATTTGTTTTTAGAATATAGTATAATATTATTGTGCATCATATGAACTTTGAGTTTTATGTTTGTGATTTTGGGTTGGAGACGACAGAAATAAGTACTTTATTTAATTATTTATCAATTATATAAACATTAAATCATTAATTATTTAATTAACCAAAAAAAATTACATCTTTATTAACAACAAATTAATTCTTAAACAAAACTATTAAATATAAACTAAACAAACGTGCATTGCACGTTGCTTACATCTAGTTTTTCTAATACAACCCCAACCCATTCATTAAATAATGATTTAAACATGAGTAGCTCATATTTGTTGATAACGAGACACATTAAGTCTCTATTTGGTCTGAATTAAAATTTAGATTTTAATTTAAGTTAAAGTCAACAATTAATTTTAATCACGCTTTTTATAGGATCTACAATTTTTTAACCACATATTTTCTGATTTTAATCCCCACCAACATGGGCTAAATAAAGGCATATTAGAAAATTGAGAAGCAAACTAGATTCTCACCAAAGAAAGTAGTTTATAATTTGGAATAGACCTAAAATGAATGAAAGTATATCTCTATCGGATGAATAATGAATAATGAATAATGTTATTTATAATTATGATGACGGATATCGGTGATTTGGTAATTTATGTGAAATAATGAGGTTGGACAATTCATTTTTTTATGAGAAGAGAAAGAAAGAGAGAGAAATGCGAGGGATAATGAATTTTTACATTATTGATATTTCATTATTATGAAAATAAAATGACATTACTCTTATGGGATGGAGGAGTATCAATTAGCCATTTTTTGGGCTCCATTTTAATGAAAATTTGGGAGAAATGTATTTTGAAATAGTGAATTTTTGGAGAATGTATGGTTAAAAATAAGAATTTTTATTTTATTTACGTGTAATATTATTTATTAAAGAATGTATTGTTAAAAATAAAAGAGAAAAATTCATTTTTAAAACAATGGACCCCAAAAAATGGCTTAGTTTTTAAGTCTCCGTTTGACAAACATTATTTGAAAACTTTTTGTCTACGTACTTATACATTCACATAATAAAATATTTTGCACTTAAATTCAAAACTTTTTCCTACTTTTAATCATATATTCTCCTAAAAATTACTATTCTAAACTTTGTTTTTTCCCCCGAATAATGGATGTCAAAAAGAGGCTAAATATAATTATTTTTCTCACCTCCACATTTCCCTTTCTTTACATCATTTAGTTATTAAATTAAAAATAATTCTTCTGTCGTCTTCCACTTTCTCTTTCTTAGAAATGTTCTCTCGAGTTAAAAAATCATGGATATTTTTTTTAAAAAAAAATAGATTGTCACATTTTGTGACTTTTGATAAATTTTTGGGATCTATAATTCAATTAAATAGGCTATGTCACAATAACACATAATATACGATCGGAATCACATACTAATCACAAATCATATAAGATTACAATTATAAAAACGTAATTTGTATATCACAATTACAAATTAAGGGTGTGTTTGAGCCACATTATTTTGAAAAAATGTATTTTGAAAAAGTAGATTGATAGAGAATGTGTGGTTGAAAAAGAATGAAAAATTATTGATGTGATGAAAAATATTATTTTATTGAAATTGTGTGGTTGAAAATTAGGAGAAAAATGAAAATGAAAATTTTAATTTGGCTTAAACATGGGCTTAATAACAAATTACTCGATTTTATATGTAAAAAACTTATTTATTGGTTACAAATTACCAAATTACTTGGTCATAATGACCACTTTTTATCTCATCCCACATCACTCCCAACCCACTCCACCACAATCAGCATCACCCAAATCATTGTCGCCACCTCAAATCAATGACCCATCACAACCTTTACCTCAAATCAAACAACCGCCACCACTAATTGTGATTTAGGT
The DNA here is from genome assembly GCA_019097785.1 of Fraxinus excelsior. Lineage (NCBI taxonomy): Eukaryota > Viridiplantae > Streptophyta > Magnoliopsida > Lamiales > Oleaceae > Fraxinus > Fraxinus excelsior. The sequence continues at coordinate 7,423,116 of CM032628.1, forward strand.
CTTCAAGGTTCAAGTTTCAACTATTTTAGTTCATTAAGTTCAAATTAAAATGAAAAGGGTCCTTCAGTGACCAATACTGAAACCAGATGATACTTCAGTGATCATTAATGCAAATTTTAAACTTCAGTGATCGTTTTGTGATTTTGACGTAACTTCAGTGACCGTTTCTGAAATTAACCCAATATAAAACAAATATATAAGGACTACAGAAGCGCTGAAGATTGAATGGCTAGTCAAAAATGAACAAGGAAAAATAATAGGCTACCCAAGAAATGGAGATCACCTTGCAGAACTCAAAAATTCAAAGGTAATATGGCCACCCATTCAAAAACCAAAAATATAGTTCATACAAACCATTTGCAAATTGTAAACTTTAAAATTTGATGCACAGTACTTTGATAACAAAAACCAATATCATGAAACAATGTTAGTTTTTCATGCTATACATAGTTTCTTGTGTCTTGAACATTGCTCATTATGCTGAAATCATTGGAAACAGCAATAGTGCAACCCCTTTTTACACATACATTTAGAATTGCAAGCTGAAGACTGAATGTGTTCGAAGTACAAAACATCGTTTCACCTGGGTTGCTTTGACCTCTAAAAAGTCTGAACAACTTATTCCTACTCTATTTTCACGTATGCACAAAAAGCAGCAGAAAACAAAAAAAAAAATCAAAGGAACAAGAGACGAGCTACACCAAAATTGGGAACTTATAGATAAGATAAGAAAGCAGAGAAACACAAGAATGAAGCAAAACAAGAATGCACAAGAAGCCAATACTGTCTACAAAAAGTGTGGAAGTTGAGAATCCAATCTTTGCTGCAATTCTTTGATATTTTCTGATAGCTCAGCCTTTTGCTCCTTGTAGCTCTGCAACAAGTATTCTTTTCCCTCTATCATTTCCTTTAACTCACTCACTTCCCGTCTCAGCATCTCAACTTTTCCGTCATCTCCTCTCCCTTTTTCCGAGGACTCCAAATTACTTTCAACTTTAAGATACCCATTTGAATGGCCATTCCTGCCTCCGGTAGGCCACACAGGAACCGTAGGGGAATTGTCACTAGAATTCACATGCTCCATGCAATGATCAGCAATTGCCTTTCTTAATCTCAGTATTTCCCTCTCTGAATCGAATATATCCCTGTTAGCGGCATCCACCTGCGATTGGAGATGAGAAGAATGCGTAAGCTGAGCACTAACAGAGTTCTGAAGTTCAGTAATTTGATCCTGCATTTCCAATATCATGTCATCTCTTCTCTTTAACTGCCGTCTCAACTTTTGTATCACTTCTCGTTTGCTGAAAATATCAGAACCAGATTCTGAGACACATGGCGAGTCAGAGCTGTTTGACCGGTGGAATGGCTTCTGAAGCAGCTCAAGACGATCAGGAGAAGATGCCCAGATTGCACCATTCTCTTTGCTAAACTCAGAAGCAGGCACAGCGACCAAAGGAAGTGCTATTTCAGGTTCGGTAACTATTTGGCCATTGCACTGTTGTTTGATTTCCACTGCGTTTCCAGATCCTGTTCCATGAAATCACATAAAGAATTAGAGTGTGAACTTATGCATACTTTTTGATAAGCGAGAACGAACTTTTATCCACTCTCACATGAAATATCTCATTGCATCTTCTAGAAAAATCAGTAAAATTTACAAGTTTCATTAGAAACTAATTTAACTCTCTGAACAAACCAAGGATAGGATCAGGACTGAAAGTTTGAACCTGCATAACAATTGTGGCAACCATTCCCATCTTGAGGAAAACAATAAGAATTTGAATGCAAATGGCTGTTCCTTGACTTCTTCTCGTCAGTAGATTTTCCATTTCCTACATTATAAACAACTTTTTAAGAGCATATTACAAATTTACATACAACATGAACAATTTAAGCTTTATTCCCCATAAACTAAGAGCCGGCTACATGAATACTCAGTTTGATCTAGTGCTACATCCCCTAAAAGATCTAATGAAATCATTTTTTTTTTTTTTGTGACAACACAAATATATTGCATTATAATACCTTTTAAAAGGTTGCTGCTAGTTTCAGGTTGTTTGGCATCAAGGACCTGCTTCAGCTTATAACCCAGGCGAATTGATAATGTACTCAACAGAGCACCGCCTGCGATAAGGACCCAGTTTGGGCCCTCACCCTGCAAACCTCTGGAATTCCTCGGTACCTCATTATTCCGTCGCTTCATTTCATAAGCTATTGAACAAATTGATGGGAATATTCTGGTGCATCCAAGTAAGCCCTATATCCAAAGTTCAACACAAATTCCTTACTAGGTAAAAATATATTAGGCAAAAGCTTTACTTGCTCCAATGTCAGAAGTACTACAGGTGTAACAATGAAAGGACCTTCACGAGTGAAAAATGGAATAACTCAATAGTGAAATTTTGTCCTAACTCTCCTTTCTCAGTTCACAAGGAACAGAGATATGCTAATCAGAGAGCGGTGCAAAGAGAACACCAGATCGACGTTGACTATCTACAAGTTAAATGTATGTTTGAAGCAGCAGTTACACGTCTTTTATCTTATTTGGGATGGGCAGAAAGACGTACTAATGGACTGAGTCTGTTAATTGATAATATGCTTAACTAGGACAATAACTGATTCACACTGTAAAAGTCCCGATACGCTAAATCATAATTTCCCCAAAAGACCTGCTGAACTAGAAGTAAGCCAATTTCTCTATTTGGGATTCTCAATGTAGGCTGCAACCCATTTTAAATTATCAGAACTTGGGAAGCTTCTAAATTCACAAAGAGGAATGGAAATAAATAGTTTAACCATTGCACTTTGCATCCAGTATCAATTTCCACAAAAGAGGAAGTAACAAAGAAAAATGAATTATGAACATGCAAGGAAGATGAGCACTAGCTAGTGGATGCTGCAAATGACAAACATGTGTAAAACTCTGATATATACAATTCAACCATAAATCATGCAACTTACTTTTGCAAACTCCGGCTCTTGCCACGTCTTCTGTGCAATACAGTAGGCTTTAAGAAGTTCAAGTAACTGCAAGAAAAACCACAGGAGTAACATGAAAACATTGAACTAATTCATGTAAAGAGCATTCCTATCTGACTTTACCACAAACAGCTGGAACGAAAAAAGTTCATATAAGCAAAGAAACTAAAAATTGAATTTAAGAGCATTACTATCTGACTTTACCACAAAAGTCCCACTTCTGGTTGAGACTTTATATCGGAACTGTCAACCCTGTTTAATTATTACATCCAAATTGCCGATCCAATCTTCTTCAACATTATTAAAACATAAAAAACAACAAAAATTAATATTAATTATTCTTGCTAGTTTCTACGATCACAGAAAGAAAAAAAGTAGCAGTAACATAAAGGCTACGATGCACTCATATGGATACATGTGTCCAACACGACATGACACATATCGGACAGGTGGAGACATGATCTTTAAAAAAAGTATTGACATGATACGTCGCCGACACGATGATTAAATTTTTTATTTATATAATATAGATTTAATTTTATAATTGCTATTAATTTTCTTGTTGAAATCTTTTAAATAAGAGTATCTACTTGTTATCTAATAGCAACTTAGAGTTAAAAATGTGTAATATTTTAATTATCATGGTAGAGTGTCCAATACAATACTTTTCAGACGCAGGTATGCCACCCTAATTGAATTGTGTGTGCAACAAATCTTACAAGCCACCCAAGCCTCCCCCAACTTGGAAAATGATAAATATTAATCAGCACCTTCAACCCCGAGGTGGCTGAAGATATCCTACCAACTTCGATCTTTTCTCATCAAAAGTTTGTCGATGATCATGCTACTGTCTATTTCGCCTTTTTCTAACTTTCACCATGTGTTTACTTCCATTATAATTGTGTTCTTATCACACCTTATTAATGCAGCTCTCCAACATTTCAACGAAACTGGGTTTAAGAGAAGCAGGGAAACTTGAATGCTTATGGCCCCGACTTTAACTCAAATCGAACCATTCTCCATGAAAATACACGAACAAATTACAAAGAAATAAACGACATTTACTGATGCATTACTAATAAAAAATTAAAATAAAACTACCAGTCGATTATCAGTTCTAATTCTTGTTCCATTTCGAACTATAATCCGATAGACTCCAATCCAATCCAAACCCACAGCTTCATTTCTTAGAATCTTATATTAGTACAGGAAAGTTAAAAAAAAATCATGCACACAACAAATGCACTCACGCACACACATAACGGCACGTGGACCAATATATATTATAAAATGCGGCATATTTATTGTACAGAGAGAGAGAGAGAGAGAAAGAGAGAAAGAGAGAGAGAGAGTTGTTACAGACTTACAGCAATTTATAGCGGCAGCGTCGAATCAAGGTGTAATGAAGGCATAAACAGTAGCACCAGCTGAAAAAATCAAACATTTAACATCATCCGCGATTCGAAAATAAGGGTATTTTAGGCTTAGGGTTTTCTTGATTTGCGAAAAAAAAAAAAAAAAAAAAAAGAAGCAGAGACTAGTCTCTGTGAGGAAGAGACAGTAAAAGTATGGAGGAGAGAGAAAGAATATAATTATATAATAAAAAAAGGTAAATGCCAAATGTGAATGTGCCAGAGTGAAATTCTATATCCAGATAAAGTAAGTATAAATGAGGAAAGAGAAACGTACAATCAAAAATTTCTGGCACGACGAAGTTTGTTCTGGCAGTGCAATTTTGTGAGGCATAAACGTGCAATTTATTTTTGAAAAGGCCACACTAGTTATCATCGCCAGAGGTTAACTTCAGAGCAGCATAAATCAACATTACTCAAAGTCCGGAAATTTTGTAGTACTATCGAAATATGTCAAAATATGAAGTAATTTACTTTCACTTCACCACAAGAAGTAACAAACTATATGTCTGCATCCAAATTACCTCTCAAATAACTTCTCGATATTACCAAATTAAGCATTACCTTTTTAATATTCGCAAAGGTTCATATTCCATTACGGAATATATGGATCGTATCCGCAGGCTCACAGATGAACTATCTCTTATTCAACAACCAATGAGTGATCGATAAATTATTGGGTGTGTTCTTGAAGGACGTGATCTTGATTATGATGTGATTGTTAATGTAGTATACTATGTTTGTCATATCCTCGTTTGAAGAAATCTAAAGTATGCTTCTCAATCGTGAAAAACGATTAGAAGTATATCACCATACCTCTCAAGATCGGTCCACTACTGCTCTTCTTGCTTCCAACAATCGTGATGCTAATCGTGGTTATAATAACCGTGGCACGAATCGAGGTCGCAACTATAACAATGGTCGTGGAAATGGCCACAAACATGGTCGAGGAAATGGTTACAACACTAATCGTGCTATTAATTTATTCCTTAAAATGCTTATTAAGGATGTTGCGAGAAATGCCAGCTACTATATCGCAATAACTCTGCAACTTCCTCGTCAATTTTTGGTAACTCGACAATGTTCACATACGTACCTCATCCAACTATACCAAATTTTGAGTAGAAAACAGCAAAATTATATTGTCAAGTCGAGTTAGTATTAGCTTAACCAACTCGACAAATGATGCAGTTGATCACTTCTTCATGAGAAACATAATTGAAAGATGAAACAGACGGTGACCATTTTTAACGAGGTTCAATTGGAGTTATGGACCTATAAAAAAGGCCCTTTTAAGCAGAGAATTAAATTTTTGGCCTTAGTATCCTGAAATTATGTCATTATTAAAAGAAACTAATGAAAATGGCAAGAAAAAATGGACAGATAGTTTACCAAAGAGATAGTACTTGCAAAAACTTATAAAAAATAACAATATGGTTTTCACATTTCTTAACAGTTGCTGTTGTAGTTAGTATTACAACAGAGTGTATATATATTAAAAATAAAATAAAATTCTGATCAGTAGACTACAAAACAATTGATACATTTCCCTTTTTGTTGGACAAAAGAATCGAAAAATGAACTAACAAAATCAGTTTCTTAACAAGTTCTTCCGTCTTTACTATACATCTTTGTAGAAAATTTGCTGCTATTTTGACAACTGCAAAGTTCCTTGGTCCTTAACTGGGATGATACCTTGGCTGGATTGTGAGCTAGAGATCATACATTCTTGAATCTGCATAAAAGAATACACTCGACGCTTCAGCTACTAGTTCTATCAGATCTAAAACAAAAATTAAAGGATTACTCCTCCAGCTCAAATGATTATGATTCCGTTCTCTAGTTTATTTCATTTATCATTTTACATTATTTTCAAGGATCGGAGTTTGATGTTCCCAGAAGAAAACGATAGGAAGCCATCTCTAAACATCATGATGCAAAATGCTTAAAAGACCTAGTATAAGTATGATCCCTCAAGTAATAGTTGAGAATGCCCAGGATAAACATGTGAAGTATAAGATTGGGAACTCTGATAAAGTAAAAATTTAAGGTGCAACAGACAATCAGATCATGAAGCAGTGGCATGGTGCTTGCTATTTTGAATACGCTCATCTTAAAGTCTAAGCATTTAGAGAGCGGACATATATATTTATTTAAATTTAGCCTTCAACATGACATCTTAGGTGCAAGCCAAATTCATTTCTTATCAAAGACCTGACACGTGTACAATTTTCTCAATTTTCATAAATAGGGGGTAGCGATATTTGAATATGACTTTTCATTTCTGTGAACCAATTCATTTCAAAGCTTTAAGTGTTAGACTGGAAAATCATTTATTTATTAAGGGTCTTTTTGATGTAGATTTTTTGACAATACATTTTGTGGAAAGTGATTTTTGAAGAATGTATTGTTAAAAGTAGGGATAAGTTATAGGTACATGTGCAAAATTATTTTATTGAGAGAATGTGTGGTTGAAAATGAGTTTGGTAAAAATGAGTTTTAAAGAATCTATACTAAATTTAGTCTTCCGCACTAATAATTACAGAAGCTCTTCAAGAAAGTAAAGTTTCAGATCCATTAAATCATTTACAAAATCAATATATATCACACGATTGTCACCCAAACTATTAAGAGCACAAAAAGATAAGGTGGATCTAAACTTGCTCAATAGTTGTGTATTCTTTCCATGGAGGTGAGATAAAAGTTCCAACTGAAATCATACTCAGTTGCAAATGAGTTGGTCAATGGAACTTCTATACGTGTTATACGATTAGACGATGTAATCACGATGTGACCAAACCATAAGCAGCATAGCAATAAAACACCACTCCAAACTGCCTAAAAAAGAGGAAAAGGGGCAATTCAACATACCCAGTGCTTGCACTCGTAGAAGCAGGTTCATTGCTTCCAAGCAGATATGAAATGACTATCTCGTTCCATACATCGGGTACTCCGGGTAGGCACCAGTGGCTACAATCAGATAAAGATGGTCTGTCACTCCAAGTACCCACGTGTGCATCACTTCGAAATGCCGACATCGGAGTTATATGCAAAACAGTAACAGGAACTGTCATATTGTTTGCCACCTCGAATACTGCATTTGAAAATGGACTACTATCTTTCCCCCCGGCTTCTAAAAGCGGATATTTCGTGACATTGCATTGCCTCAGAGTTAGATTCCTGGTGCAAAAACAAGCCACTATTCTTTTGATAAATCTCTCATAATGAGCCAAAATACATAATAAAGAAGATTAAGGGGCAACTGATGCAAATAGAAATTTCTCACTAATTGTAGAACAGCTTCATAATGAACAATCAGTTTCAAAAGCCTTTTAAGAGTATAGTAACCAAAATGTTAAAAATCAATCAACTTTTGAAGGCAAAATTATGGATTTATCAACGGAAGTAATATGAGGTGAGTCCCAAGGAATTTGATCCCTGTTTCAATGTTTGACATATAATACCAGCTAAGGTGAAATAATAAAATTTGTTCCATTTTAAAGGAAATGGATAATATGACAAGGAAGAGGATCCGTGAAGGATAAATGCAAGGAAAACCAACATTTGCAGCAAAGGGAAGTACAAATTTAAGGCGTGAATATGGAAAGCTAAATATTCTTCAAAGAAAAGCATGTTACCTCCAGTGAGAAGGCTCAAAAGTTCGGAAGAAGACCCGTGTTCTTTTTGGATTTATCATGCTCTCGACCCATGAAGACCAAGTGCTTAATGCCGATCTGAAGGCAGAGGCAATTGGCATTCCAAGCTTTAGTGAATTGCCAACTTGAAAATAGCATCCCCTATCAAGACAAGAAATTCAGAAGTTAGCTTAACATATACATCAGAAGACAGCCATACAAAGTGAGTCTCCCATCTGAAACTAAAAAACAATTTAACTATATTAGAAAAAATTACTGCATGCTGCCAAGTAATCAAATTTTACGTGCCATTATTTTCTCCAACACTAACATATCAGACATCATATGCAGACAGATTAATGTAAAGAAGATTAAAAGTAAAATATGATATTATGTATCTTAATATAACTGACCGTTAACAACTTATGGACAAAAGCTTGAACTTGTCAGGAAAAATGTGAGCCTATAACTTATCTAGATTAGTAAATGACTCTCAAAAACCTAGCAAGATGAATTAGAATGTCCAAGTCTAATGTGAATTTCCCAAATCAACAGTTAAAAGTTACCTAAAAAGGACAGAAGGAATCCCTAAGCAATAATGAAACAGTTTTGAGCAATTATGTAAAAACTGTTACACGTCATTACCCAAGGGGAAAAAAAAAGGTAATTGTGTATCAGAAGATTCAGGACTACATGTTATTTAACCTAGCTTGCCTTTTGCAGGCATAGGATAGCAATCTATTTTCGTACAATCATAACACATAATATATGAATGGTTTGGAAATTTTTAACGCTGTGAAGACTGCTAAAAATTATACAAGTCCAAGTAATCATGAATTTGCACATAGAAGTCAAAAAGAAAATACTTTTAGGACCAATTAGATTTCCCTTTTATTTGATGATATCATAGGGATTGGAATGCAATAATATTTTTCTTAACAACATTCGTTTCATAATCTTCAATAAATCATAAATGACAAATATTTTATTTGAAGCCCTCACTTTCCAAACTATAACAAAATATACAATATCATCAAATTCCCCTCAAGAAATAGAGTAGTAACAGCCAGGGGCGGAGCCAAAAATGATGTTAGGATAGGTTGAAATTTAAAAAAACTGTGCCACAAGATATTGAGTTTAGGAGGCTAAACTCACGACATTCACGACAAAGAGTGTACGACACTCAATGAAATAAAACAAGTCTAGATGTCTCACCCTAAGATGTCCTACTAAATCTTTTTATTTTTTCTTATCAAATAGAAAATCAATGCTTACTTTACAAAATAAATATAAACTGACCAAATCATGATTGAAATAAGAAAACTAACCGAATCATGATCGAAACAACCAAATTATCATATCCACTAATGGGAAACTAAGAAATTATTTAATGAATATTGTTCTAAATAACTTTGGCGATCAGCCTTTCCAAAAAACTGAAAGCTTTTGCCGAAACACACAATTAATAATACATCACTATATGTTATTGTCTCAAAATACTATTTCGTGTGTACATCAATCTTCTATATCACTACATTTCAGAGCGAGGAATGACATCCAAAATGAGAAAAATCGGTTAAAAATTTTTGAGAGTCCAAAGAAATTGGATTTAATTCATGTCCATGTTTGGCTCAGTTTCAAGAATATCTATATATATAGATTAATTTATAAATAAATAGGCTTTAACAAATATTCTTTTTATTGACAAGATCAAATCTAGAGCAAGTTCTTTATTTTGATCATGACATTTATTTCACGATCAAAATACGTAAATTCTTTCTTATAAGTATGAATAAGTAATATATGAAAACATACATAAAAAAAAAATTAATTACTTTTAACCTTAGTAAAACAAGTAGTGTCTCTAACTATTAAAATAAGTAATTTATTTTTAGATTTGATCAATACAAATTATTTATTATAAAATTTACTTAATTAGTTTGTAAATTTAGTTAAACATGCATTAAATAAAATACCTAATTTGACAATAAGATATTCACATTTCATGAATGTCATGAAAAGAGTATTTAATAATTGTAGTATCTTTAACAAAATTTGAATAATTGAGCATTGTGCTTGGGTTGGGATTCAAACTAAGAGCAGGGATAACACAAATAATTGGGCCAAAATTGAATAGTTTACTCGTAATTTTCCATATGAGCTGGTGGGTAGGTCTGGGCTATAGCTCAGCTCAGCCCCCCACTACATCCCCCCCTGGTAACAGCTGTAACAGCAACATCACCAAAGATGATTAATCCAACTCTTCAACTTGGAGGAGAGAAAATCAGGGGAGTGAGATTAAATCTCAGAAAACATGGGAGTAAAGGATTAAAGCACCACAATTTAGTGGCTTTGGGCTGTTGTGAGTGTAATTTGCCCAAAATTATGTGCTTGTTTCTTAGTGCTTTTAAGTGCTTATATGTTGCAGGTCCTAGAGAACGTGGGAATAAAATGTGGGCCCAAAGAAATGTGTGGATAAAAAACATGCTTAATTAGCTTAATTTATATTTAAACTTTACCAAAAATGCTCTTTGTCAAAACAAGAAAGTGAGACCAAGATTTTTGTTTTATTTTCTTTTGCTATGATTAAATTGGAAAACACCAAAAAGTTCCTAAAAACTATTTTGATCCAAAAACTCTTGAAAAAGTTCGCCTCGCTCAATGTAACCAACTAAGCAATTTTTAATTCCTCACCCAAACACTTAACATCCGTCCAACACTGTTAATACAGTGAAGCAATTGAACAAAATCAATCCTGAGCAGTTAAGTTAAAAGAATCATTTTCTCAAGAACAAAGGATTTCCTTGTTAAGAACTTCAATTGTACTATCTACAGTATAAAGAGAGAGGTGTCTGGATGAGCAGATCGTAGTGAGAGCTTTTGTATATTTACTTATAATTGCATGGAAAGATCTAATAAAAACACTTTCATTCAATCACTAAATGTATAGAAACGGAATAGATGGGCCAATGAGAAATTCATGCTTAAAGAAAGAAGGAAACTTACATTCCAAAGATCTTCCCTGGAACCCACCATTGACCAGAATTGAAAATAAGAACATCTGAATCAATCCACTCCCTACTGATATCATCCAATTTGTCCAACTTAAGTGTTGATCTAACTCTCCTTGGTACATGTTTAGGTGCCCAGTAGTGTTGCACAAGGAAAACTGATCGGTAGAACTCGATAGTGAAGTTAAAGGAACTGAACCTTACGCCTAAAAATCTAATTTGTTTTGTGATCTTGTTCCCATTGACTTCATACACACTATTCTTATCTTCCAGACCAGTCATTAGTAAACATATTAAAGACTCCCACTGTGTTCTACTCATCGAATCACCAACAAAAACAACTCTTTTATTTCGGAGTATTTCCAAAACACGCTGCACATTAACTCTCGGAATAACACAATTCTTTGGCTTCCACATCCATTTTATATAATCGTTATCCGTTCGACCATTGTCCAGGCAGTTGAAACCTTGCTCTACAAAAGGGCATTCCGATGCATTGTACAAGGGGTAACTATCATCCAGTACCCAATTTCCATCAAATACATCACATGTATCTTCTGAACCACTGAAGTTGGAAAATCTATCCTCGTGGTCATGTAACGTATGGGTAAGATTCGGTAGGACATATAAGTACCCACAACCAATAACAAAGAAAAAGGAAACTAAAGAACCAATCACAATTAGTGCACAAAACAGGCGAGGAACCCAAGTCTTCCTACAAAATCTGGGGCTGTTAATACTTGCAGCCCTCTGCTTAAAGGAAACACTTCTACTAAAACTACTCATAATGTCAATAGGTAGCTACAAGACCACCACATTTGACCAAAATAGCTTCAAAAAATGGAACCAAGATTACCATTAAAGATCCTTGTAGGACACTCAATTCTTTGGAAACCTTACTGCCATAGAAAACCAATCAATACACTTACCATTTACCAACCGATCACTATCATACCAAATTTAGCTGCAACCAGTAATATCAACAAACAGCAATTTTGTAACTACAATTTCAAATCATCGAAATACCATGAAGCATAAAATTAATCAAAAATCCAAAACTTTACCCATTTCCATCCAGGAGAGCCTCAAGAACTCAAACTCTGAATCTCATTTTAATCACAACCCAGTACAAAAATCATAAAAAATACAAACGGGGCATCCAAAATTTCTCCAGAAAAGCAATCCCAACCGGTAAAGAGTGTGGCTCTTTAAAATCTTGAATCAAACTGAGAAGTACAAGAACCAGATACAATGAATAGATTGTTTTTTTTATAACTATAACTGTTATTACCAAATAACTAAGCAGGGATCTACTTTAATGAATCTCTGAAGGGCTATGAATAAATAGAGCTTGCAGAAACCTGAAGGGAAAGAATTGCAATTGGTGGAGATCGAGAAAGTCGAACAAAACTATAAATCAAGAATTAGAACAATAACTACGTGGAATGTAGAACGGTTAGCTATTTGGCAGAGGCTAATTTTGCCAATTCCTTTCAACTGATTATATGTAAGAGTATGTTTGGCTAGGAGAATAAAAATCCCTGGAACCGTCAATTCGCCTCCATATCATTAGTTAATTAATTTCCTCATTTACCACTTGACTTTCAATAAAATCTTAATTGTGTCACTAAACTTTAATTATCATCAAATTTCACCATTCCGTCACATTCCGACGACTATTGTCTTCCAAATCGTTCTTAGTTGGCTGATATTTTATGTAATCGTTATGTATACTTTTAAAAACATGAGAGACCTGATAATATATTTAGATTAAAATGTTAATATTCTTTTATGAAATGGTATAGTGGTAATTTGACAAAATTGTAGAAGTTCTTTTGCGGTATGATTACCATTTATGCAATTTTATTTTATTTTTATCAATTTGAGATGCAACATGTGACGAAGTGGTGAAATTAAAAACTAAAAAAATAAAATAAAATATGTTGACCAACGTGAAATTTCACTTGAGAATTTGAAATAACATTTACCATCTCGACGGAGTATCATCTAAACTGATATTATCAATTAAACGAGTTTCATGACAACATATTAAATTGGACTTATCATTTAATGCTACGTATGAGAGGTGTTTTAATATACCATTATTCAATAATAACAAGTAATATGCTTGCATAGTTGGCTCTAATCAATTTCGTTAATCATTTCATCAATGTTCTACTCAACGTTTCAATTAATTAAAAATACAAGTAAGATTACTAATTATTAATTTAATAGTGGTTAACATGATGGTAATAATTTGTTGTAAGTACTTGTCGTGTCCCAATTGATTGAACTATAATTTTAAAATGTTGCAATTCGATTTGACACTTGACGTGCTCAAATATTGACTTGTGTTAATTAATGTCTCGATTGATTGTAATTTAATGTAAAATGTTGTAATCCGAGTTGACATTATTCGTGAAATTTTAAGGTGCTCAAATGTTGACTTGTTAATTAGTGTTCGTTTGATAAAGTTTACGTTTTTCTTTTTAAATCAAAATTCAATTTTAATTACATCTATAATGTTATCAATTTTCATTAAAAAAAATAATAATGTATGAAATGTTGATTTCAACCTATAGTGAACAATATTGATTTAACGTATGAAATGTTTTAGCTTAGCAACTGCATCTCGAGGGCAAAATAATGAGGTTTTTTTTTTTTTAACCTAAAATGTGAAAGCTTGCCATGACATGCCAACCTAATTAATTATTCATGTATTTCCTTCTCAACTTTTTTTTTTTTTTTTTATAATTTCATCTCGATAATTTGGCTCGTCACATTTTTCACATTTTATATTTTTCAATGAGTAATGTTATTTAATTTCACTATTGCTTAATATCAATCTATATATGTCATATCGACTACATTGCCACATCGTTCAATAAATTATATGCATAAGTAAGAGCTACATGAAATAGTGTAATATATGCAATTCAATTTGCATGGACACGAGTGGAAAAGTCCATCGTTGGAAAGTGACTCCATCTATATGGTTCGATTGTTGGAAAAAAGAGGAGGTCGATAACAGCGGCGGATAGAGGGGGCGCAGCCGCGCTTGCTGGGCTTCGCCGGAGCAGGTTGGAGAAGATGGACCGACGCTAATGAGAGTTTTGCAGGTTGGTTCGCGGTCTTCAGTTCTTCTCCTTTCCTTTTTTTCTTTGTTTTAAAATTGGGCCCAGGAGCCTTGCCCATCATTTTTTGTTTTTGTAGTTGGACCTTTTGTTGGCGGCCTCTTTTTTTTTTGTTTTTTATTTTGTAATTGGATTGGGCCATTTGTTTTTCAGTCAAATCCTTAATTATATATAGGCCCAATTCCCCGATCCTCCAATTCAATTCGAAATCCGTCCTCCTTGCTTGGCTACGCGACGACATTCTTCAATCTTCAGCTTTTCCCGTCGTTGTCGGTGAATCATCATCACCACCATCAGTCTAGCCAGCCCGTAGTGCCGGTGTCAGAAGCTCTTGTGAACGGCTGCAACCGTCCCAATCTGTCAACACTCTACACTCGATCACTACCGAGTCCCGACGTTGTGAGGCTTGAAAGTTGAAATCGTGAGTTTTCTATTTTATGAATTATTTTTTGGCGTTTTGATGTTATTTTCTATTTATGAGTTATTAAATTGTGATTTATGTAACTATGTTGTATCATACATTATATATGATGCATGAATTGGAATTGTGTTGCCGTGTTGGGGGAAATTAAAATAATGAATTAATTGACACTTTTCACTTTCAGTGCACTAATCTTGAATTGAAATGAGAAATTAGTTGTATCAATATCATAAATTTGAAATGAGATTATGAGAAATTAGTTCACTGATTTATGTTGCACACTTACACTATTGTTTGGGTTACGGATTTAATTTAGGATGATCTTAGAATGCAGTTGTCTAAAATCACAATTACAGAGTATGTTGTATCGTGTATTTCTTTAATATATATATATATATATATATACATTTTAGTGCGTTTACATATATATTGAATAATCTTTAATATTATTTAATTAAATATTAATAAATGACCACGTTCTTGCGATTGCTGATTGTCGACGGTCATTTGTCAACGTCCGTCCGAGCTGAATTTTAATGTTGTGTTCGCCACTAGTCGATAACATGGAAACTAGAAGCCATGTTGGCTGATAGTCACCATAATCTATCTCAAATGAACATCAGGGTATCAAGTATATTCCAAGAAGGCAACGGGATGGCTGATGCACTTGCCATATATTAATTCAACATCCACACTGTTACATGGTGTGATGGTTACACCATATTTCGATACGATTCTGAAAATTTTGAAGCCCCCAAACGATAAATTATGAGGCCCCTAAATATAATTTTTTTTTTATAAGCATAGCAATCTCTTTTCCATCAACCATGATTGATTCAAACCTAGTTTTTCTATAGCTTTTCAAAAAATGAAAACAACCCTTTTAAAATAAATAACTTATTTTTAACTTTCATAAAAAACATTTTACAAATTTTAAAGAAACTATGAGTTTAGCAAAAAACTATATAAGAGATTTCTCTAAATTTTTATTTATTTATTTTTTCTGCATTGATATTTGTTTTAAAGATTTTTGAAGATAGCAAAACACAACAAAATATAGTACTAGATAATAATTTAAATTGTAGGCCCATTTTATCCATTAAAACAATGTGTGTGAAATGTTTGTGAAACGGACAATTTCCATCCAAATTTTTTTGAAAGAAATTGTGCACTTTTCCTTCCTTTTCGTCCCCATTCGAACCAGCAAACTCATAGATCAATAAATTTTTGTTTATGGAGTTATTTTACTTTTAAAATATATAGCCTTTGGTCCTCATTAAATTAAAATTCATTTTTTTTTCTCTTTTTGTCAACCATACATTTTTCAATAAAATAATATTACATGTAAATCTAAAAAAAAAAATCCTTCTTTTTTAATTACACATTTTAAAAAAAAATTACTATTCTTCTCATTATGATCTAGAATAATGGAGCCCAAACACGGGCATAAGATGATCATAATAAAATTGATTTAGATAAATAGATTAATATTATGTCCCCGTTAGAAGATCATTATTCAATTTTTTTACGTTCTCATTTTCAATCAAATTCACATAATAAAATATCTTGCACGTAAATTCAAAAATTTTCCTACTTTTAACCACATATTCTCATAAGAATCACAAATTCAAAACATTGTTTTTAAGAAAAAAAAAAAGTCATCTAGCTTAAGCAATAAAAATTATTTATTAATCACAAAGGTGGGTGCCAACTTAGTTAGGATGCACCACTAGTTTCCATCATGAAGTAGACCAATTTTATATATATAAAAAAGGAGTATTTAACTCAATATTCCGTGATGTAAAAAAGTGATATGGATAGATTATCTCTTGAAACAGGTCAAGATAACATTGATACTTTTTTCGAATGAAGCATTGCTAGAGCAAACAAAGTTCTACATCATTTAAATATGAAGTCTATGATTGGTTTCTACAAGACTTCCAATTTATTATACACTTTATCCATAAATTTTGTAGCACTCACCAAGTTACTCAAAAGCACTACCAAAAAAGCATCAAGTTTTCAAGATGAAACCCAATTCTGTACATAGTTAGACCTTGAGATCTTAAACATCTAGCTAAAACTATAGCAAGTTCACAAGATGAGGTGTCAAAGAAAGTGTATGGAGCATTAAATATATGAAAATTTCATCACTATGGATTTTCTGACTTGAATTTTTATACGGAAAGTTCAATTTTTAACCTCCATAATTCAATTAAAGCCTACTCCTAGCTATGGATATCTGATAAAAAGAAGGACCTCCCTTCCTGTACAGGAGGCCCCCCACCAATAGGGGGTGCCCGGGTTCTGTGAAAGGGGATTAACCCTAAAAAGAACTGCATGTTAATCCATCAGTTAATGCCTTTAACCAAATAGTTATTCATACCTTTAAATCAACCCATGCCATACACGCGCACGCAGACACTATTACTGAGATTTGCACTGTGAATTTAAGGTTACAATCAGGGAAAGAATTGTATAAATGGGTTAATGAAGAAAGAAAATCCAAGAACTTTGCTGGCTAACATGCGTGCATACGTAGGGTTTGATCATGATAACTGATCCTTGATTGATTTTCATTATCTGATACTGCAAAAACAATCTTTTTGGGCTTTGGTGGACTATATGTCCTTCATTCCCATTTTTTTCAAAATATATTTTCTATATCTTCTTTTTAATCACACATTCTTCAATAAAATGATATTACACGTAAATTTAAAATTTTCCTTATTTTTTAACCACACATTCTCTATCAATCTATTACTGTAAAATGCATTCTACACAAAAAGTGAGGTTCAAACATGCTCATAATATAAAATTAATACTACAATCTTTAAACATTTTCTTATTACATCATCAAAGCTGCACATATAACAAAGCTCTTTAGTCAACAAAATTGTAACAAACCTTTTCTTATCATCACATGGATCTTAAATTCATAGAAAAAGAAACCCTTGTAATAATTGGCTTCATCATAAAACATTGTATATACATTTTTTTTTTCCAGTTTATACGGGAATCAATTAATAACAGCATAACAATGAATCTGATTCACTCATTAGAATTCCAATTACTCAACGCAAATGAGATCCCCCAAACACATTACCTCCAAATGTATATGATGTTCCTGTTATGATGGCGTTAGAGGTGGAGGCGGAGCCTGGATCTTTACCCATTGTTACTGCCAGCCAATCTTCTGTTGAAGTGGTGGTTGCAACTCCTATAGGTGGTCGGTTGTGATTTACTTGGAGCAGTCGAATTTGCCTTTTTAAGAACTTGACATAGCGAATGGCTTCATCTAGCATGGATGCAGTGTCCATCTTTGTACCTCCGGGCACAAGTCTTTGCAGAATTTGCATTTTTTCGCTTATTTTCTCTCGTCTGTGCCTTGCTGCCACGCTTTGAGGGTCGTTGCTTATACGGACATTTTTCCTTTTAGGCTTCTGAATAGTGGCTGGATCAATATCTACTGGTTGCATTGCAGCAATCTTAAACATCATTTCTTTCATGGCTTCTAATTCTTCCTCGGGTTCTTCTTCCACTTCTTGCTTCTCAAGACTCGTCATATGATTGCTAAGTATATTTGGAGCTTGTAATGGAGTTGATGATGAAGAGGGTGTGCAAAGATTTTGAAGAGGATAATTTGTCCAGATTGTATGATCAAAAGTGAATTGATGATCATGACGAAAATGGTGATCTTCCATTACCATATTAGGGTCCCAAGTGGGATTTGTGAATTTTTGATGGTTGATATCCATAAGGCGATCAATAAATCTGATTGGGATCTTTGTACAGAAAGATGGGAAAAAATTGTTGTAATATCAACCCTAAATTAAGCTTCAGAACTTCATACAGAAGTAGAGAAGCTGCGTGTGTATGTGTGAGAGAGAGATCAAAGAATTGGGCAACATTTAAGTAGAAGGGAAAAGGAATTAGATAAGTAGTATTATTTATTTAAAGAGAAGGGAAAATCGTACGAAATTGAAATTTGCAGAGTGGGGACATCTGCTCTAGTCATAAAGGGCTATGATTTTTTTTCCTCTTTTCAATATGTACTTTTAACCAAGGAATTCATTTTCTTGATGAACATCATAATCCCTAGGATATCTAGGGTTTTATTCAGAACAGTATAACATAATTACAACAATTAATTGTAGAGTTGAAATCTTGAATGAATTGGCTTAATTTGTTAACCAGTTTATACATTTCATAATCATTACATTCATCTTAATATCAAAAGCATGTTTTGGTTGTGTTTATTAAAAGTCATTTTTTTTGGAGAATATATAGCTATAAGATGAATATATGTATCCTAGTGTGTATACATGCTTAGCCATGGGTGTGTTTGATAAATATTATTGATGAAAGAATGTATTTTAAATAGTGATATGATGAGAAATATATGGTTAAAAAATAAAAAAAAATTATTGATATGATGAAAAATATTATTTTATTAAAGAATACGTAATTGCAAATGAATTTTGAAAGAATACGTGTCAAACAGAGGCTTTATATTATTTTTAACACCACTTATTCATTGAGAGAGTGAACTCCTACTAGTTTATTAAACAAAAGAGGAATACTCCTTAAAAGGGGGACAAAATACCGAACGCCAACTTAAGAAATACGATATACTCAAGAGGGCAGGCTCAGCTGATGGACTACGCCTCCAATCAAACATAGAACGAAACTAAAAAATTATGAAAATCTAAACTTTCACATGATCTAGTTTTGCATTTGTTACCAAGAAGACACAAACAATACTAGCATTACAAGTCATAGTTGAAACAACATCTTTAGAAAATACAGACACTGATATTTCACATTAAAATGGAGATTAGAAATTAGTATGGAGGATGCTTTGATAAATCACATCATTGACAACCGTATGATTAGGGAACTTCTCTCTCAAATTATATGTATGATTATAAACACAGCACTGCCTCGTTGAATTCAAAAAGATCATTGAAAATGTGGTAGATGATGATCTCAAATGTTCTTTACTATCAAAACTCTGTTAGATTATGATAAGTGTAGTTTCTACATTTATTCGAAGTCTTAAATGATGATATTTTACTATTACTTTTTTTGGGATAAAATACTATCTAACTTGTGTTATATTTCATTTTTATAGATAAAATTCAATGTTTGATGAAGAGTTGGAGAAAAGAATGTAAAGATAACGGAAAATGACTCAATTGTATCAAATATAAAGTTTGAGGGCCAAATTGAAAATATTTAATAATTGATTCGGACCACAAGATGATACTTTGAAGATTAATAGGAGACGATTGGATGGAATTAGAACTCAAAAAGGAATGAAATATGATCAAAACATTATCAAAATCAATTTTCAATCGCAAATGTTATATCCCAATTTTTTTATCTGAAGATTGAGGCCCATTTTTGATATAGTAAACGTCCGAATTAGGAAACTTCTATTTCTAGAAGAGTTGTAGTCATCTGAGTTAAAATTTCAATGCACTTTGAATCACTTCAATCTGATATCGAGAAAGAAAGTTATAATAAAAAAATTGACCGATGTGCAAAGACAAAAAAGTTCGCGCGCGAAGATAACTTTCCTTATTCGATTGGAACTCTTTTGGAAATCAATTTGGATGTAATTTTTAACCAATTTTCTACCCCTACAAATATTTAACAGCAGAATACATATTGGAGACTCCATCCGACCTAAATTTCATCATATTCTTCATATTTTGTAGACAAAGAACAAGTCTATACATCAATTCAAAGCGAATCATACAAGGATTTTGAAGATTCATAAACATATTTCAAGAATTGAGCCAAAAACGTGAATTTTTCCTACTTCTTCCATCTCTCTTATTTTCGGGTGATTTTTTCCAATTATTCTTATGTAATTTAATTATAAGAATGTTAGTCTAAGTTTTTCATTGTATTGAATGAATGATTAACCCTATTGTTTGTTTATTTTAATTCAAGACAATTAGTTTAGTATTTATTGATTGATTTTGCATTTTCATTGAACTATTTGATTGCTTGATCACCAATTAGATAATAGTTACTTGTTGTAGTGTAGAAATATTCACAATAAGTCTAGAATGCGGCAAACTCAATACGTGGACAATATGTATTAGGAATAATATCTATGACATGTGCAATCATGTGAATCAATAAATATTTTTTCATATGAATTAGGACTAAGAATACGATCGGGTCGTGTTAAACATAAGTTTAATATATCTTGAAAAAAAATATTGAATAATAGTGAATTATTGATTGTTTTAAATGCATGAATTTACTATATTACGAATTAATAATTGAATTAAATGGTAATAAGGGATTTCACAATTTCAATACAAACATTCACATATTAAATAAATACTTTATTTGTTTTCTTAATTTAGGATTAGTATAGAAAATATACAAGCCATATCTTTTGATTTCATTGCACTTCGAATTTAATATAGTAGTTATTGAACTAAAAATTAGATCTTATTCCTCGTGGGAATTATACTCTTAACTCACAAATCTTATTACTTGTACAACGATCTTGTACGTTTGTGAGTTTCACCCGACCAAAATGTATTTCTCTTGACAACTTAATGAGTGTTAAAAAGGTTGAGTAGCCTACTTCTCTATGTCTACTAACTAGATATTGATTCTTGAGGTCTTTTAAGATGGAGTCCATAGTTTTAAAATGCAAATAATATTTTGTAATTTATAGAAATTAAATTAACAAAATTAAATCAAGATCCTTGGTAGAATAGTTTGAAGAAGGGTAGCATTAGGCAGAAAAATATTAATAAATTAATTAATAACACGAGTGCATATATGTGCGGAATGTGTTTTTATGAGTAATATTGCAAGTGTTGATATAAGCTTTAGAAAAGGATAAAGGGAGAAGAAAAGGCAAGAAGGATTCACATAAAAAGCTGAACATTGACACAATTAATTAATGAAAATGTATTCTGAATTCTGAAACTGCAGAGGTGATTAGTTTTGAGTGGAAAAGGAGAGCTGAGGTCATGATTCTGAAAAAATGCCTCAAGAGATAAGATACAACATGGAGAAAAGGGTTCTAATAAATTTTATTTTTACTTTTTTAATTAATTTAGTTTTGGCTTTTAGGGTAGGAGATGACAATGCTGACCAAAGGATTATTTAGGTTTCGAATTCAAACGAATTGTTCCTCAGAAACTGGTATATCACCGGAAATGAAAAAAATGGCGTTTCTTCTCAAAGAAAAGAATTTTGGGTACATGAACACTACTATAAACAAGACAAAGATGAAATTAACATTCAAAGTTTTTTTTTTTTTTTTTTTCACTTAGGGTACGTTTGATTTCAGGGAATTCAGTTGCCTAGAATTTGTTTTAGTGAGAATTGTCAATTAATTATATTTGATTGATATTGAAATATTGAAATTTTGGATCTTTTGACTTTGTTTTCCATGAAAATTGTCCATTAAAGAGATAAAATTTGTTACAATTGGGAATATAATTTGTTTTCATTGCAAAAAAAAAAAAAACAAACAAAAAAAGTTGCACAGACACCAAATCCATGGGAAGAGCATTTTCTCAAAAATCAAGAAAATGTGGAAAATCAAATCCATGAAAAATTTAGTCAATCAAACATGTAAAAATGTATAAATGAAATTTAATTTCCATTTTTCATGGAAAATATAGTCCAATCAAACAGGGCCTTAGAATGACTAAAGATAGATAAAGGATGGACTTTGTTGGTTGGGTGGGGCGTGGGTGGGGTGGGGTGGGGTGGGGGTTACGATTAGTATAAGGATTATTTTGCGATTTTATTGAAAGTAGGGTTAGGTTAATTAAGAGTAGCGTTCACTATTTGATGGAATTAAGTTATATAAAACTTTGAGAATTTCTTTTTCCTCAAATTTCCATCAATATTCGCTATTCAGTTGCAAATCAACGAATTCTTGAATTTGAAACTGATGAGCATTCATAGAATCAGCGAGTTTTTAACGTGACATCAAAATTTCTAATGCTCGTGAGTGTATTGTTTGTTCTTTAACATATGTATTCGACTTTGCATCAAGTAATCTTCTGACAGTAAAATATTTATTAGGGTAACCATGCACAATCCTTTCTCAACAAGAGACCGAAGAGTATTGAGTACATATATATATTAAATCGGGCCACTAAAAGCAAAACGGCAGCATCTTTTCTGGCCTGTAAAAAGTCATAATTTTAGCATCATTTGTAGCTGACTTTTTTTCTGTCACCTTGAATCATCAAAAACTTGCACAATCCTGCTACGTCAAGTTTGACAGCTTTTTTAACATCATCTGAGTTGGCAAATTTCTTATGCATTGATTTCAACAACACTTTTTTCAATCAATGGTCAAGATTTCTACACATAGGCAGAGTGTCAAAGTTGACGTCAACCATTGATGTACAAGAAGCGTTATTGAAACTCGCACTCTGAACAGAAAATCAAATCATATTGATAGGTAGAAATCAAAGATAATATTGATTAGTAAGGTCAATATATACGTATATACATTCTTATGCATTATTTAGTCGATGACTGCTATAATTATATTACTGCTGAGTGCTGATGACAGCGCATCCACAGATCAATCATTTAGGAACTGCTATAAATCTCTGTTGATATTCAAAGCCATATATATGAATGCATGCAATCTCTTCAATGGTATGTTTAGGAAAGTTCAAAAGGAGAACCTTTTGGCAACCACAGCTATAAAATGTAGGGTTCTATATTAGTACGCGTTCGTCACCTCTTTAAAAACTCTTATCATCGAAGTAAAAGTTCGTGTTCTTTCCAACTTTATGCATTTCATCCGTCTATTGAAATTCCCTGTGCCCATAATTAGAAGGGAAATTTTGGGAGTTAAATGATTTTTACGAGTCGAATAGTATTTTTTAAACAGCGTCTTAGTAATTACCAATTGGATTCCTCAAGGGAATTAATTAGCTAAGAAAACGTAAACCAAATGTCGAATAGCAGCACAATCATTTTGTGGATTTCAGATTAAAGAAAATAAGGCAAGATTAGATATTTACAGAATGATTTTTCAGTTGATGGATGTTTTTAAATAATTGTATTTTTAGCTTTGATCTTATTCCACATACTTTTCAAATTGAAAATACACAAAATAGATTTTAATAGGTTTTGATCAATGATAACATGCTGTGATTAATAATAGAGTATGGCCTAATATTGCATCTAAACTTATTTCATGTAGCGGTGGATCAAGTTGACTACAAAAAAAGAATTAATACGATCCATCCCGAATTTAACGAAAATGATGATAGTGCTTCACTAGCAAGAAGTGCTTGGATTAAAAGACAGAGCCCTTGGATTCACCTTAAATGAACAAGGACGTCAGATTGTAGATCTGTTTGCTAAGTCTCATAGTCGTGCTCGGTGTGGATTCTTGATGGGCAAACTCTCACTTCTTGACCTCTCATTTGTTCGAATTTGAGTTGTTTAGTATATGTATTATTAGAAAGTTGTACGATAACCATTTTAGTCCTTTGTTTTCTTATTGATTTTTATACGTCTGGAATATAGATCTTTAGTTGAATTATAGAGCTTAAGCTCTTCTTTTTCTCAAAACCTTTCTCAGCTATTAGAAATAACATGAGCGATGATGACAGCACATGAATCAGATTGCCATGAAGTGTTAACTATTGTTCAAGTAATACATAATATTGAAGACAGGTTTCCCATAACATTGGCTCATCCGTTTGACTATAACTAAGAATACAATACTCATAAACAGTTGAAAAACTATGATGCATATAGGCCAACAAGCTTGGTTAACATATAGTTATTAAATGTGAGAAAATATTATATAAGCTTGTGAACAATAATAAGAATAAAAGTGAAAAAAGGATTAAAAAAAAAACATAATCACAGTTGAAAAAGTAACATTGAAGAGAGTTTTGCCATAACATTGGCTCATCCCTTTGACTAAAACAAAGAATATATACAATATTCATAAACAGTTGAAAAAGTAAAAACTATGATGCATATAGGCCAACAATCTTGGTTAACAAAATGTTATTAAATGTGAGAAAATATTATATAAGCTTGTGAACAATAATAAGAAGAAAAGTGAATAAAGGATAAAAAAATAACCACGAGAAAGAAAAATACAGGTTTACAAAGTGGCCTACACGTGTTACAAAGGAGGTACATTTATGCCTTCATCACAAGTGATTAACAAAAGTCTGAAAAGAAGTTTTTAGCAGAAGAATTTATTTCATCTGAGACCCTCTCATTCAATCCTACCATACAAAGTAGAAGTAGAAGGGGTTGGGGTGGGAGGGGGGGGGGGGGATTAGAGGGATATGAGAGGGGGTGTCTAAAGCTCAGCACACCATTGCTCCTCAGAGAACTTAACAGTGATAGCTTTGAGTGTGAAATTTCAACTTCCCAGAAATGGAAAAAGAGAGAAAAGTGAGTATATCTTTTGTTTGGTATCAAAATGGTAACAAGGTAATGGTCCATGTATAGTGTTAGGTCATACAAAGAAAGAGTTTTTATTGTCATTGGAAAGATGCACATATCACAAAATTACTTCATTTATTTTTTGAATTTGGGAGCAGAGATAAGAATATTGATATTCAAGTTTCAAATCATATGAAAAACAATCAATGACTTCTGCACATGCCCATCATGAGATGAGTTTAGTCTCTTTAGCTATGCAGCTTTCATTAAAATTCAAGTTGAAAAAAAGTGCTTATCAATTCAGAGTAAGATTTTTTCATTAATAGTTGAATGTTACTACTTTTTTGGGCAGTACACAAATCAATTAATTTAGGTGCTTGTGAATATAAGTTCAGACACAACAGGGATCACATATTATGTCTCCTATACAGAATTTAGAATACAGAGATTTATAGGCAAATGGGAAGGCAAAGAAGAACCTCAAAAAGCGAGGACTTCAATATCTAATTTTGGAGTATATATTCAGGGAAAATGTATATATACTCAGACTTCTGTCAAAAAACCAACTTATAATGAAACAAAATAATCAACAGTAGAACATTCCGAAATAATGTAGAAGTCCTGAAAGAAAAAAGGTCAAGTAACAGACGGAATCTATTAGCCACATTCTTAAAGAAATCTCGCGACTAACAAATTTTGACCAGTTTTGTTGACCTCAAAAAATGTGTCAATAAAATCTCGACCATCTTCCCTCCAAGTAGACGTCACCTACATACTGGAACATCCGTGAGGAGGCAAATGTTGTCAATGGAGAAAAGGAGAAAAGGGTCTGACGACTATTTGCACTTCGACGGTCAAATCAATGACCAACCGGAAGAAAATATGAGTGCAAGAAAAGAGATGAGATTTGGCTAGGGTTAGAGATTTCATACATTCGAAGTGAATTTACACATATATAAGAAATGAAATGGGTCAATTGGGTTTAATGAAATGGGCCTAAATCCAAGCCCAAGATGCAATTGATGAAGGGAAATTACAAAAAATCAGGGGTTTAAAATTTAGAATTCAAAAATCAGGGACCAAACTTCATTTTTCAAAACTTAGGTGAAATATAAAAAGTCTAATCCTAATTTTTCACTCACTTCCCCCTCACCTCTCCCCCTCCTCGAGTCCGGCAGCCGACAGCTGCTGCTCGCTGCTCGCAGTAGCAACTGCTGCGGAGCAACCACTACCGCCGGCAGCAGCAAGTTGTTGCCGGCAGCAGCGACATCAATTTTTTTTTTTTTTTTGTTCTCGAATGGGGCGGTGGAGATGCTTTAGGTGTGTGTTGTGGAGGTGGTTGGTTCGCTGTCTTTTTTTTTTTTGTTATTGAGTGGTGTGCTGTGCGTTGGTGGATCTATGGTGGTTTGGGTGGTGGTCATGAGGCGGTGGCGATTTTGTTGCGAGGGCGACGGCGTTGGTGGTTATTGTTGGTGGTGTGTAACCAAATATTTGGTTATCTGTGACCAAATATTTAATTTGTGACCTAAAAATTTTGACAATATATGATTCAAAAATAATCTGTGATAAAAAAAATTTTGACGATATGTGACTAGTAAATAAATCTGTAACTTATAATTATGAATCTGTGACCAAAATTTAATGATATGTGACCAATAATAAATTTGTAACTTATAATTATGAATATGTGACCATTAATCATAAAATGTGATTTTATCTAATAAATATTTTTAATTAATTAAATGCATACCTTATTTTTGAATTTTCAAACTATTTTACCTTATTTTTGAATTGAGATAAATAATACACATTAGATATGAATTTTTCCCATTGATTAATTAAATAGACCCAATCAATTTAATAGTCGATGCCACGTCAACATATTTGAGATCTCCTCAGTCTAAGCATGTCACGTAATTTATAGGTGTAACAACCGTTACTCTTGGTCACTGGGTTTCTTAAATCTTTGATCTAAATCTGCAATCTTCTTTACCCAAATAAGTTAATCAAACGATATACCTCGTGCAAGCCTTGTATTTCAATGAAATTATACAGCTCTTGAGGTTTTCTGCTTGTCGGTCATCAATAAAACCACAGCGAATCTTATCACGGCACCGAAAGAATTGGAAAACACTACAGTCATCTAACTTCGTGAATAAGAGGATATATAGTTTTGAACACCTCATCCTATATAAACTCCTTGCAGCCATTCTCCTGGTCTATGTACACAAATAGGCAAGCATTAAAGAAAAATTACCAGATATACTCGTGATTTTGAGAAGGAAAACGAAATTAGGTAGACAGAAAGTTATGAAATATCAAGAATGTTGAACACATGAAGTTACCTCGTCTCGCCACATTCATGAAAACTGATGCTTTATATGCAAAAATTTCAATAGATGGTTGAGTTTCCTTTCGCCACAGCTGCACTCAGCTATCATTTGCTTTGGAGTGAGACCGGCATTTCCCCAACTATCAATACAAACTTGGAGTTGTTTCAGAAACCAAAAGTTAACATTGGTTTGACCATCAGAAGAAAATATTGAAAATAACTTCAACAATAAATAAAAGACTTGATTGTAATATTATTTACTAATGACCATAAGCCATGAGCACCTAGCACACATTTATTCATATTTATAATAAAATAAGTTCAACAACTCTCCATTATTATTGTAACTAGTGTTTATCCAAAAAATAGATAACAACTATCAAATAAAAATTAACAATGCATTTATTCTTTGGTTTGAATTTGACAATCTTATCATTTCAAGATTTTCTAGTTTCCTTAACACTCTTTTGATCCCCATCAATTTTGTTGGCAAGTTGTGTGATATTTCTAACATCCTCCCGCAAACTATGGGGCTAAAGGCACAGTTGGCTTAGAAAAAATGAGAGCTGCTACTAGCATTGGTTTGATGAAGAAGCCAACAATGATTTTTATCTTTATTCTTGTGAAGATATGTCACTTGTGTATATAAGTATTTTCAGTGCTTCCCATACTGCATGTGTTGTGTTTAGGCCTATAACACGTCCGAGGGTTCCTTCAAATTGTTGCAATAATCCAATCATGAATGAGAGGATGGGACTTTCAACATGCAATGAATTAATTTGTTAATTTTGGTATGAATTTTTGTTTTTGTACTATTTAGATTTGATGTAATGTATTTGGCGGGACAGGATCTTCATTGGTGAAATGATCAACCAATTCTTGAACTCATTTGTCAATTTTGGTATTGCTTGGATTTGGTGGGATGTATTTGATGGACGAGAATTATTGAGAGATGAGAGTAAAGAAGTTGTCAACACATTCATGGATAATAAAGTGATAGCGAAAGAGAAGACTTGTGGTGTGTTGAGTGCTCACAATGATTCTAATATCAAGAAGAAAATATGAAAAAAAAAAAACTTTAATAATGAATAAAAGACTTGATTATAACATTATTAACTAATAACCATAGGCCATGAGCACCTAACACACATATATTCATATTTATAATAAAATAAGTTCAACAACTCTTCATATATTGTAACTAGTGTTTACTCAAAAAATAAATAACAACTATTAAATAAAAATTAACAACTTTGCATTTCATCTTTGGTTTGAATTTGACAATCTTATCACTCGAAATTTTCTCGCTTCCTTATCATTCTTTTGGTCCTCATCATTTCTGTTGGCAAGCTGTGCGACATTTCTAACACTACCTTCCTAAGTATTTAGAGATTTGGTAAAGTTTCACAAGAAGCGGTTGCAAGAGCGCTAGTGGCTTAGCATGGTCACTGCTTTTGGTGGGGAATGGTAAGGAAGTGGCAGTAGACTCTTTTACTTTGAGAGATGTTTCCATGTCTAGATTGGTGGAAGGAAGAAGCACTCTCAGTATTCTTTTATTATCCTCATTCTCTACTATTATGTCGGAGAGGCAAATACTGGAGCAAAATTGAGTTTAATGTGGTCACTCAACTTCCTTCATGCATAAACGCGATTGGGAAAATTGAGGAGAACGCTTCTACCTTTAGTTCAAGAGATGAGGTAAAAGGAATTGAACTAAAGTTACAATGTGCGGGAAAATAGGAAAGAAGCTTTATCCTCGAATAGAAAATCCATCATTTAAACCTGATGTGGTCATTATTATGGATACCTCGAGCATGAGGACTATCATGGTTCTCCATTTTCGATTATAGGACCCGGGTCCTCGAGCTTGTATAGTCCTCGAGATACCTCGAGGATGGACCCTCCAGAATGTCTCCAAAATCACTTTAGTAGTCCTCGGGGATATGTGCTCGGGATTTTGCCTTAGCCAAATCCTCGAAGTGCTCCGTGATCGAGAGTTGCTAGTCCTTATCCTGAAAGGACTCTAACCCTATCCAATTACCTCAATTGAGGAATCATAGGTCCTAAAGGAGTCTTACATTGAGGAACACTTCAAATCAGGAAGAATTAGACTTCTAGTCACAATCCAACACTCATCCCAACAATAATTCCTAAAAATAAGGTGATGAGTCCTACCAGGAGTCCACTACTACCTAGCTCTATAAATATGGAGCCTTGGATCATTTTTCAGGTATGTTCTTTCATTCACATAATTTTACAAGCACATATCTTTTCTCAAAATCTCTCTCTGACTTAAGCATCGGAGGGGCGACGAGGACACACCTCGTTGCCTTTGTTTCAGGTACCGGAGGACCTTGCTCGTGCTCGTGCTCAGTCGTCAACCTCGGGATCAACATGTACGATTTTTGGTATCAACATTGGCGCCGTCTGTGGGAATCGCTACCAAAAGTCATGGTGAATACACGTTCAGGTCTTCCTCCGATAAGCTCATCCATTCCAAACAAACCCCCTGGCACGAAATCCCCAGTCCATCAAGAAGAATTATCAGCAATACCAGTTCATCAACCTGCAGTGGTTGCTGCTAGAGCATTCAAAGAACTACGTCAGCAAGTTACAAAGCTAACTCAACTACTTATTCAAAGAAATACTCCACAACCTCCAGCACAAGCACCAACACTAGCTCAACCAAGAAGTATCATAGCTCATGCTCGAGCTTGAGATACCCGTGATGCTCATGACAATGGTGGATCTGGGGCCCGGGCATACCCCTAGTAGCCTCGGCCTCGAGATTGGTTACCATGGACTCGGATAAACTCGCTCGAATTATACAAGACGACATTATGGCTAGACTACTGCAGAATATCCAGGGAACGATGGTTCGTGAATGATGATCGTGCTCAGAATATCGTGATGCATATGAAAACGGTGGATCTGGGGGGCCTTGGGCATGTCCCCAGTATCCTCGACCTCGAGATTGGTTACTGCGGACTCAGGAGAGCTCGCTCGGATCATACTGGATGGGAACACGACAGGACTACAACAGAATACCAAAGGAACGATAGGGTTTACCCCTAACACTCCAAGGAATGATTACATCGAAGGAAGGACCTCAGGATCAGGAGGAGATAACAAACCTACGACTGGTATAATCAAGTGGTAGTAGTCCTCACCTTGTCTATATAATTAATTCTGCTTTAACTTTGTTTATTATTTTGGGCTTGCATTTGATCGGGCTTGAATGACCCCACATTTTTCTTTTAGTAGTTCATGCTGCAGGAACATCAAAGCCTTGCCCCGCGCAAGCACCCTCTCCAAAAACCTCGCAACTAGCGGGCCCTCATGACATAGTGCGAGCAATAACCTCAAACATGTCATGAGCATACCTAGAGACATGTTACGGGCATGCTCTCCAAAAGTCCCGCCACTAGCGGGCCCTCATGGTATGACATGAGCGAACACCTTAAAACATGCCATGAGCACTCACCGAGACATGCTATGGGCATGATCTCATCAAAACCTTGTCACGCGTAGGCACCTCCGAGACATGCTACGAGCATGATCTCACAAAAAGCCCTATCATGCACATGAACATCAAAACATACCACAAACGAACACCTTAAAAATCTACCTCGAGCTCGACCAGTCCAAAATAAGTCTTGGACAGAATTTCATCGAATAGTCCTCGAGCTCGAGACTGTGTCATAGGTACCCGAGTCGTCGAGCTCAACACTTGGAGATCGAAAAATAATTATAAACTGGGCTCTCCTCGAGCTCAGGATTCAATTGATTAAGAAAGCTATCGTCGAGCTCAGGCCTTCATTATTACATGAGCTATCGTCGAGCTCGTGACTTAATTATTACATGAGCTATCCTCGAGCTCATGACTTCACATGAGCTATCCTCGAGCTCATGACTGCATTATTACATGAGCTATCCTCGAGCTCATGACTTTATTATTACATGAGCTATTTTCGAGCTCATGACTTCATTATTACATGAGCTATCGTCGATCTCATGACTCAATTATAACTTGAGCTATCCTCGAGCTCATGACTCAATTATGACATGAGCTATCTTCGAGCTCATGACTTCATTATTACATGAGCTATCATCGAGGTCATGACTCAATTATAACTTGAGTTATCCTCGAGCTCATAACTCAATTATTACATGGGCTATCATCGAGCTCATGACTCAATTATTACATGAGCTATTTTCGAGCTCATGACTTCATTATTACATGAGCTATCGTCGAGCTCATGACTCAATTATAACTTGAGCTATCCTCGAGCTCATGACTCAATTATTACATGAGCTATCTTCGAGCTCATGACTTCATTATTACATAAGCTATCGTCGAGCTCATGACTTCACATGATAACTTGAGCTATCTTCGAGCTCATGACTTCATTATTACATGAGCTATCGTCGAGCTCATGACTCAATTATAACTTGAGTTATCCTCGAGCTCATAACTCAATTATTACATGGGCTATCATCGAGCTCATGACTTCACATGAGCTATCCTCGAGCTCATGACTCAATTATTACATGGGCTATCATCGAGCTCATGACTTTATTATTACATGAGCTATCGTCGAGCTCATGCCTTCATTATTACATGAGCTATCTTCGAGCTCATGACTGCATTATTACATGAGCTATCCTCGAGCTCATGACTCAATTATTACATGGGCCATCATCGAGCTCATGACTTTATTATTACATGAGCTATCGTCGAGCTCATGCCTTCATTATTACATGAGCTATCTTCGAGCTCATGACTTCATTATTACATGAGCTATCGTCGAGCTCATGACTTCACATGATAACTTGAGCTATCTTCGAGCTCATGACTTCATTATTACATGAGCTATCGTCGAGCTCATGACTCAATTATAACTTGAGTTATCCTCGAGCTCATAACTCAATTATTACATGGGCTATCATCGAGCTCATGACTTCACATGAGCTCATGATCACATGCTATCCTCAAGCTCATGACTCAATTATTAATGGGCCATCATCGAGCTCATGACTTTCTTATTACATGAGCTATCGTCGAGCTCATGCCTTCATTATTACATGAGCTATATTCGAGCTCATGACTTCATTATTATATGGGCTATCGTCGAGTTCAGGCCTTCATTATTACATGAGCTATCGTCGAGCTCTTGACTTAATTATTACATGAGCTATCCTCGAGCTCATGACTTCACATGAGCTATCCTCGAGCTCATGACTCAATTATTACATGAGCTATCGTCATGAGAGCTCATGCATGAGCTATTCGAGCTCATGCCTTACATGAGCTATCTTCGAGCTCATGACTGCATTATTACATGAGCTATCCTCGAGCTCATGACTCAATTATTACATGGGCCATCATCGAGCTCATGACTTTATTATTACATGAGCTATCGTCGAGCTCATGCCTTCATTATTACATGAGCTATATTCGAGCTCATGACTTCATTATTATATGGGCTATCGTCGAGCTTAGGCCTTCATTATTACATGAGCTATCTTCAAGCTCGTGACTTAATTTTTACATGAGCTATCATCGAGCTCATGACTTCACATGAGCTATCTTCGAGCTCATGACTGCATTATTACATGAGTTATCCTTGAGCTCAAGACTTGTGAAATTAATTGATTACATTGTCCTCGAGCTCAAGACATTGTCAAAAAGTTAATTAATTATGTAGTCCTCAAGCTCATATGCATCCACACCTAACTTTCGAGCTTTAGGAATGGATGCACGGGGGCCACTGATGTGGTCATTATTATGGATACCTCGAGCATGAGGACTATCATGGTTTTCCCTTTTCGATTATAGGACCCGGGTCCTCGAGCTTGTATAGTCCTCGAGATACCTCGAGGATGGACCCTCCAGAATGTCTCCAAAATCACTTTAGTAGTCCTCGGGGATATGTGCTCGGGATTTTGCCTTAGCCAAATCCTCGAAGTGCTCCGTGATCGAGAGTTGCTAGTCCTTATCCTGAAAGGACTCTAGCCCTATCCAATTACCTCAATTGAGGAATCATAGGTCCTAAAGGAGTCTTACCTTGAGGAACACTTCAAATCAGGAAGAATTAGACTTCTAGTCACAATCCAACACTCATCCCAACAATAATTCCTAAAAATAAGGTGATGAGTCCTACCAGGAGTCCACTACTACCTAGCTCTATAAATATGGAGCCTTGGATCATTTTTCAGGTATGTTCTTTCATTCACATAATTTTACAAGCACATATCTTTTCTCAAAATCTCTCTCTGACTTAAGCATCGGAGGGGCGACGAGGACACACCTCGTTGCCTTTGTTTCAGGTACCGGAGGACCTTGCTCGTGCTCGTGCTCAGTCGTCAACCTCGGGATCAACATGTACGATTTTTGGTATCAACAAAACCTAATATCAATAATTAACAATTACAAAATTGATCCACCTTCTGCTAGTACGAAGTGCGCTTCCTATGACAACTCAGGAAAATCTTCACAATTTCACAAACATCTCTAGCTTCATCTTTTGTATGCTAACAAACTGAAGGACTTCCAAACGAAATCAAATTTGCATCCAAGAATTAGTTAAAAGAGATGAGAGCATGAAATGTATTGACGGAAAGGGGCTCCTTGCTTTCAAATTTGCTCTCATTGAAATTGTGAAAGACCTTTCCAAAATGGATGGAAGTTTAAATAAGGTCCAGCCCATAAGATTATAAGCAAAAAAAAAAAAAAAGGTGGCCGATAAATTATTAGGAGCATTGAAATGCCTCGTATTCCCAAGACAGGCGAAAAAATAGGCAATTCTCAAGGAAAAGACAATTTCCAAACAAGTTAATTAAATTATCAATCACTAACATTTGGGTTCGGTTACTACTTGCTCACCTAGAAATAAATGGTTACCGAATGCTCACCTACTTTCAGAAAAAATTACCCATCCATCACCCGTTTCACTTTCGTCCATCCAACTAGGCAAAAATCTCTACGTGGCAGACGGGAATCTTATGTGGCCACTAACACTGTTAAAAAATTGACGAGTAGATATTAGTTAAAACGATTTCTTCTTCAAAATCATCATTTCCTTTCTTCACTTCTTATCCCCATTCCTCTACCTTTCTCTCCAAACAAAGCTTTAAAATGCCAATAATTTTAAAAAATAATAGTAATTTCTCCGTGCACGCATGGAGACTGTCTCCATGAGCACACGGAGTCTCTGTGCCATGCTGCATGGAGAAATTTTTTTTTACAGTGAAATACATATTATTTTTTTGGAATTTCTTTAACGTTTTATATTAAATTGAGATGTAAATTTTTTGTTCCTTGCTTTCTAAAATTTACATGCTATTTTTAACGATAAGCAATTACATTCTCCCCACTAGTATATATAGAAGCTCATTGTACAATACACACGTTTTGGATGAATATATTTTCATCTCCTAATTTGATGTGATCTGGACAAGGCTTCAAGCAGGCAAAAATTCGAAGTGCGTTAAAACGAAGATACGAATGAGTTCAAGATCAAACCAAGGCAAATATGTCATGCAATCGTGTAATCGAGCTATGGAGTCCAAAATGTTAGAGTTGACAAGCCATTGGACAAGTCTCGTGAAGGAACCGAGAGCCGAAAAGAATTGGAAAGCACTCGAAACAAGAAGGCAAGACGGAGGCACAAATGAAGAACGATACGGCCGCATGGTTCAACAGACTGGTGCTCGTCAGATCCTTGTATCATTACTCTCGCATATCTTCTACTTCTCCATGTTGTAACCTTATTAATTGTCAATTTCAGATCATCATTTACAACCTTTATAATAAGCTTAGACTTCCAATCATGGTCAACTTTGAAGGTATCTAAATACCTCTCCGTTATTTATTTGGCAGTGCAATGTCTATTTGTTTTGTCCCTAACACAAGTATGCTTAGAGTTTTTAGATTTTATTTGCACGCATCCTTTCTTCTTATTCCATGAAGCCCAAATCCTCCATGTACAACCTAATTTGCATATGGCTTGGGCTCTAAACTCACATTAGGTCTGAATTTAAAATTGCATCTAGTAGCTACGCCATGATTCCTTACTACTTGCCTAAACTCCTCAATATTTTTGAACTCTTTCCCACCTCTAAAGTCCTAGATACATTCCTAAAAATGATGTCGTCCTTAAAATGTCCACTGCAAACGAATCCCAAATCATCAATTAATACTCAGGAGCTTGTGTCGTACCTAAAGTTCTATTGTAAAAGATGACCTAACTAAAATAATGGAGGACAAACTTATATAGCAGACTAAGATTCAAAAGAAAAAAAAGTACCAAAAAATATAATAAAGCACGTGGTCCCGCTTCTAAGACTGTGAAATAACGTGGACAACAACAACTACCAACCAATTCATCGATTACCGATATAAACAAAATTGTTATGTCCACAATATTATACACTTCATCAAAAAAAGATTAAAAAAAATTTGCTTGTGGTCTATCTTCTACTTCCACCAACGATGTCTCTTCATCAACATTATAGTTGCCTACCATTTCAAGATATTGTGGGTCACTCATGTTCCTCATTATCAAGAAACCAGTATGGCACTGGATCAATTTCTATAATTAAGTTCCCAAGTACGTCGTATATATATCTTTTAGATCCAACTCTGTGTTCCTTCAAGTGTCTCAATCTATAATGATGTCATAAACTCATAAAGTAAGTACACAACCTTATTCAGCAAGCTGAAGCGAATCAAGCAAGGACATGGCCCCCAATAAATTAACATTCACGAAGATTCAAAAATAAGTCTTTTAGAGCATAAATGAAGTAATTCACAGCGAAATCCTTTCACTGTTAAACTTGAAAGCATATACACAAAAATGTCAGCTGAGTCTGATTGCATAACTTACAAGGATGCATTTGACAGAGAGCCACTTCAGTTACTTCATGCACAATTATCGTCAGATATACGCCATACAAATAAAAAATGTTTCACGTTCCCAATAAGTGACTCATGAGCAAGAACTCTGTACTGTTGGAGGGCAGGAGATACAAATGCCAATGACTACCAAGATATACATAATAATTATATCTTTTCATCCCCTGTTTTTTGTTATATTTCCTTGCATATAATCAATTGGAGGACTCAATAAGCGGATGATACATGACATTAAGATGCAAGCAATTTCTGGGCTCAAGTTCTAAAATGTTGCCTTCTACAATCTTCATATATACTAGAACATCTTAGAGTGCTTCGAGACCTCTCCATGATATGTTTTAAAATTTAGGATGTTGGATTGATTTATTATTATTATTTATTTTTTATAAACGTTGTAGGTTCTCTGTTTTGTATAGGATAAGAATTTTAGGAGAAATTATATTAGATTTTCATTTTGTATATTCCTCTAGCTATCTTGTGTTGATTTACCTAAATTCAATATGTTGCTTTTGTAATTTGTAGTTCAGTTACCATAGTTTAAAGAAAACAAAAAATTCATTAAAAAAAAATTAAAAAAATCGTTCTACCTGACTGAGATCTTAGCCTGGTGAGTAATCAAGTTGCCGAAATTCAGTTTCACTCAACTCGTTTAACTCAACAGACAAATAAAAAAAAAATGTTTATTTTTGAGAAAATTCTGTTCTTCTTGACTAAGGATCGCAAAAGTCCATTCAGCCACTTTGGGTGGGTAAACCGCGACGAAGTGTATAGTTCATCAGAAAAAAGTTTATTTTTGAGAAAATTCTATTCTACTTTTTTCTTCTTTTGAGGAGAGTATAACTGTAATATTTGACTAAGAATCTAGTTCCTGCATCAGTGTTGAATTCTACCAGTAATTTAACAAATTTTTAGCCGTTCTGTGCAAAATATTGATAAGTAAATTAAACAAAGCAAATAAGAAAAAATGAAAAACAAAATAGAAACTTAAAAACTTTGTAATATTTGATGAAAACTTGGTAATATTTGATGAAATTAACTAGTGCCTCCCTTCATGTTTACCATCATAGCAGATCCTTGCCAAAAAAAATCCTCAGGAAGAAAAATGTCTAAATAACAGTTTCTTGAATCTTTCTGTATGTCTAAATCTGCAATCTCCTTTGCCCAAGAGCAATTACTGGAGCAATACTCAGAGGATATAGTATTAAATCCCTCGTACAGACATTGGACTTTCACATAATTAAAAAGCTCATATCCTTGTCAATCATCAAGAAAACTGCAATGGATCTTATCAGTGCACAAAACACATTGTAATGCATCATTATTTTCAAGCCTTGTGGAGTAAAAATTGAGACTTATGGTTGTGAACTCTTCATCCTGCATATAAAATCTTTGATGAAATTTAACTCCTTGCTGGCCGTTCTCCGGGTCAATGTTACCAGATATACTCCTGATTTTGAGAAGGGTAAGAAGTTAGATAATCAAACAAAAATTTATGCAAAATGTCAAGACTTTCACAAGCTGCCACTCAGCAAACCAAAGCTTTTTAATCAGTGAAAATGGCAATGAATGGCTGCACTTCCTATTGCCGTTGCTTTGGCTTAAGAACAAGCATTCCCTCAACCATGACCACAAGCCTCGAGTTATCATGCCAATCAAAAGGCAACGTTGATTTGACATTTTTCCTTTACAGAATCTCCTTTTCTTTGTTTGTGGGAGAATTGAAGAGAATACAGGAGTGAGTTGATGGGCTTATGATGTTGCTGGGCTGCTGGGCCAGCTTGAAGGAGTTGTTCCAGCCCAATATAACAAGCCCGTTTAAAGAATAAAAGGAAAGCGTGTGTTAGCTTTTAACGGTTTTGGTTAGCTCACATTCCCTACGTTTTATCTGTTGAATTTGTTAGCCTTAATTTGAGTTGGTTGTACTGATGAAACCCATCTATAAATGGTGGTGATCGTCCTTTGTTCTATTTGTATTGAAGATAATCAATTCCATTAATATTACTCAGCCATTCTCAATTTGTTCATGGTATCAGAGCATGGTTCTTTTTCCTTTAGAAATCTATTACTGAAGTTCTAAATGGCGGGACTCGAGATTCCACCTCGACTTGGATCTGAAGATGGTGGAGTTACAGAGAGGCAAGTAACAGAGAGGGCATACTCTAATGGAGATCCATTAGATTTACAGAGCTCGGATCATCCAGGAATGCAGCTGGTTACCTCACACTTGACAGGACAGAATTATCTTAGCTGGAGCAGATCTATTAAGATAGCTTTGGGGGCAAAATTGAAATTGGTCTTTATAGATGGAAGTTGTGAACAACCAGCTGGGAATTCGGCAAAATTTGAGCAATGGGTACGAGTTGATTGTATGGTCAGATCGTGGCTACTAAATTCGATTTCGAAAGAAATTGTTGAGGCTTTTATATACACTGCATCTGCGAAGGATCTGTGGGAAGAGTTGAAGGAGAGATACGGTGAATGTAATGGACCCCTATTGTATCAATTGCAGAGGGAAATTGGAAGTATATCACAAGGGATATTGACAGCAGAAAAGTACTACACAAAATTAAAAAAACTTTGGGATGAATTGGCATGTTTGATGCCAGTTCCAGTTTGCACCTGTGCAGCTTCCAAGGAAGTATCAGATCTAACAAGTTTTAATCGTTTGATGCAATTTTTGATGGGACTAAACGATACTTTTGATCATATAAGGAACCAAATTTTGGTAATGGATCCTCTGCCTTCAGTTAACAAGGCTTATTCAATGGTGCTTAGAGTTGAGAAACAAAGGGAAGTGCATATCATCTATCCAGAAACAAATGATAACACAGCTATGCTTGTCAGAACTACTGAATATAGGAGAGATAATGGAGGTAGAGGTAACAACTACAGAGGATTAGGCAGGGGACGTTTCAATAGAGGAAATTATAACTCAGCAAGGGGAAACATAAGGAGATATGGAATCACAGAAAAGGAGAACTCACATTGTGACCATTGTAACATGAATGGCCATACAAGGGATGTCTGTTTTAAACTAAATGGAATCCCGGATTGGTATAGAGATCTGAAAGAGCAGAGATCAAAAGGTTTTAATAATGGAAGATTTTTGGCAAACATGGCAGAGACACCATTTGACATTGGTGAGGATCAGATGAGTAAGACCAGGAAAAGTGATGCAATAAGTGTAGCAGACATGGTGAAGACAGAAGTACGAAGAGCCTTAAGAGAAAAGACATTAATGGATCTGGAGAATAAGGTGAATTTTACTCATGTTAAGGAATACGCAGGTATGAGTTTCTATCATTCCTTTTTGGCTATGCATGACTGTTTGAAACCTGGGACTTGGATCATTGACACAGGTGCTAGTAATCATATTTGTGGTGATATTAAATTGATGACAAATTTAAAAACCACAACACAGCCTATACATGTTTGTTTACCTGATGGGACTACTAAACCAGTTAACAAAATAGGAAATGTGACATTGAATTCGCAATTATGTCTCACTGATTCACTATATATCCCTAGCTTCAAATTCAATCTCCTATCTGTACCAAAACTCACCCAAAATGCTCGTTTAAAACTGACATTTTACCCCAATTTCTGCCTGTTGCAGGACCTGCAGAGTGAAAGAGTCTTAGCGGTTGGCAGGCTTATAGGAAGATTGTACCTGTTAGATGAATTTAGTTTCTGTTTTAATAATAGAGGAAACTCTGGTCAGTCCATTGTCGAGTCTGAAAATTCTAATTCCTTTCCATTCTGTAATCAAATATCTGATATCAATAAGAATTCTATTTCTTCTACTACTGATTCACTCCTAAAATGGCATAGTAGACTTGGACATACCTCTTTTCATACTCTGAAATATTTAGAATTTCTGAAACACTCCTCAAAAGAGCTTGAAACTTTACAACATTGTGAAATTTGTCACAAGGCAAAGCAGCAGAGAACACCTTTTCCTGTTAGTTCTATTCATACTGATGGTGTATTTGAAACATTACATGTCGATCTTTGGGGACCTTACAGACAATTCTCCTTGACAGGAACTCCATATTTTCTAACTGTGGTTGATGATTTTAGCAGGGCAACTTGGACCTTCTTACTCCATCATAAAACACAAGTTACCAAGACCCTTGATTGTCTCTTCAAAATGGTTGAAAATCAATTTAATAAAAGGGTAAAATGCCTAAGAACCGACAATGGGACTGAGTTTTTGAATGCTGAGTGCCAATTTTTACTTCAAAATTCTGGGATCATACATCATCGGTCTTGCGTCTATACACCTCAACAAAACGGTGTGGTTGAACGCAAACATAAGCATTTACTTCAGATTGCCAGGTCATTAATGTTTCAAGCAAGCTTACCAAAAAAAATTTTGGCCCTACTCTATACTGATGGCAACTCACATCATAAATAGGCTTCCTACAAAAATCCTTCGATGGCTTACTCCTTTCGAGAGGCTGTATGGAAAGAAACCAGATTACTCACAGCTTAGAACTTTTGGGTCTCTTTGCTATATTGCGAATACCAAACCTCATAAAGACAAGTTTGAGGAGAGAGGATATAAGTGTATCTTCCTGGGTTACAGTCCTGGTCAAAAGGGATTCAAAACTTTCAATATGAACACGAAGCAAATTCAAGTGTCAAGAGATATAAAATTTTTTGAATCCATCTTTCCTTTCAAAAATTCAGCTTCAGAAGATTTGTCTCCACCTTTACCTTTTACTCTAGGATCTGATTTGGATGAAGATATCACCACACCTTCATCAAATAAGTCATCAGAAATAGAGGTGCAACAAGATCTTATATATTCTCCACGTACAGTTACTGATTTAATACCCTTAATACCTGTCCCTTTTCTTGACACACAGTCTGATGAAAATTCTACCCTTTCCCATAGTAATCCACCATCTACATCTGCTCCTATTCTTAGACAGAGTACTAGATTTAAATCCAAACCACCTTGGTTGCAGGATTTTGTTACCAATGTTGATAGCACAGAGGTTCTGCCAACTGCTAATATAATTTCATTTTGTAGGAACATTCCACCTGTTTCAACTGGGTACTCCCCTTCTACTTTTCCCTACCAAGTTTTACCACACATTAGTTCATCACATACTGCTTTTCTAGCTACCTTGTCAATTGTTCAGGAACCACATTCTTACAGTCAGGCTAGTCAGAGCAAGGATTGGATTCAGGCTATGGAAAAGGAGCTTGCTGCACTCGAAAGTAATCATACTTGGGAATTGACTACCCTACCTTCCGGGAAGCATGCCATTGGGTCTAAATGGGTTTATAAGGTGAAATTAAACCCAGATGGTTCAATTGATAGGCTGAAGGCAAGACTTGTTGCCAAAGGATATCATCAGTTGCAAGGGGTCGACTATTTTGATAGCTTCTCA
The DNA here is from genome assembly GCA_019097785.1 of Fraxinus excelsior. Lineage (NCBI taxonomy): Eukaryota > Viridiplantae > Streptophyta > Magnoliopsida > Lamiales > Oleaceae > Fraxinus > Fraxinus excelsior. The sequence continues at coordinate 7,464,787 of CM032628.1, forward strand.
CCAGTGGCAAAGATGGTTTCCGTGCGAATACTCTTCACTATGGTTGCTGATAAAGGATGGCCTTTACATCAACTGGACATTAACAACGCCTTTCTTCATGGTTTCTTGGATGAAGAAGTGTATATGCTGCCTCCAGATGGTTTTCACAAAGCATTACCAGGACAAGTTTGCAAATTAAAACGTAGCCTATATGGCCTGAAGCAGGCATCACGGCAATGGAACGCTGAACTTTGTTTGAAACTTAACAATTTTGGTTTTCACCAATCTGAACATGATCATTGCTTGTTTATCAAACACCAGTCTCAGAGGATCCTAGTTCTTTTGGTTTACGTCGATGATGTTCTTATCACTGGCTCCCATGAGGATGATATTGTTGCTGTCAAGCATTACCTACATAAAGCCTTTACTATCAAGGATATGGGATATGCAAAATATTTCTTGGGTCTTGAAATTGCACGCAGTGAAGAGGGCATGCATGTTAATCAAAGAAAGTATGTTCTTGATTTAATTCATGAAGCAGGATTGACAGGAGCTAAACCAACTCAGGTGCCAATACCAAAGGGAACTAAACTAATTATTCACACAGACTCATTACTCCCAGATCCAGAGAAATATCGAAGGTTGGTTGGGAGGCTTCTCTATCTGAATTTAACGCGACCGGATATTACATATGGGGTTCAGCAGCTTAGTCAATTTGTTCATTCCCCATCCGAATCTCACTGGGAAGCTGCTATGCATTTACTAAAATATCTAAAAGGGTGTCCCTCGAAAGGTCTTTACTTTCCTGCGCGAAACTCACTTGATTTACAAGCATATGCTGATGCTGATTGGGCTTCTTGCCCGGATTCAAGGAAATCCCTAACTGGTTACTGTGTCTTTTTGGGGTCCTCTCTTATCTCTTGGAAGACTAAGAAACAGACTACAGTTTCGCGTTCTTCAGCAGAGGCCGAGTATCGAAGCATGGGCAGTACAGTCTGTGAATTACAATGGATTACCTATATTTTATCTGATCTACACATCCCATTCACTCTTCCCATTTCGCTGTGGTGTGATAACAAAGCTTCTCTGCATATCACTGCTAACCCGGTCTTCCACGAGCGCACAAAGCATTTGGAGATTGACTGTCACTTAGTTCGGAATCTGTATAAATCCGGTTTCGTTCTTCCTCAGTATATTCCGTCCATATCTCAGCTTGCAGACATTTTTACAAAGCCTCTTGCTGCACCTCATTTTTCTCGTCTTCTTTCCAAGTTGGGGTTGGGTGATTTACACCAACCTCCACCTTGAGGGGGGGATGAAGAGAATACAGGAGTGAGTTGATGGGCTTATGATGTTGCTGGGCTGCTGGGCCAGCTTGAAGGAGTTGTTCCAGCCCAATATAACAAGCCCGTTTAAAGAATAAAAGGAAAGCGTGTGTTAGCTTTTAACGGTTTTGGTTAGCTCACATTCCCTACGTTTTATCTGTTGAATTTGTTAGCCTTAATTTGAGTTGGTTGTACTGATGAAACCCATCTATAAATGGTGGTGATCGTCCTTTGTTCTATTTGTATTGAAGATAATCAATTCCATTAATATTACTCAGCCATTCTCAATTTGTTCAAGAATAAACACGCTGCTTGAGTAAAAACGCCAATTATTTGTGACCCTCATTCACTGTTATTATGTTTTACGCTAACACTGGAGCAAAATCATTCTAGTTTAGGTACAAAGACTCAACGACCTTCAAGCATAAATGTGGTTGAGAAAATTGAGAAGAATGCTTCTATCTCGAGTTAAATGTTTCGTTGCCATTGAACTTTGCACTTCATTACTACTTAGCCTCCGTTTGACACCCATTTTTTTTCAAGATTTCTCATTTTTCTACAGTATAGGCAGACAAGAACTGAAAATCTGTCAGAATGCCAGAATCCCATATTCCCGTTTGAAATTTCCTTCCGATTTTGCCCTCATCCAATAATTGTAATTTTCCACAAATACCCTCACATTTTTCAACCTAACACAAAAATATAGGAATGGCAATATTGGAATCAACAAATTAAACGGATTCAGAATGTCAGTTTGCAAGTGGGAAGGGAACATCCTCTAACGGATATTGATAGAATTTGATAGAATTCGTACATGGGTCCCACGAAATTTGAAAATAAAAAAGAATGAGAAATCTTGCAAGAAAATGGATTTCAAACACAGGCTTACTCACCCAACTTCACAAAGCTTCCCAGTGGCCACTGAACTTAAGTCCGTTGCATTCCATCGGTCATCGGAGGGATTCCATCTCTAGTTATGCCTATGTGGGAGATAGAATAATGACATGGCCGTTAAAATTGTCCAAATGTTAAATCAAATACACAAGTGGACTCTAGCCCAAACACCCTGCAAGTTCGGCGCTGCTCCTCTAACATGATGTGATTGTTGCACAAGGTGAAGCAGCATCACTGCGCGCAGCGACGCCTCATTGCGGGCAATACCGTTGGGCGTAAGTTTTTTTACTGATCCGGTCTGCTGCAGGGGGTTTGCACTACAGATGATTTGTTGGCAGATGGTTTTCTGATCAAATATGCTACTTAGCGGAGTATTGGTAGTGTTTGTTGGTGTTTTGCAAATGGTGGTAGTGGTGCATGTGATGGCGATGGTTGTGGTGGTTGTGGCGACGATGGTGTTGGTGTGGGTGCTACAGTTGGTGGTGGTGGTTCTGGTGATGGTTTCAGGTGGTTGTAGTTTTTTCAAATGGTGAGGTGGCATTTTAGCAGGTAATGGCAGTGATTGTGGTGGTTTTGGCGACCGTGGTGCTGGCAGGGGTGCTGCAGTTGATGGTTCTAGTGGTGGTTTCAGGTGGTGAGGTAGCTTTCTAGGTATGATTGGATTTTGAGTGATTGTGACCAATAAATTGGTTCATCCGTCACCAATAAATAATACGTGACCTAAAAAATGTGATTGTGATTTATAATTTATTAATTTGTGATCGAAAAATAACTCCTGACCAATTAATTTGATAATTTTTGATTTATAAAATTTGTGATTTACGGTAGATAAATAAATTGTTACCTATAAAATTTTTGATTTTTGATAGATGAATAAATTGTGACTATAAAAATTTTCGATTTGTGATCGAAAAATAATTTGTGACCAATTAATCCGAAAATTTGTGTCCAAATAGTATATAATTGAAACCTAAATATATTTAATTAATAATTGATTTTTGAAGTTTTAAACATTGTTTCTTAGGTTTGAAATGGATAATACTTACGGGGTGTCATCAACTAAGATTTTGATAAATTTTAAGAGATTATTAATCTTATGGTGTGTTTGAGCCACCTTATTTTGGAATAATGTATTTTGAAATAGTAGATTGATGGAGAACGTGTAGTTGAAAAAAAAAAGTTATTGATATGATGTAAAATATTATTTTATTGAAGAATGTGTGATTGAAAATGAGTAGAAGAATGTGAATGAAAATTTTATTGTATACCAAACATGGTTAATGAATTTCGTGAATTTGATTTCACAAACTTTATAAGTATCTCATCAAATATGGTGAAATTTCAAAAGATTTGATTACATTTATTTTTAAGCTTGAAATCCATCCACCTCTTTTAAAATTCCTCTATTAATGATTTTTTTTGTAAATTCATTAGTTATCCCAAATTTTAAAGGATTTCATTAAGTTTAATTGAAATTTCAATTGGGGTAAATTTTAATGGATTTTATTAAAATTTCGATTTGAGAATACTTAAATATAGAAGAATTTTTAAGATTAATCACAATCTCAAGTGAGTACACACCAATCTCTTATCTTTCTATATATAAAAAGTGGTTATTAAACGGAATATATTGGTTTAACGGAAAAACTAACGGAATTTCTTGATTTAACGGAAAAACTAACGGAATTTCTTGTTTTTAACGGAAAATCTTTTTTCACCACCCCTACTTTCAAAATTATAATTAAATAATAATAATAAATTAGCTTTTGATAATTCCTACAAACTAAAATATCTTGGAGCTAACTTATCCTAATCGACTTTTTCTTGAATCTGATTTATGTATCTAATTACGATTTATCCAACGAGACCAATATTCATATATTTACGATAACTCCATCAATATTTAAATATTTGACACAAATAAAATATAATTTGATAAATGTATCATTTAGTCCTTAACTTTCAAAATATTAAAATATAGTATATAAAAATTGAATTATATTTTATGAAAATTTTCGGGGTATTACATTCTCACCCCCTTAAAATATTTTCGTCCTCGAAAATTTACCCGTCACTTACCAATACTAAGTCTAACACATGATATATATATATATTATCGTAATACATATCATACTTTAGCGATAAAATGAATTGCATTATTACTTAAAAAAGAGTAAAGACTTAAGCCATGCAAAAAGTTTAAGCCTCCATTTGTTTCTTATTAAAAACCCATAAAAATGAAAAATATGACCGTTATCCATCACATCAATCTATCAATTTCGAATTTCTATCTCTTGTGTGGGGTCCAGTAACGGCTATATTTTTCATTCTCATTCTACATTAATGAGAATCAAATGGAGTCTAAGTAAACTCATCTTCTTACCCCTTAACATACCTTGAGTTTTCTGTTTGTGATTTTGGGTTGGAAATGACAGAGAGAAGCACTTTATTTAATTATTTATCAATTACATAAACATTACATCATTAATTATTTAATTAACCAAAAAAATTACATCTTTATTAATAATAAATTAATTCTTAAACAAAACTATTAAATATAAACTAAGCAAACGTGCATTGCACGTTACTTACACCTAGTATATATATATATATGGAATTTCTCTCAATAAAATCATATAATTGAAAACACCTAGATTTGATGGTTTTCATTAAAGGATCATGCTAGAAGTACATAATTACTTACATAATACATTACATAATGGACATGTGGCGTGCATCCATCGGCAGCTTACAATTTTTTACTTTTCCACACTTCACATTTATGGTCAGATTTCTTCCACATGAGCTTATGTAATTTATTATTTACAATGATTATGTACATATTAAAATCTAAACAAATATACGGGAACTTTAGCCGCCCCCCCTCTCTCCAGACATAAGCCGTATATCTCTGTCTCCGTCCTCATCTCTCGCAGACAAGCCATTAGGATCAGCGGAATTCCATTTAATGCAAAATCTACACCCAAACCCAGGATCCAAATCTAACCAAATTACATAGATCTGATCTTACTTCTCACACCCATACAATACTCCAATCCATCACCATTTCCAATTTTCCTATTCCAACCTCACACTCTTTTTTCCTCCGATCAATCAATTCCAAAATTAGTTTAATCACAATCTTTCACATTTTGCGCTTAATTTTTCGGCATCTCTAATCTTTTTCTGTCTACAAATGCAATCATATTAATGACTTTGTAGATATTTTCAATTCCTCCAAATCATGGAGCCAAAAAAACCTATAAAAACCAATCCTCCACCAATATTATCCTTGCCATTAGGAAGATTGAAATTGATTTTGATTTTAATGGCTTCTCTTGTTTCATTGGCCCTTCTCTCTCTCATCCTCTTCTTCTCTCTCTCCGCCGCCACCCGCCACCACCGGAAGACTTCTTCCGGCGGTCTATCTGCGAAGGAAATCATCCATGAAGCTTGCAAGGCCTCACGTGATCCACCCACATGCGAGGCCGCGTTGGCTCAATCCAATCACGTGCCTTACGACGCTACAATTATGCAGGTAATTCAAACTGCCATGTGGGTGTCCTCTCAAAATCTTAACAAGGCTCAAGGAATGGTACAGGAGATTCTGGACGCATCCACAGGGAATGAAAACCGGACTAGAGCGGCGAAAAGCTGTCTAGAGGTGCTGCATTATTCGGATTGCAGAATCAATATGACGAATGTAGCACTCGCGAGTGGCAAGATCAAGGACGCACGCGCATGGATGAGTGCTGGCCTGGCATATCCATACGACTGCTGGGGAGGGTTAAAGTACGTGAACCAGACGCCTCAGGTAAATCAAACGATGGCGTTTTTGTATTCTCTCACCGGCTTGAGCAGCAATGCATTGGGCATGATTGTAAATTATGACCATTCCGGTGAGAAAACCGAGTCATGGGCCCCGCCCAAGACCGAGCGGGACGGGTTCTGGGAAGGCGGGTCGGGTGATTCCGGGTTCGTCGGTGGAGTGCCTTCGGACCTGAAGGCGGACGTGACAGTGTGCAAAGACGGCGGTTGCACCTACAAGACAGTGCAGGAGGCGGTGAATGCAGCACCGGATTACCCGCCGGAGGGAAAGCGGTTCGTGATAGGGATCCTGACCGGGGTTTATAATGAGACAGTTCGGGTCCCATTTGAGAAGAAGAACGTGGTGTTCTTGGGGGATGGCATGGGCAAAACCGTCATTACAGGGTCTCTGAATGTAGGCCTGCAAGGGGTGTCCACATACAATTCTGCCACCGTTGGTGAGTTGACTCGTTTATGCTTTTGCAGTGATTTTCTTTTATACTGTGCGTTGTTCATATTATTGCTTATATCAGCAATAAGTTTCACCATATTTTGGCTTTGGTTTCTTATTTTAGTGATTGTTTGGTAAAGCTTTTTGTGGTCAAATTTATTTCTAACGGGGCACGTTTTATTGAATTCACAACTTTTATTTACTTTCTAGCCAATTATTTTGTGGGAGCCACCAACCTTTAGCAACATCACATAGCCTTTTAATACGAGTTGAGATTTGCTATCATTTTTATCCAATTATAAATTAACTCATCAATGAAAATAAAAATTGATTTTAAGGTTGGAAATTGGACAGGGGATCTCAACTCCTTTAGTACGACATTGTCCAAACAAAATGATTATGTGGTCGAGTTCCGCATTTAGGTATGGGGCTTTGCTTGCAGTTTAATTGGTTGATGTAATTTATGCGAAAGATCTCTAAACCCAATTCAATTCATGAGTTGTAGGAGTTCTTGGCGATGGATTTATGGCCAGTGGACTTACTATCGAGAACAAGGCAGGCCCCGATGCTCATCAAGCAGTGGCTTTCAGATCAGATAGCGATCAATCTGTCGTAGAAAATTGCGAGTTTCTTGGCAATCAAGACACATTATATGCCCATAGCCTACGCCAGTATTACAAGTCATGCCGCATTCAAGGCAATGTGGATTTCATATTCGGAAATTCAGCTTCATTTTTTCAGGACTGTCTCATCTTTCTTTCTCCTCGACAAGTCGATCCTGAGAAGGGTGAGACTAATGCAGTGACAGCCCATGGAAGAACGGACCCTGCCCAATCTACCGGATTTGTCTTTCAAAATTGTACAATTAACGGCACTGATGCATATAATGCTTTGTATAAGAGCAACCCTAGTGTACACAAAAATTACCTGGGAAGGCCATGGAAAGAGTTCTCAAGAGCAGTTTTCATTCATTGTACATTGGATGCTCTTATTACACCAGATGGCTGGCTGCCTTGGGATGGTGATTTTGCATTGAAGACGCTTTATTATGGGGAATTCGAGAATAGTGGTGCCGGATCTAACACAACAAAAAGAGTAACGTGGAGTAGCGTAATTCCAGCCGAGCATGTAAACTCCTACACGGTCCAGAATTTCATCCAAGGTGACCAGTGGATTCCTAAATCCTCTTGACCTGATAATGTTGTGATTTCTGCTTAATTTTTACAGTTAGTAAAAGTTAAACTATGTGATAGAGAAGTTTAAGATCCATTCAAAACATAATGAATAGTTTTGAGCAGTATCTTCTCAAGTTATTTATGTATATGGCAGAAATTAAGTTCTCCGTGAACCTTGAGAACAACTTCAATGAGAATTCATTGTATGCATTCTACATATTAACAACACAAACTCCATTTTATTCATTAGCATAACTCCTACGATTGAACCAATAGATTAACCTTTACAAATCGTAGCAATTTATACGACAATGGAGCACTCCAAGTACTGCAAGTCATTCGCTTCTAGGTTTTACGTGTAAACATACAAGTAACAATCAGTAAGCATGAAGAATTATGAACTTACGGATATTACAAGTGGCTTGTCACCTTTATCAACAACAAATGTCTCAGTCACTTTCGTTGAAGGAGTAACAATTTCAACTTCGTAAAATCCATGAAATTTTCTAAACTTAAATAAATTTGTTCGTCTATATGGCCAAGAGCACAAGACAACCATTCCTGCTTAAGATTGAGGTATCTTTTACCATCATTAACATCCTCTTCAGCATTCACTAAATGGGCATTATCTCGACTCATGAACAACTCCCAAAATCCTCACAAAATCACACCATCCACTGCAGGGTGGGCAAAAGCTTCCCAAAGCATAACTTCCAATCCATTAGCTCTGACATACTCATTGTTGGGAGACACATCAATTTCTGTGAACCATATTGGAAGACCACGGACCCTCAACTTTTCAAGCGTTGAACAAAAAATTGTCCCAACTGGACTGTCTCTGTGTCCCTGTAAGCCTATTTCCCCGAAAGGTGCCCTTCTCTTTGATATCAAGAATGTGCTCAATGTACTTCTCTGGGGATGATCTTGCACCTTGACCATCCTCAATATGGTAATCATTCATAAATAGGATGGCATCCGGGTCCAGTTCATCTGCAACCTTGAACATCTCTGTGCTGATATCTTTTCCAAGTGATCTTGATAGAATGAACCATGCAGCATTCCATTGTCACATCATAAGACTCAGATTTCTTGTAGCCTGTGAGAAGATCTGATAGATGGTTTTTTACAGCTGGCATCACTTTATATTTATCCTTCTATAAACCACTTACCCATGACTGAACTTCATCCTCCACCTCCCAGAAGATACAATGACCTCAGACTTGAATGTTGCAGCTTGTACAAAAGTTCAAGAGCTCATCACCATCTTTGTAGTTCAGTTTCCCCTTCCATATTCCGTCCAATCTCAATTCAACTCATTTCCGAAGACTGTCCGGCTGAAGTTTTTGGAAAAGAAACTAATAACGCTTCATTGTCCATATCCTTTCTGTTTATACATGATCTAAATGGAAAGCTATATTCTGTTCGTCTAATTTTCACAGAGGTGCCAAGCGAAGTCCCAGATCAGATATTAACTTCAAGATTATTTCACGTTTGCGTATCTTCATAGCCAAACGTCATTAATAAGAGACATCTCAAAAAAAATTCCGTATCCTACAAGTGAAAGGGGTGAAGATTAAGATTCACTATGGTACTCTGGTATCATTGGTAATATATTGATCTTTATGAACCATGTAGATACTTCTTGAACAAACGAGTAGATTAATCTACTTAAATGAAGAACTTTTAGCATGAGAGGAAGAGCTAGAATGCCTTCAATTGGTACTTCATAAAAATTATATTGAATCATAGAGAGAGTCATTAAAAGTATGGAGAAAACAAAGATAGCTCCAGCATTAACAGATAAATTAACCATAGAGATTCAGTTGAAGTAAAAATTATCTCAAGATTCTGTCACAATCCCATTAGCGATGTCATGTGTAGAAATTTAGAGGGAGAAGACAATGAATAGTTGTGTTTTTATTGATATTGTGTGTATTACAAATTGATACAGGGGATGTATATATAGGAGAAATCAACTAACGGTTGTATTTTGTACAATCTAAAAGTGATAAAAGTAGGAAGGTCCCTTTCTCTGAACCTATTTTCTTTTTTTCCTAAAATGGTTGTTTATGAACTGGTCCCTCAACAGCTCTATGCTATTATTTTCTGGTTTCTTTCTTGTTTCTCAACACTCCCCCTCAAGTTGGGTTCGAATAGATTGATTGATCTCAACTTGCCAAGAATGTTTAGATGACTAGCTTTGTCGAGAGCCTTGGTAAAGATGTCTGCCAATTGTTCTTTGCTTCTGACCGACTGCACTTTTTCTCTAACAAAGTGACAGTCATCCTCGATGTGTTTTGTCCTCTCATGAAAGACCGGATTGGATGCAATATGTCGCGCGGCTTGATTGTCGTAGTACATTTTCATGGTTCCTGTGTGCATCTTCATGTCGCTAAGTAGTTGCTTGATCCAAATGAGCTCACTTGTTGTAGATGCCATGACACGATATTCTGCTTCTGCACTTGACCTTGCCACAACATTCTGTTTTTTTGCTTTTCCAAGTGACCAAGTTGCCGCCTACAAATGTGCAAAAGCCCTGTGGTTGATTTTTTATCGCAACTCCCGGCCCAATCTGCAACAGAAAAACCAACCACATCATTAGAATTATATTTCCTCATCCAGATTCCTTGACCAGAGGTACCTTTAAGGTATCTCAGTATCCTATCAATTGCACTCAAGTGACTAGTACGTGGAGCATGCATAAATTGGCTTACAACACTCACTGCGAACGCAATATCAGGTCTGGTAACCATAAGATAAATTAGTTTTCCTACCAGGCTTTGATATTGTCCTATTTCAGGTAGTAGCTCACCATTTTTTGGCCCAAGTTTAACACTGGTTTCCATTGAGGTACCGGCTGGTTTAGCTCCTAGCTTACCGATTTCTTTTAACAAGTCAATGACATACTTTCTTTGGGATAGAAATAAGCCTTTGCTAGAGTGAGCTATTTCTATTCCAAGAAAATATGAGAGTTTTCCAAGATCCTTGATATCAAATTCTTCTTTCAAGTATTGTTTGACCATTTTAATTTCTTCATTATCATTTCCAGTAATGATAATGTCATCTACATAGACCAGAATTATAGTGATAGAATTTTGTGAATGTTTGACAAACATAGACGAATCGGCTGTGCTTTTAATAAAATTATTTTTCGAAAGAGAAAAGCTTAGCTTGACATACCATGCTCTTGGAGATTGTTTTAGGCCGTAAATAGACTTCTTTAGTTTACATACCAATGATGGATCTGATGTATTTTTGTGGCCTGGAGGAAGAGTCATGTAGACCTCTTCTTCTAGAATTCCTTGAAGAAAAACATTTTTTTACGTCCATTTGAAACAAATTCCATCCTAAGTTGGTAGCTACCGATAACAAAATTCTAACCGTGCTCATTTTTGCTACATGTGCAAAAGTCTCTTGATAGTCAATGCCATAGGTTTGGGTAAATCCTTTGGCCACTAACCTGGCCTCATACCTTTCAATCGTACCATTACTATTGTATTTAATTTTATATACCCATCTACAACCTACATGTTTTTTCCCTTTTGGTGGGTAGACAATATCCCACATGTCATTTTTTTTCCAAGGCTTGAAGTTCTTCTTTCATAGCCTTACGCCAAATTAGGTCTTGATTGGCTTCATCAAAATTGGTTGGTTCCATTTGGTTAGTTATGTTACCCAAATAGGCCCGGTATTCAGGAGATACATTTTTATAAGAAATAAAATCTTGAATTGGATACATTACCTGATGGGAGATAGAATCTTGAGTTGGATACATCACCTGATGGGATACATAATCCATCAATCTGGCAGGAGGTCGAATTTGTCGTGTGGACCTTCTCAAGGCAATTTCTTCTTGAGCCGGTTCTTCACTTGGCTCATTTTCCTCGTCTTCTCCCCTTGAAAGAATTGCACTTGTTTCACCATTCTGTTCTTCTTCCACGTACTCAACCTGTTTTTGATTTGTTTCTTCGGGAAACACAAAATTATTTGGAGGTAACATAATTGGTTGACCTTGTGTATTTTCTTGTTCATTTGATTGATAATAGGGCTTGTTTTCAAAAAATGACACATCTCTTGAGAAGTAGAGTTTATGATTTTTTGGATCATAACACTTATACCCCTTCTTCTCCGAAGAATATCCCAAAAACATGGCTTTAACAGAGTTTTTATCTAATTTGTCATGTCTTTTTATGTGTACAAAACATGTACAGCCAAAAACTCGTATATGGTCAAGATCAATTTTCCTACCCTTAAGAATTTCTAAGGGACTCATGTTTCGTAACCTTGCACTTGGCAATCTATTTATAAGGTAAGTTGTTGTTAGCACTGCGTCTGACCAATAAGTTTTTGAAACATTACTTTGAAAAAGAAGAATTCTAGTGACTTCAAGCAGATGTCGATTTTTTCTTTCTGAAACTCCGTTTTGTTCTGGTGTATTAATACATGTGGTTTGATGTAAAATCCCCTTCAATTTAAAGAATTCTGAAAAATATTTGTTTACATATTATGTCCCATTATTTGATCTAAAAATTTTAATTTTTGCATTATATTGGTTTTCAACAAAATTAAAAAATTCTTGAAAACATGAGAAAACTTCATTTTTTCCTTTTAAAAGATAAATCCAAGTAGTACGAGAAAAATCATCAATAAATGTAACAAAATATTTAAAATTGTTATAAGAATCAACATGAGCTGGGACCCAAACATCATAGTGAATTAAGTCAACATTTTTCTGATGCATTGGTGGATAAATAAAACGGTAACCTAGTTTGTTTTGAAAGCTTGCAAACATCACAATTGTTAGAGTCTAGGTTATAACAAAAAAGTTTGTTTAAAACTTGGTCAGACGGATGGCCAAATCTCAAGTGCAGCAACTTGTCGCGATTTGTCGGACTAAATGACACATGACATCTATTGGTGTTTTCTTCGAGGTAATAAAGACCATTTTTTAAAAAACCCTCACCAATCTTCTTCCCTGATTCTCGATCCTGAAATGTCACTCTGTTTGGTGAGAATATGACATTACAATTCAAATCTTGGGTTATTTTGCTAACAGATAATAGATTTGAATTAAAATTTGGTAAATATAAAATATTTTTTTACATCTTTTGTAAAAATTTTTGTTGTACCAAAGCCACAAATTTGGACCTTATTTCCATTTGCAACAATTACATGTTGAGGATTTTTAATTTGTGTGACATTTCGTATTTTATTTTGTCGCATGTCATATGGTCGGTAGCACCCTAGTCAATAATCCATTTACTCGTATTTTGACAGAAATTAGCTATTTTAAAAAATTCAACATTAGACTTAGAACCGAACCTAAAGTTTGTTGTTGTAACAAACTGCTTAGCTGGGTCAGCAATTGGGCCAGTTGTGCTGTAGGTTCCACTGATGATCTAGAATGGCCCAAAGTCCCATAAGGGCCCAAAGTACCAGAAAGGCCCAAAGTGCTAGAAGGGCCCAAAGTGTTATTAGTTGGTTCGGACCCAGGCCCTTCTTTTGAAATCAATTCAACCCCTTTACTTGCATCCCCAAATCTCCTCTCTTTCTCCCTTCTCGCGCCGGCCCAATCTCCTCCCCTGCTCCGACCTGGCTTGAGGTGAGGATGAAGCACCCAGCAGCCATCTCGGTTGTGCCCAACACGTTTGCAGTGATCGCACCAGTCAGTGGCTGGAGTTCCTTTCGTATGGGCCATGTTTCTAGGGTTGAGGTTTGAATGTTGCGCCTTGAAGGCTTGATTGCTCTCAAAATTTTCTGATTGTTGGGGGTTCATGAGAGTCCTTCGTGACTCTTCTTGTTTAATTGTTGCCACTACATCATCGAAGCTTGGCATCTCGGTTGAGAGAAGAATTTGGGAGCGGACCGCCTCATAGCTTGCATCGAGTGCTCCCAGATAAGTAAAAATCAAATCATGCTCATTTCTTTTTTGAATTTCGGCTGGGTCTGTTGTTGGTGGTAGGTAAGTGTTGAGCTCCTCCCATTTTGATACAATGTCAGTCACTAATTGCATGTTGTTTTGATTGCTTTGTCTGATTTTTGCAATCTCCTGTTTGAGGCTAAAAATGTGGGCAAAGTTTTTTTGTTGGCCGTATAGTTTCTTGGCTTTGTCCTATACTTCTTTAGACGAGCAGTAGTACATAAACATGTTGGCAATTTGGGGCTCCATGGTGTTTAGCAGCCATGACATGACCATGTGGTCTGCGGTTTGCCATTCCTCAATCTTGATTGTTTCTTCTTTAGTTTGTTTCTGGGGATCCTTGGGTTTGGGTTTTTCTTTGGTACCAATCACGAATTGCAGCTTGCCTCTACCATTGATCTGGACCAAGGAATGTAGTTTTTGTTGCCATTGAGGACTATTGTTGTGAGCTTCGTGTTGTCTGTGTGTTGAGACATGGTTGTTGCTGGTAGATGTCGAGAAGGAGTTTATTTGGCTCTGTTGTCCTCTTCCCCTTTTTATCGGTACATGTTTAATACCTGCTCTGATACCATGTAGAAATTTAGAGGGAGAAGATAATGAATAGTTGTGTTTTTATTGATATTGTGTATTACAAATTGATACAAGGGATGTATATATAGGAGAAATCAACTAACGGTTGTATTTTGTACAATCTAAAAGTGATAAAAGTAGGAAGGTCCCTTTCTCTGAATCTATTTGCCTTTTTTTCCTAAAATGGCTGTTGATGGACTGCGTCTGATGGACTGGTCCCTCAACAGCTCTATGCTATTATTTTCTGATTTCTTTCTTGTTTCTCAACATCATGTTTTTAAGGCTCGAAACCTACTTCAAGATAATAAGTCAAAATCTCAAAAGAAACATTTTGAAACATACATTCTCAATTTGTTTCTTTAAGTGACGAAGTCTTGCATGTTGTCCATTTGGAAAGATTTGAAGTCCAGCAACTAACAAATCTAAAACAACATCAGAACTGTGCACATAAGCCATTACCTTTCCAGGTTTCTTTTCGATTCTAAAAGATCCATGAATTTCCAGCCATTTTCTTCTTTAACCTCAACTTGGACACAATTTACCCACCCATTGGTCGTCCACTAATAAGTGTATTTTGTACACTTATTTGGGCTATTAAACTAGGAAATTTATTGTTGATTTAAATGAATTATAACTTAATTATGAGTTATTTTGTTTGTTAGGTAAAACTAGAGCAAATTGAGTGAATTGGATGAAAAGAGCGAAAAGGGGCAAAAATGGAGGGAATCCAAAGTTCGGGGATCAATGTGAAAATATCCAATAGTTGATCCGGACCATAAAATAATAATTAAAGATCATATATGATCAATTGGATGCAATTATAAGTAAAAAAAAAAAAAGGTCAAAGTATTCTCCCAAATCAAATTTCCAATCACAAAAGTTATGTTCCAGATTTTCAGCTTTAGATTGAGACCTATTTTTCATATAGAAAACGCTCAAATTGGAAAATTGATATTGTTAGAAGAATTGTAGCCCTTTGATTTACTTTTCTAATTCACTTTAAATCATCTCAATCGAATATTGAGAGAAAAAATTATGATAAAAATACTGAAAACTATATAGTTTTTCGAAAATTCAGGTGGCGAGCACCACCCAAGCCGGCATGCGCCGACCACTTAAAAATCACCTGAGAGCAATTTTCATCACTAGCACGCATGCTTGGAAATACACAATGCCTAGGCGCCATGTAATTTTTATTAGACGAGCCAAATTCTCCTTTTTCGATCAGAACTCCTTCAAAACCCAAATTAGACGAGATTGTAACCTAACTTTCAACTTTTATAAATACATATTTTGGGCATAACATTGGAAACTCTTTGTAGCCTCTTAATACACATTCAGATCATAATATTCATCGAGAACAAGAGGCGAATTTACATCTTTTGGAAGAGACAATCGGACCCTAGCAAGAATTGAATGCCAATTACATCAATAATTTGAAGATTTCAACCTTGGAATTGAAGATCAAGATCTTTTGCATTTTTTCATGATCCGATTGATGATTTTCTATTACTCTTCTTGTAATTTATATAAAATCATGCTAGGTTAGATTCTAATTGTATTAGATGAACTCTATAATTTATTTATTTTAACTCAAGATGAGTAGTTTAGTATTTCTTGCATTTCTTGATTAATTTTGCATTTTCATTGCATTATTTAATTTCTTTATAATCAATTATATAATTAGTTGCTTGTTGTAGTGTCGGGAGTCTCACAATAAGTTTAGAATGCGGAAATGTTAACACACAAGCAATAGATGTTAGAAATAGTAATATCGCGTGTGCAATCATATAGATAATCTGAAATTTAATGCATTCTAATCATTCGAATTTCGTACTAGGAATATACTTGAGCAGTGATTAGAATAAAATCAATTTACCTTGAAAAAGAAAGTTAAATACCCTAACTTTATTGATTATCAAGAACGCATGAATGAAATTAAATTACATAATTGAGAATTGAAATAGATAGCAAGAGATGAACTCTAAATCCAGTACAATCATTCATAGTTTGATACAAACACACTTTTACATATTTTTTTAGCATAATTTAGCATATTCACAATCAATTTATTTTGTTTTACATACTTCGAATTCAATACAAAGTTAGTAAACTTGAATTAGAATTTATTTCCTGTAAGATAATACTCTCAACCCATCAAATATATTATTTGTCAACAATTCCATGCACTTGCAGGATTCGCTCGAACATCCACCTTGAAAGTAATACTAATATTTGGAGGTCTAGTTGCCCTAGAGCGTATCCGAACCCATGCACACACTTGATATATCAAATATAGTTTCACTTTTATCAATTGAGTTGTACCTAGGGGTGACAATTTGGCTCGTCAGCTCGAGTAGCTCGTGGCTCGGCCCGAAAAAAGCCCGAGTCAACCCGGCTCGTGGCGTCTACCGAGCCAAGTTCAAGTAGAGCTTTTTGGGGAGTCAACTCGAGCCTAATCCTTAGCCAGCCTGTGTGGCTCGTCTGGGCCAGCCCATGTTATGAGCCATTTTCAGTCTATGACGAATGGAGCCAAGCCACAAAAAATTGTAAAACTTATACAAAAAATAGAAAGTTGGCAACTGTAGCTGCTTGCCTTGACTGGAAGCCTTGTTAGGCAAACTACGTGCAGCTACACGTAACTTTTTTTACAGTGTTAAATCATGTCAAAATTCAAATTCGAATTTGAAATTTAAATTTGGTTGAAACTGAAATATTTTTTTTTTACTGTAAATATGAGGCAAAATTTTGACAGGGTATTATAAGTTTTTAAACTGATTAGTTTAAAAAAAATACGCAATTTTAAATTTATTTGTTTCAAAAAAATTATACAAGAAATATTTTATTCACGTACAATTTTAATTCCGCCAACATTTTGAAACTGGTCCTAAACTCGAAAAAGGGAGGAGGATATATATATATATATATATATATATATATATATATATATATATATATATATATATATATATAATGAGGCGGGTCAGCTCGTTAAGGTCCGAACCGAAAGCTCGGGTTGAGCCTAGATTTTTTGGCAAAGCGGGCCAAAAAAAGCTTGAACAATTTTTACTCGAGTCGAGTCTCAGCTTCAAGTTTCGGCTCGTTGACATCCCTAATTGCACCCATCCACGCCTCGGTATGGTCACAAGAACGTAACGACCACTTTAAAGGTTTTTCATTTCCAAGGTAATTATCTCTAGCCATGGCAGGAAGGTTATCCGGTGAACCATTTACAACTCCCAACGGGAAACCAACCATTGGTGCGATTACTAAGGTTGATTTTAGCAATAATATTAACTCCAAATTCTGGAATCTGGAAAAACAGAGTCAAAATACTTTTAGTACTTATCTCCACTTTGTGTCCAAGCAAAGAAAATCTAGCAAATGCTTTCTTCCCTGAGTTCTTCTGTGTCTCACATTTCTTCTCTCTTCTCCTCTTCTTCTTCTTCTTCTTCTTCTCCACTTTGGTATTAGAGCAAGTCGTATTCCTTTGGCCAAACAAATTCACCAAGTTTTGATAGGTGTTCAAAATTAAAAAATTTACCATCATCCTCCAGAAAGCCCACTCACCTAGCCACTCTCTCCATCCTTCACATTCATAATCACCCTCAACTACACCACCAATCCACCATTAAACGCCTAAATGCAACAACAACAAATATCAATTCTGTTGTCAACAAACTTCGTCATTGTTTTAGTTTATTCCTATTCTTAAAAAAAACGTCGTTCATCGGAACTGTTCACGAGTTACTGTTCATCCAGCGATCGTCGGGAGTCGGGACTGTCCACCGATTAAGTAGAATTTTAGATTTGATTAATTATTTCATTCTTACTCTTAGTTATGTATCTCGTTCATAATTTATTGTGATCAACGCAGTCAAGCTAACACCACGCTGAATACTACGTAATCCTTTTCTAGAAGTTCAAGCAAACTTGTAATTTGCAACAAATCCCTAAATTATTTAGGCTAAATAGGAGAAATGCAGTAAGCTGAAATAAAACAAGTGAACCAGTAACAGGGAAAAGGCAAAGGATAAAGATGACGACACAGACAATTATAAAAAGATCTGATATGATAAGGCTACTAAATGTCTAAAGCGCCCTTGTACTCGCTCTTTCCTGGAAAAATGTAAAACAAAGATAAGAAAACAATGGAAGGCAAAAAGGAAGCCATTTCATCACTATACTTTGAACAAAATTTCAAGTAGAAACTGCTACTCATAAACTAAAGGAGCCTGTGGTTTTTGCTGGTGAGTGGAAACGGGGAATGCATCATCTGTCCAATTGGTCTCCCCCCAATGCTTTAACATGCCCTTCCAGTTGCAGTATGGCGGGTCAATGCATCTCTTAATACGCTTATCTTGTATTTTGATTCCCCAATGCCCATCTGAGTAATTTCCTTTCTCAGCTTCTCTTCTGTCCCATTCCAATTGTGCTTTCTGCTTTGATGTCAACAGACAAAACTCTTTCAGTTTCTCTGGCATTGAATCATGCACTTTCCACCACCTCCTGTGAGCAACATCACTTGCAAACTCTTGTAAGATATCCACATTCCAGTTACAATCATAGTCCCTGAAGCACAACCATGGCTTATAACCCAAATAATGAAGTACATAAAGAACTGGTGGTTCTTCCTCAAAAAGACGAATTTTCTTCTGCTTTACTACTTCATCATCACCAAACCAAATGTTTCAGGAAGTTCATGTGCTTTGGTATCCGATGCCACCATGTAAAGATTTCATTCAAGTAGCCCTGGTCTCCACCATTATAAGATTCAATTTCATTAATATGATCCATCAAAAGCTGGAATGTGCAATTGGATGGTTCAATCACCATTACACCTGAGTTGAAAAGGGTGCCATTATTGCCTGTTGCTGAGATCTCTGGCATCCCAAACAAAAAGTCAATATTTCTAAGGATAAGCAAATCAGCGTCAATAAAAATGATCTTATCATAATCTGTCAGCTGCCATAGTCTGAACTTGCTGTAATTCCATTCGTTATAAGCATCTTTCTCAGCTTTAGGATTTCTTATTCTCTGGATTGTCCGGATTTTCCAGCCTGCCCATTCTAGTCCGCTCCTGTGGTATTCACTAATTGTTTCGTCAACAAGAATTACAAAATCCCTGGTGGACCCTGCCATGCGGATGCTCTGTGCTGCAGCTATGGCTCCGCAAACATAGACATGATCTGAATGCAGGATTGTAGCATAAGCCTCGCGTTGCCTTTCTCCTCCGTAATCTTGTTCTGTTTCACACAATAAGTAGTCGCTTGTCAATTACTGTCATAAACCAAGAAAATTGTTGTTCAAATTTTATTTTTGTGTAAAATATTATAGTATCCTATTTTCTTAAGAGAAGAAAAAAATAATTGTCAGTGAACTTTGATGTTAATTATCATAATATATCACATTGGTGTTTTTGCCTTCTTTCTTTTCCTGTTTTATATAATATTCCATCTAATTTCTAAATTGCTCCATGCTGTCTGTTTTTAGTGAGATAGCAGAAAAATGAACCTGTTTCTGATTTATAAAATGGTTAGTACATTTACAACGGGATTCTATAGATCTCAGGGAATAGCTGCACAGAGATAAAAAGAACACTGCATTGTACTTACCTTTGGCTCCAAGAGGAAGTGCAAGTTCACATGATCCTATTGGGAGTTGAAGCTTTTCTCTCAGGGAATTCAAGTTTGGTTTATATAACCATGTGTTACCTTCACGTGAAACAAGGTCCTTGCAAGTAAATAAATTTGGTATTGGAGAACACTTTGTAACAAGAAGCAGATGCACTGGATAATTGCCTTTGCAAGAGGCAGCTAAACTAGCTGCAGATATCTGCAAGTGTAGCCGAGCTATATCTCTGGACCAGTTTCCTTCATTTCGGCAAGGAAGTTTTACTGCAATAAGATCAAGTCGCTGTCTTGGCACTTCAAGCTTTGGTAGAGAAGGGCAACTAGGAACTTCATCTTCCTGTTCTTCATCGATCCATTCAGGATACAAGGTGTCCCAAGTGACATTTTTCTCAGCATAGTCCAGGTGCAGAATAGAGTGATTGGCAGTGGGAAGAAACTGTTCCCATTGAGTGATTTCACTCTCATTAAAGTTAAGAAGACCAACTCCTTGAATCTTATTATTTTCAGGTAACTTCTTTAAAGCTCGCAATATTTCATCCCAGTTCATGTCTAAATTTGATATATAGCGAGGATCTGACCCTCCCCATATCCACCTGTTCACAAAATGTGGCCTGCATTAAATAAACTACCAATTAATAGCTGATTATTGTTTCTAAGCTTCCTTTAATATATTCTTTTGTGTTTCATTATTTTCTGACTTCTAATGACTACATTAAAACTAGATATTTGTCTCGATTTCAAAAGACTGTTTACTAATGCTTCAGATGTGCACTGTTTGTTGCGATGATTGACTCGAATCTGAATATTAGGCAGATTATTTATACACGTGAAATCCTGAAGTCAGTGATCACACAATTTCCCCCATTTCTAGTTGAAGAATGTATAATGAGGATAAGAATGTATTTAAATTTATAGTGGAAGACAATAAAGGAAACAGAACTGACCGGGAAACTGTGTGGGATATACTCTTTTTGTGACAAATTGTTGGAGATGAAAGAAATGTCACAACGGTGACAAGTATAATGATGGCAAGGATAATCTTCAAGGGATGGAGTTTGCATTTTGTGCTCTTTCCTGCAGAGATAAATAGGAAAGGCTTTTCTACACTTTTAACTTTGATTCTCTTTAATTTTCTCTTGTACACGTCGTCTCTGTGAAAAAAGTCATTTACATATATATGTTAGTGTAGATAACATGAGTAAAACGAGAAAAAAATATATGAGATAAATAAATAAACACAGAACCTAAAGGATTTCAAAAGATGAGAATGCTTCAAATATATTCTGTAAGAGATAAAACTTCTACAGAAAAGAATCCATAACAAGAATGGTTATTCTGACAATTTCCTCAATATTCTACTACTATTTTAGAAATAATAAAGCTTTTTAAAATTTCTATCCGTGTTCAGAATCTTAATTTTTACCTATAAAATAAAAGGTTAAATGTTCAAAAGGCAATCAAATATTTGATGAAATGGAAACTACATTTCCATAACATTTCATAATCTATCAGATTTCTCCCCCCGCCAAATTTGAAGGGAAATTTATCATTGGGAATAAATCCACAAGATTGAATCTTAAAGTACAAACAACATATATGAAAACAGGATAAAGAAGAAGCTGGGTTCTGCAGCAAATGATAAAGCTTTAGGACTTCCTATAGATCATTCTGGAAAGCTATTTTGCGGCAATAGGATGCTATGCTTAAATTTTCTGTCAAAAATTAATTTCTTAAACTCGATCACGATGAACCAAATGGAGTGATGAAATACGACTCATGCAGTCGATTCTAAAGTTATTGAGAACAAGGCTTAGTTTATTGTTGTTGTGAAATCAATCAAGATGAAAGGGGTAAAACTCGTAGGCCAAAAAAATTCCCTGCATGAAACAATTAAAATTGGATTGAAATGCATAAGACATAAAATCATTTAATACTGTACTCACATTCTTTGTCTGGTTTCCATGGAGCTTCAGAAACAATATATCACTTTGTTCAAAAAAAAATTAAGAAACTTCTGATCTGAAAATTAACATGAAAAAAAAAAAAAAAAACTCATCATTTCAATATCAACCACAAGTCTGAAAAGTCTATATATCATGCTGAAAAAGCAAAATTCAATGAGAAAGGCATTGATAGAGCAAAATATGGAAGATGATCAGTTATACATTCTTATGCTATAAAAAGATGGTAAACAAGTTTAGTGGAAGACCGTTTGAAGATTATCAGAATTGCTCAGAAAGGGATCACTATAATCACTATTCTACACAGTTACATGATTGTCTATGCTTATCAACTTATACAAGTAAAAGATTATCTATAAAAGGTATGCCGGGAAACAGATAGTTTCACGACGATTTAGATGCGTCAATATCTGTATTAAATTTTACCTTTGAAGATGCCTTGTCAATTTTGAACCAGCATAAGAAGAACAGAGAGAGGGAGGGTTGATCTGTATATTTGGAGCTTTCTGTGAATGGTGGAATAAACTGATGTAATATAGCAGGTAGAAAGAAAAGTGTAGGAGGGTCTATATAGCAATGGATAACTTATATTTGAATTTTCCTCCTATATATCCATGGACTAGAACTACACATCTTTGAGGTGTTGAGCTGTAAAAATGATTACAAAAAAAAAAAAAAAACTATATGATCTGCACATCATTTTCAGATGAACAACCATAAAATACATGTTTTTTTAAAGATAAAAATCTTTTGTTTCTTGCTTTGAACATTTAGTTTATAGAGCCATTTATGGATAGTACAGGTTTCCTCTCTATGATTTTATTTTGAATTTATCTACTCTACCAGGTTTTGGATCACAGATTTTGTACAGATTATCTCACATGAGGTGGGTCCCAAGAACCCACCTCATTAAAAAAACCCCCCAAAAATGTTAAAACACCCACCCACCCCCTCTCACCTTGCTGTGCTAGGTCTTTTACCGACCTGGCACAACAGCTCGGTTCTTTTATTTTTTTCTTCATGTTCTATCAATGCTGAAAACAAAAATAATATTACAAAGTTATTCATTTTTTTTTGTAGGTGGTGGTGCAAGATTAACTCTTTAACAACGTTTTTTTTTTTTTTTTTTCCGTTTGTTTAAAAATGTGTACGACTTAGTTTAGTAGAAATTATCCCATTTTTTTATCCGAACCTCGTGCCCGGACGTTCTCTTATGTACTGTTCGCTTTAGGAGAGTATCTACCCTCTTATCCCCCACGTCTTTCTGTCACGCGTCGAAACGTTCTCTTATTTACTATCTGCTTTGGAATGGCATTACCCTCTTATCACTTACGGTCTTTGCATATGAGAAACTTAAGTTGAATTCTGGTACCAATTAGACAACTGTCCAATTGAAAATAGGATTCAACTAGTATGTTATTAGCATGTCATGTCTTACTTACCAAGTAGGGAAATGTAATTATGTAATCATCTTCTTTAGGTTACAGTTAGAAAATTGCCTAAAATGGAAGGTAATATTGTTAATCAGATGGTTTCTTCTAAGTTAACCCCATTTTTAACATATTAACGGTGATCAGGTTTCCTTATGACTGATGTTCTTTTCATATCTTGCTTGTTAAGTTTTCCATATTATCATTTAGTTGCAGTAATGGGTACTCAATTATCAAGTCAAATCCTAATGAATGTCTTCGAAGGTTAATCATTACAATAAACGTTGGTTTTGCACTTTAATGTGTCATTTGTGATATTACAATGTCTTTTGGGCACGTTTGGTTCACCTTGCAAGATGGTCTCTCTCTAGTTTACAGTGTCAATTCAGATGCTATTAGACATGTTATTAGATGTATTATTTTTGCATAATAGTGTACAAAATAATCATATACCCACTCCACTCCACCCCACCCCACTCCACCCCACCCTTACAAAAATGAACTTCTAAGATTTCAATTCTTGACCGGCCAGTAAGTAAATCCCCACAAAAAAAAATAATAATAAAAAAAAATGAAAAGAATCACACTTGGCAATATAACAACTGAGCTTCTTTCAGAAACATACAGAGGGTGGGGTGGGACATCCTTTTATGACTGAGGCCTTGCACCTATCGCCAAGAGTAGTCAGTTACTCCATCCCAATGTATTTGTACTTGTACACAACTACTTCAAAATACATAAATATTTATATGACAAATATAATTATCCCCAGCCATCTTCAAATATATATATAAGAAAATTCTTGATTTGGCCAAGCATTTTGAGGAAATTTTCTTCGATTTCTTTTCGGCCAAAAATCTAATATGATTCCGTTTCTTTAATCTTCATTCACCCAACTTTTAAATCCCCTATTGGATGGACAGGACATTCAATCTTGGGAATTAAGATTTAAACATACTTGCAACAAAATAAATACTAGAAAAGGAAAGAAAAGGGCAATAAGGTTGAGAGAATACTATAAATACGTGACACCGTATGTATTTTGTATTGAAAGCAAAGCAATCCGGACTTTGTATTTTGGCCTTGGCCTTTTTACATTAGAAATCAATTTGATGATAATGTAGGCGTGCCTTGACCGAGTCACTTGTATAGTCAATTCTCAAATTCAATTATGCATTTTTCTTTTTGGGTTAGTTAACTTGCAATGCTATTGGTCACTTTTAAACACAATCATCAACCCTATACTTCTTGTGCTATTATGATTCACTAGGCTACTTTTAAGGGAAATCAAGTCAGTCACCTCATGATTGAAGCAAGAAGCAGGTGCTTACCAACTACAGCCTGATCAAGGGTGTAAAAATTGCGTCAAGTGCCATGCTTTAGACATGGACCAGCCTAGTGGACGTGCGATGGACCTGTGGACTCAGCACGAGCCATGCTAGACCAACCCATATAATTTTAAGTACACTAGTCTAGCCTGGTGCCTCAAAATAGTGTTGCCACCTCAAAAACATGCCACGACGGACCAATTTGTTCCTCGTTTGGCACGCACACCCACACAGATGAGCACACATGCAGTAGCTTAAAACTATAAATGGAGCTAGAAAAGTGCTTAGTCGTGAACGATTCATTCTTTGGGTTTCAAGTTCTAGCACAATGAAGTATCAACAAGCACAATTGTTACTGATATTAACTCCTTGAATCTAGTCAAGCCATACATCACTACCAAAATGCATATGCCAAAAACCTTTAAGCATCTTTGCAATTCTAAATATTTTCTTTTCCTTTCCTTCTGCTAAGTATGCTGCAGCATCTGTCTGTATATAGATGGATTTTGTAGCGCCCCGAGTTCTGTTAACCCGGATTGCCACGTCATCTCCTTTTGCCCTAAATTTCAAAATCAATTTTTGCGGAAATAACCTAATTTTGAAATCACATTTGTAATTGAAGAACTGTATCGACAATAAACTCATAGAAATTTAAAATTTAAATATCTCATTTTAGAAATAGCGGAAATCGTCAAAATGTTATCAATATTCGAATACAAAAAAACTTCAAAGAGATAATAATTTTGATAGTCAAATTTTCTATGCCACCACTGCCGGATCAATCGCGATCGCCTCCGAAATCTGCAAATATTGTTAAAAAAATAGCAGAGTGAGTATTTCGAAGAAATACTCAATAGACTCATCGTCGATAATTAATTTACAGAATAATTGAATACACACTTATGCAATATACATTGTGATATCATCTTTGGTTCATTTTCTTGAAAATCATAGGCTCTTTAAAAACATGGGATGTGGGTACTCTTTCTTTCTTGTGCTGATGAGGCACATAAGTTATGCATAACATTCTTTTCTTATCCCATAAGGGATTCTCTTCTTTCTCATGCAATTAAGCATATAAGTTATGGCAAGCATAACAATATCATATATCTCATATGATAAATTCTCATCTTATGCATTAAAACATATAAATCACGTAATTCACATAAAGCATGCAATTATAATTTAAACTAATTAATGGTGGCGAGTCTACCTCAATATATCGAGTTTGTGAAAATAGTGCGAGAAGTAACTTCAATCTCTTAGTGGTCCGTACGTTTCGTCTAGCCAATAGAAAATAAGTTTGAATCAGTATTTCGAACTTTAAAGTTTTAAAGTGTTGAAATTAAGTTTAAGGACTTAATTGAAATTATTGGAATTGAAATAAATGACTTAAAATGATAAAATAAAGTTTAGGGGCTAAATTGGAAATTTATTAAATCTGAAAATAAAACTTTAAGGGCTAAAATAATAACTTTCATAAGTTTAGGGACTAAATTGTAAATATAATAATACTGAAAATTAAAGCTGAAAACTGAAATAATAACTTTTAATAGTTTAAGGACTAAGCTGTAAATATATTAAAGCTGAAAATAAACTTAAAGGCTGAATTAATAACTTATATAAACTTAAGGACTTAAACTATAAATATAATAAAGCTGGAAATAAAAGTTAAATACTGAAATAATAACATATATAGATTAGGGGCTAAATTAAATAACTTTTAAACTAAAAACGAGAAATTTAAGGGCTGAAATTAAAACACTTAAACTTAAGGGCTAAAATAAAATAATTTAGGGACTGAAATAAATAAACTAAAAACTTTGGAACTTAAATAAATCAATTAACTAAAATTAAAATAACTAAATATATATACTAACCTAACTAAACTAAATAAAACAAAACCAAACAAAACTAATATCAAAACAAAAGGAAAGAAACCTCTCGAGAGAGAGAGAGGAGTCGAGGCAGGGCTTCGCCCCTCCCTTCTTTTTCTTGCTGCCACCACCGACCAGCAAGTTTTCCCAATCACTATCGCGCCTTTAGCGACAGGATAGAGGAAGGGAAGGACGACAATGAGCTTGGGGAAATTGGGGGAGAAGAGATGGAATAAGGCGGGTAGCCATGTAAATTAATTTTTTAGGGGAGTTGGTGGGATCGGAGCTCAGAAGTTACGTGAGAGGCGTTGGTTAAATTGTCAGGAGTGTACAGAAAAAAAAAAAAAAGGTCAAAGTATTCTCCCAAATCAAATTTCCAATCACAAAAGTTATGTTCCAGATTTTCAGCTTTAGATTGAGACCTATTTTTCATATAGAAAACGCTCAAATTGGAAAATTGATATTGTTAGAAGAATTGTAGCCCTTTGATTTACTTTTCTAATTCACTTTAAATCATCTCAATCGAATATTGAGAGAAAAAATTATGATAAAAATACTGAAAACTATATAGTTTTTCGAAAATTCAGGTGGCGAGCACCACCCAAGCCGGCATGCGCCGACCACTTAAAAATCACCTGAGAGCAATTTTCATCACTAGCACGCATGCTTGGAAATACACAATGCCTAGGCGCCATGTAATTTTTATTAGACGAGCCAAATTCTCCTTTTTCGATCAGAACTCCTTCAAAACCCAAATTAGACGAGATTGTAACCTAACTTTCAACTTTTATAAATACATATTTTGGGCATAACATTGGAAACTCTTTGTAGCCTCTTAATACACATTCAGATCATAATATTCATCGAGAACAAGAGGCGAATTTACATCTTTTGGAAGAGACAATCGGACCCTAGCAAGAATTGAATGCCAATTACATCAATAATTTGAAGATTTCAACCTTGGAATTGAAGATCAAGATCTTTTGCATTTTTTCATGATCCGATTGATGATTTTCTATTACTCTTCTTGTAATTTATATAAAATCATGCTAGGTTAGATTCTAATTGTATTAGATGAACTCTATAATTTATTTATTTTAACTCAAGATGAGTAGTTTAGTATTTCTTGCATTTCTTGATTAATTTTGCATTTTCATTGCATTATTTAATTTCTTTATAATCAATTATATAATTAGTTGCTTGTTGTAGTGTCGGGAGTCTCACAATAAGTTTAGAATGCGGAAATGTTAACACACAAGCAATAGATGTTAGAAATAGTAATATCGCGTGTGCAATCATATAGATAATCTGAAATTTAATGCATTCTAATCATTCGAATTTCGTACTAGGAATATACTTGAGCAGTGATTAGAATAAAATCAATTTACCTTGAAAAAGAAAGTTAAATACCCTAACTTTATTGATTATCAAGAACGCATGAATGAAATTAAATTACATAATTGAGAATTGAAATAGATAGCAAGAGATGAACTCTAAATCCAGTACAATCATTCATAGTTTGATACAAACACACTTTTACATATTTTTTTAGCATAATTTAGCATATTCACAATCAATTTATTTTGTTTTACATACTTCGAATTCAATACAAAGTTAGTAAACTTGAATTAGAATTTATTTCCTGTAAGATAATACTCTCAACCCATCAAATATATTATTTGTCAACAATTCCATGCACTTGCAGGATTCGCTCGAACATCCACCTTGAAAGTAATACTAATATTTGGAGGTCTAGTTGCCCTAGAGCGTATCCGAACCCATGCACACACTTGATATATCAAATATAGTTTCACTTTTATCAATTGAGTTGTACCTAGGGGTGACAATTTGGCTCGTCAGCTCGAGTAGCTCGTGGCTCGGCCCGAAAAAAGCCCGAGTCAACCCGGCTCGTGGCGTCTACCGAGCCAAGTTCAAGTAGAGCTTTTTGGGGAGTCAACTCGAGCCTAATCCTTAGCCAGCCTGTGTGGCTCGTCTGGGCCAGCCCATGTTATGAGCCATTTTCAGTCTATGACGAATGGAGCCAAGCCACAAAAAATTGTAAAACTTATACAAAAAATAGAAAGTTGGCAACTGTAGCTGCTTGCCTTGACTGGAAGCCTTGTTAGGCAAACTACGTGCAGCTACACGTAACTTTTTTTACAGTGTTAAATCATGTCAAAATTCAAATTCGAATTTGAAATTTAAATTTGGTTGAAACTGAAATATTTTTTTTTTACTGTAAATATGAGGCAAAATTTTGACAGGGTATTATAAGTTTTTAAACTGATTAGTTTAAAAAAAATACGCAATTTTAAATTTATTTGTTTCAAAAAAATTATACAAGAAATATTTTATTCACGTACAATTTTAATTCCGCCAACATTTTGAAACTGGTCCTAAACTCGAAAAAGGGAGGAGGATATATATATATATATATATATATATATATATATATATATATATATATATATATAATGAGGCGGGTCAGCTCGTTAAGGTCCGAACCGAAAGCTCGGGTTGAGCCTAGATTTTTTGGCAAAGCGGGCCAAAAAAAGCTTGAACAATTTTTACTCGAGTCGAGTCTCAGCTTCAAGTTTCGGCTCGTTGACATCCCTAATTGCACCCATCCACGCCTCGGTATGGTCACAAGAACGTAACGACCACTTTAAAGGTTTTTCATTTCCAAGGTAATTATCTCTAGCCATGGCAGGAAGGTTATCCGGTGAACCATTTACAACTCCCAACGGGAAACCAACCATTGGTGCGATTACTAAGGTTGATTTTAGCAATAATATTAACTCCAAATTCTGGAATCTGGAAAAACAGAGTCAAAATACTTTTAGTACTTATCTCCACTTTGTGTCCAAGCAAAGAAAATCTAGCAAATGCTTTCTTCCCTGAGTTCTTCTGTGTCTCACATTTCTTCTCTCTTCTCCTCTTCTTCTTCTTCTTCTTCTTCTCCACTTTGGTATTAGAGCAAGTCGTATTCCTTTGGCCAAACAAATTCACCAAGTTTTGATAGGTGTTCAAAATTAAAAAATTTACCATCATCCTCCAGAAAGCCCACTCACCTAGCCACTCTCTCCATCCTTCACATTCATAATCACCCTCAACTACACCACCAATCCACCATTAAACGCCTAAATGCAACAACAACAAATATCAATTCTGTTGTCAACAAACTTCGTCATTGTTTTAGTTTATTCCTATTCTTAAAAAAAACGTCGTTCATCGGAACTGTTCACGAGTTACTGTTCATCCAGCGATCGTCGGGAGTCGGGACTGTCCACCGATTAAGTAGAATTTTAGATTTGATTAATTATTTCATTCTTACTCTTAGTTATGTATCTCGTTCATAATTTATTGTGATCAACGCAGTCAAGCTAACACCACGCTGAATACTACGTAATCCTTTTCTAGAAGTTCAAGCAAACTTGTAATTTGCAACAAATCCCTAAATTATTTAGGCTAAATAGGAGAAATGCAGTAAGCTGAAATAAAACAAGTGAACCAGTAACAGGGAAAAGGCAAAGGATAAAGATGACGACACAGACAATTATAAAAAGATCTGATATGATAAGGCTACTAAATGTCTAAAGCGCCCTTGTACTCGCTCTTTCCTGGAAAAATGTAAAACAAAGATAAGAAAACAATGGAAGGCAAAAAGGAAGCCATTTCATCACTATACTTTGAACAAAATTTCAAGTAGAAACTGCTACTCATAAACTAAAGGAGCCTGTGGTTTTTGCTGGTGAGTGGAAACGGGGAATGCATCATCTGTCCAATTGGTCTCCCCCCAATGCTTTAACATGCCCTTCCAGTTGCAGTATGGCGGGTCAATGCATCTCTTAATACGCTTATCTTGTATTTTGATTCCCCAATGCCCATCTGAGTAATTTCCTTTCTCAGCTTCTCTTCTGTCCCATTCCAATTGTGCTTTCTGCTTTGATGTCAACAGACAAAACTCTTTCAGTTTCTCTGGCATTGAATCATGCACTTTCCACCACCTCCTGTGAGCAACATCACTTGCAAACTCTTGTAAGATATCCACATTCCAGTTACAATCATAGTCCCTGAAGCACAACCATGGCTTATAACCCAAATAATGAAGTACATAAAGAACTGGTGGTTCTTCCTCAAAAAGACGAATTTTCTTCTGCTTTACTACTTCATCATCACCAAACCAAAAATGTTTCAGGAAGTTCATGTGCTTTGGTATCCGATGCCACCATGTAAAGATTTCATTCAAGTAGCCCTGGTCTCCACCATTATAAGATTCAATTTCATTAATATGATCCATCAAAAGCTGGAATGTGCAATTGGATGGTTCAATCACCATTACACCTGAGTTGAAAAGGGTGCCATTATTGCCTGTTGCTGAGATCTCTGGCATCCCAAACAAAAAGTCAATATTTCTAAGGATAAGCAAATCAGCGTCAATAAAAATGATCTTATCATAATCTGTCAGCTGCCATAGTCTGAACTTGCTGTAATTCCATTCGTTATAAGCATCTTTCTCAGCTTTAGGATTTCTTATTCTCTGGATTGTCCGGATTTTCCAGCCTGCCCATTCTAGTCCGCTCCTGTGGTATTCACTAATTGTTTCGTCAACAAGAATTACAAAATCCCTGGTGGACCCTGCCATGCGGATGCTCTGTGCTGCAGCTATGGCTCCGCAAACATAGACATGATCTGAATGCAGGATTGTAGCATAAGCCTCGCGTTGCCTTTCTCCTCCGTAATCTTGTTCTGTTTCACACAATAAGTAGTCGCTTGTCAATTACTGTCATAAACCAAGAAAATTGTTGTTCAAATTTTATTTTTGTGTAAAATATTATAGTATCCTATTTTCTTAAGAGAAGAAAAAAATAATTGTCAGTGAACTTTGATGTTAATTATCATAATATATCACATTGGTGTTTTTGCCTTCTTTCTTTTCCTGTTTTATATAATATTCCATCTAATTTCTAAATTGCTCCATGCTGTCTGTTTTTAGTGAGATAGCAGAAAAATGAACCTGTTTCTGATTTATAAAATGGTTAGTACATTTACAACGGGATTCTATAGATCTCAGGGAATAGCTGCACAGAGATAAAAAGAACACTGCATTGTACTTACCTTTGGCTCCAAGAGGAAGTGCAAGTTCACATGATCCTATTGGGAGTTGAAGCTTTTCTCTCAGGGAATTCAAGTTTGGTTTATATAACCATGTGTTACCTTCACGTGAAACAAGGTCCTTGCAAGTAAATAAATTTGGTATTGGAGAACACTTTGTAACAAGAAGCAGATGCACTGGATAATTGCCTTTGCAAGAGGCAGCTAAACTAGCTGCAGATATCTGCAAGTGTAGCCGAGCTATATCTCTGGACCAGTTTCCTTCATTTCGGCAAGGAAGTTTTACTGCAATAAGATCAAGTCGCTGTCTTGGCACTTCAAGCTTTGGTAGAGAAGGGCAACTAGGAACTTCATCTTCCTGTTCTTCATCGATCCATTCAGGATACAAGGTGTCCCAAGTGACATTTTTCTCAGCATAGTCCAGGTGCAGAATAGAGTGATTGGCAGTGGGAAGAAACTGTTCCCATTGAGTGATTTCACTCTCATTAAAGTTAAGAAGACCAACTCCTTGAATCTTATTATTTTCAGGTAACTTCTTTAAAGCTCGCAATATTTCATCCCAGTTCATGTCTAAATTTGATATATAGCGAGGATCTGACCCTCCCCATATCCACCTGTTCACAAAATGTGGCCTGCATTAAATAAACTACCAATTAATAGCTGATTATTGTTTCTAAGCTTCCTTTAATATATTCTTTTGTGTTTCATTATTTTCTGACTTCTAATGACTACATTAAAACTAGATATTTGTCTCGATTTCAAAAGACTGTTTACTAATGCTTCAGATGTGCACTGTTTGTTGCGATGATTGACTCGAATCTGAATATTAGGCAGATTATTTATACACGTGAAATCCTGAAGTCAGTGATCACACAATTTCCCCCATTTCTAGTTGAAGAATGTATAATGAGGATAAGAATGTATTTAAATTTATAGTGGAAGACAATAAAGGAAACAGAACTGACCGGGAAACTGTGTGGGATATACTCTTTTTGTGACAAATTGTTGGAGATGAAAGAAATGTCACAACGGTGACAAGTATAATGATGGCAAGGATAATCTTCAAGGGATGGAGTTTGCATTTTGTGCTCTTTCCTGCAGAGATAAATAGGAAAGGCTTTTCTACACTTTTAACTTTGATTCTCTTTAATTTTCTCTTGTACACGTCGTCTCTGTGAAAAAAGTCATTTACATATATATGTTAGTGTAGATAACATGAGTAAAACGAGAAAAAAATATATGAGATAAATAAATAAACACAGAACCTAAAGGATTTCAAAAGATGAGAATGCTTCAAATATATTCTGTAAGAGATAAAACTTCTACAGAAAAGAATCCATAACAAGAATGGTTATTCTGACAATTTCCTCAATATTCTACTACTATTTTAGAAATAATAAAGCTTTTTAAAATTTCTATCCGTGTTCAGAATCTTAATTTTTACCTATAAAATAAAAGGTTAAATGTTCAAAAGGCAATCAAATATTTGATGAAATGGAAACTACATTTCCATAACATTTCATAATCTATCAGATTTCTCCCCCCGCCAAATTTGAAGGGAAATTTATCATTGGGAATAAATCCACAAGATTGAATCTTAAAGTACAAACAACATATATGAAAACAGGATAAAGAAGAAGCTGGGTTCTGCAGCAAATGATAAAGCTTTAGGACTTCCTATAGATCATTCTGGAAAGCTATTTTGCGGCAATAGGATGCTATGCTTAAATTTTCTGTCAAAAATTAATTTCTTAAACTCGATCACGATGAACCAAATGGAGTGATGAAATACGACTCATGCAGTCGATTCTAAAGTTATTGAGAACAAGGCTTAGTTTATTGTTGTTGTGAAATCAATCAAGATGAAAGGGGTAAAACTCGTAGGCCAAAAAAATTCCCTGCATGAAACAATTAAAATTGGATTGAAATGCATAAGACATAAAATCATTTAATACTGTACTCACATTCTTTGTCTGGTTTCCATGGAGCTTCAGAAACAATATATCACTTTGTTCAAAAAAAAATTAAGAAACTTCTGATCTGAAAATTAACATGAAAAAAAAAAAAAAAAACTCATCATTTCAATATCAACCACAAGTCTGAAAAGTCTATATATCATGCTGAAAAAGCAAAATTCAATGAGAAAGGCATTGATAGAGCAAAATATGGAAGATGATCAGTTATACATTCTTATGCTATAAAAAGATGGTAAACAAGTTTAGTGGAAGACCGTTTGAAGATTATCAGAATTGCTCAGAAAGGGATCACTATAATCACTATTCTACACAGTTACATGATTGTCTATGCTTATCAACTTATACAAGTAAAAGATTATCTATAAAAGGTATGCCGGGAAACAGATAGTTTCACGACGATTTAGATGCGTCAATATCTGTATTAAATTTTACCTTTGAAGATGCCTTGTCAATTTTGAACCAGCATAAGAAGAACAGAGAGAGGGAGGGTTGATCTGTATATTTGGAGCTTTCTGTGAATGGTGGAATAAACTGATGTAATATAGCAGGTAGAAAGAAAAGTGTAGGAGGGTCTATATAGCAATGGATAACTTATATTTGAATTTTCCTCCTATATATCCATGGACTAGAACTACACATCTTTGAGGTGTTGAGCTTTAAAAATGATTACAAAAAAAAAAAAAAAACTATATGATCTGCACATCATTTTCAGATGAACAACCATAAAATACATGTTTTTTTAAAGATAAAAATCTTTTGTTTCTTGCTTTGAACATTTAGTTTATAGAGCCATTTATGGATAGTACAGGTTTCCTCTCTATGATTTTATTTTGAATTTATCTACTCTACCAGGTTTTGGATCACAGATTTTGTACAGATTATCTCACATGAGGTGGGTCCCAAGAACCCACCTCATTAAAAAAACCCCCCAAAAATGTTAAAACACCCACCCACCCCCTCTCACCTTGCTGTGCTAGGTCTTTTACCGACCTGGCACAACAGCTCGGTTCTTTTATTTTTTTCTTCATGTTCTATCAATGCTGAAAACAAAAATAATATTACAAAGTTATTCATTTTTTTTTGTAGGTGGTGGTGCAAGATTAACTCTTTAACAACGTTTTTTTTTTTTTTTTTTCCGTTTGTTTAAACATGTGTACGACTTAGTTTAGTAGAAATTATCCCATTTTTTTATCCGAACCTCGTGCCCGGACGTTCTCTTATGTACTGTTCGCTTTAGGAGAGTATCTACCCTCTTATCCCCCACGTCTTTCTGTCACGCGTCGAAACGTTCTCTTATTTACTATCTGCTTTGGAATGGCATTACCCTCTTATCACTTACGGTCTTTGCATATGAGAAACTTAAGTTGAATTCTGGTACCAATTAGACAACTGTCCAATTGAAAATAGGATTCAACTAGTATGTTATTAGCATGTCATGTCTTACTTACCAAGTAGGG
This sequence comes from Fraxinus excelsior, assembly GCA_019097785.1. Taxonomy (NCBI): domain Eukaryota; kingdom Viridiplantae; phylum Streptophyta; class Magnoliopsida; order Lamiales; family Oleaceae; genus Fraxinus; species Fraxinus excelsior. The sequence goes on from CM032628.1 coordinate 7,499,685, forward strand.
AAATGTAATTATGTAATCATCTTCTTTAGGTTACAGTTAGAAAATTGCCTAAAATGGAAGGTAATATTGTTAATCAGATGGTTTCTTCTAAGTTAACCCCATTTTTAACATATTAACGGTGATCAGGTTTCCTTATGACTGATGTTCTTTTCATATCTTGCTTGTTAAGTTTTCCATATTATCATTTAGTTGCAGTAATGGGTACTCAATTATCAAGTCAAATCCTAATGAATGTCTTCGAAGGTTAATCATTACAATAAACGTTGGTTTTGCACTTTAATGTGTCATTTGTGATATTACAATGTCTTTTGGGCACGTTTGGTTCACCTTGCAAGATGGTCTCTCTCTAGTTTACAGTGTCAATTCAGATGCTATTAGACATGTTATTAGATGTATTATTTTTGCATAATAGTGTACAAAATAATCATATACCCACTCCACTCCACCCCACCCCACTCCACCCCACCCTTACAAAAATGAACTTCTAAGATTTCAATTCTTGACCGGCCAGTAAGTAAATCCCCACAAAAAAAAATAATAATAAAAAAAAATGAAAAGAATCACACTTGGCAATATAACAACTGAGCTTCTTTCAGAAACATACAGAGGGTGGGGTGGGACATCCTTTTATGACTGAGGCCTTGCACCTATCGCCAAGAGTAGTCAGTTACTCCATCCCAATGTATTTGTACTTGTACACAACTACTTCAAAATACATAAATATTTATATGACAAATATAATTATCCCCAGCCATCTTCAAATATATATATAAGAAAATTCTTGATTTGGCCAAGCATTTTGAGGAAATTTTCTTCGATTTCTTTTCGGCCAAAAATCTAATATGATTCCGTTTCTTTAATCTTCATTCACCCAACTTTTAAATCCCCTATTGGATGGACAGGACATTCAATCTTGGGAATTAAGATTTAAACATACTTGCAACAAAATAAATACTAGAAAAGGAAAGAAAAGGGCAATAAGGTTGAGAGAATACTATAAATACGTGACACCGTATGTATTTTGTATTGAAAGCAAAGCAATCCGGACTTTGTATTTTGGCCTTGGCCTTTTTACATTAGAAATCAATTTGATGATAATGTAGGCGTGCCTTGACCGAGTCACTTGTATAGTCAATTCTCAAATTCAATTATGCATTTTTCTTTTTGGGTTAGTTAACTTGCAATGCTATTGGTCACTTTTAAACACAATCATCAACCCTATACTTCTTGTGCTATTATGATTCACTAGGCTACTTTTAAGGGAAATCAAGTCAGTCACCTCATGATTGAAGCAAGAAGCAGGTGCTTACCAACTACAGCCTGATCAAGGGTGTAAAAATTGCGTCAAGTGCCATGCTTTAGACATGGACCAGCCTAGTGGACGTGCGATGGACCTGTGGACTCAGCACGAGCCATGCTAGACCAACCCATATAATTTTAAGTACACTAGTCTAGCCTGGTGCCTCAAAATAGTGTTGCCACCTCAAAAACATGCCACGACGGACCAATTTGTTCCTCGTTTGGCACGCACACCCACACAGATGAGCACACATGCAGTAGCTTAAAACTATAAATGGAGCTAGAAAAGTGCTTAGTCGTGAACGATTCATTCTTTGGGTTTCAAGTTCTAGCACAATGAAGTATCAACAAGCACAATTGTTACTGATATTAACTCCTTGAATCTAGTCAAGCCATACATCACTACCAAAATGCATATGCCAAAACCTTTAAGCATCTTTGCAATTCTAAATATTTTCTTTTCCTTTCCTTCTGCCAAGTATATCTGCAGCATCTGTCTGTATATAGATGGGTTTTGACTTTTGAAAGAATGGGAGACAAACAGGGGCTAAAAATCCAAATCTTCATTATTTTCACTCGCTGCAAATGAGGAAGAAAAAGTTTCACCTTCACGGAATTACAGAAGGCCACATATTAAATAGAAAGATAAAAACAAAACCTTTGTCTTACATTTCAAAATGATTGTATTTTAATTCTCAGCTTCAGAGCTTTTCTCCTCTTTAGGTGGTGCTAATTGTCTCGTAAGTCGAGATCTTGTCCAAGGATCCAGGGGAGTCCTCTGAGAAGGTTGCGGAGTTGGTGGTTTAGATTGTCTAAGTTCATTCTCTCTATCTATAAACCTGCCAAGTGAAACCAAAAGCACCCAAACAGGGAAATATATCACAATGTATTCATAAATATGAGCTGTACCATGGATATATTCAGAAGTGCTATAAAGATTTTCTCTCCATAATTCGTGAAATATGAAACTTCTTATGACTCAATCATTAATATGCAAACAGATGGCAAGCTAGTGCCTCCATACAGGATAAAGAAATAGTTAAACAAAAGACATACTCAATATAGGCCATTGGTGCAGCATCACCAACTCGAATTCGGGTTCGAAGTAATCTCGTGTATCCACCAGCTCTATTTCTGTTAATGAGAAACATACAACTAATATCACAAGGAGAATTTAAAAAAACACTGAAAAGTTAACAGGTTTGAGATTCACTTGTATCGATAAGACAATTCCGTGAATAACTTGTGGAGGACATCATCACCACGTACAAAGGCAGCAGCACGCCTTGCAGCACAGAGAGTACCCTATAGTAATTTTGTATTTGTGAAAAGAAAAGAAGAAAAAAACTAAACAATAAAACAAAATAACTAGGTACATTTCTGTCTTCAGAGAAGAAGCACTACTGGTTTTCCACTATGCTAGAAAGCAAAAAGTAGATTGTTATTTGTCAACTCATCATCATGGAGTTCGAATAGAATCAGACTTTTTCTCTACATTGTTTTCTGGGCTTACATTCTACAGAAAAGTTTGTTGAAACATGCTTTAGTAAACAGATGAAAGTGATAGTTCATAGTCGTATAGAGCACTCCTTTCATACAGGTTGATCAACTAACTTATCAAAGAGGTGTATATTCATTATGTCCATAATAAATTAATTCAAATTTTGATGCAAAAATCATTCTTTTTCCCAAGAATCCAGCAAGGTTTCTATCTATGATTAATTATTTTCTTTGAATTGTTCAATTTTCACCTCGCTCTGTAAAGGATCTTCGTCCAATTCAATCTCCCCATACTTCTTAAACTGATAAAATTTACATCAGAGTACAACCTAATCCCAATAAGGCCTCATAGAGATGCATCTCAAAGAGGAATAGAGAATGAATCTTGTACTCGAGCAGTGCCGGGGAATATACTATGTTCCACATCATGAAACGACATAGCCGATTCATGAATCTCAAAAACATAATATCGTTGTTAACATTACAGAATGACCCTAGTTACACAATTTAATTGCATACAATCAAATTAGATTAGTTTAACGATGAAAGAAATGGATTTCAAAAGATAGAACCAACTCAACTTTATAACTTGTCATCAGAATCTGAATCAATAAACTCATTTAAATCTGAGCAGAAGAAATACACACCTCTTTCCCAAGCTGTACCATATTATCAGCAAGCCTCCGGACTTCCTTCGCCTACAAATAAGATAACACAAAAGGAAAAGGAAAGAAATTAAACATTGCAATTCGTGCAACCAATAATGAAGCCCAAAGTACTAAAAAAGAAATGATAATAGGGAAAATGAAATATATAAAAGCAACCTCTTGATTTGTACATACTTTTTAATAATGCTAAAAAACCACAAAATATGACTTCAGTATCTGCGAAAGATGATCATTTATACAGAAAACGATAATCATTTCCACATAATAGAAAACATTCTTTTATCCTTTTTATCATCTAATTATTTGAGGAAGTAGTGGCAGCCATAAACGAAAATTATTAGAAACTGAAGTACAATTATATTACATTTTTCAATTAAACATCAAAGCTCCGATTGTACAAAGACGCAGATTTTCTTTCAGATGCCCACATCTGATTTTTTAAAAAGTTATTCTCTTCAGGGTATACTCCCAATAAATCGTTATCTTCCTAAAAAATCATAATAATTTCATGTTAGACATAAGACAGCAAATACATTACTAAAAAGATTATATTTTTAATTAAAATATACACTAAAACCCACGTAAAACCCTAAACTCACAAATGGTATTTTAAAACTTAAAAGTAAAAACAACTACCTTAGCAACAGTGGTTTCAATTCGCTCGTGCTTCACCAACTGTGATACCATTGTCCTGTGAACAGAAATTAAAACCTTTAAAAAATAAAAATAAAATAAAAAAACCCAAATAATAGAAGAAAAAAGAAAAGAAAAGAGAAATCATTCGTATTACCTGAGCATAGACATCCGATGACCTGTAGGTCGATTAAGCTTCCTGAATTTCGTCATATTCGGGTGTGTGCGCGAAGCTTAAACTGAAAACACCTACGAATATCTTACGATCTAAAGGCAGGAGTAGTTTCAGATGAGTGGAATTACAGAGGGTACTTTTTAAATTACCCTTGTCAAACGTGTCTTTTGTCAGTTTACCCAATTTTTTTTTACATTCACCACAATAGCCGTCCAAAACTTAAAAGACAAAAATATCCTTAAAATGTTATACAATTACGTAAATGTGGTATTGTTTAAAAGACAAAAATATCCTTTTTAACTTATAAAGAATTCCAAACATTCCCAATTAAATTTAAAAACAAAATCACTTTCTTTGTATATTTACTCCAACACAGATAAAAATTGTTTGATTTTTTATTTGCTTCAAACTTGAAAATAGATAAATTTATCAAACGCTATACAAGAAGATATTATTTACAACAATCAGTGGAATTGGTTTACGTATTTTTAAATTCGCTTCGGTTAAATCAGTAAATTTTTTTAATATTTAAATTTTATTTAGATATAGATATATAAAAAATTTATAATTTTAAATGGATCTAAAATCATTTTTAACAAAAACGAGAAAAAATTTTTATCTACATGTATAATTACAAACAAATTTACGTATGTAAAATGCCAAAACTTAGACGTCCGGGCCCGGACGTCCGGACCCCGACCCGGACGTCTGGGCCCGGACGTCCGGGTCCGGACGTTCGAGTCCGGGCCCGGACGGCCCACTCGTCCGGACGGTTTGGGAAGGGTGTGCTTGACAGCGTTTTTAGGCCATAACTTTCTCTCCTAATATCCGATTAAGGTAATTCAAAATGCGTTGAAAAGCTAACTCAAAGGGCTACAACTTTGCTTCAGATACCATCTTCGAATTCGATTTTTTTCCATGTCAAAAAATGGTCTCAATATGAAGCTAATAATCGGTGCAAAACTTTTCAGTTTGAAAGTTGATATATGATAATGTTTTGGCTATATTTCATCCATTTGACTCATTTCTTCATCCAATTAATCTCCAACACTCTCAAATCTTCATCATAAGGTTAGAAACAAGTTTATAATATTTTCACTTAGTCCCTGAACTATCACTTTCCTTCATATTGGTCTTTTTCGCTCTTTTCTTCTAATTTCCATCGCGTTCGTTCATTGCATCTTAAACCAAAATACAAGTGTACTTAGAACACTTGGAAGCCAATAAATTATGAAAATGCAATTTTTATTGGATTAAAAATGTGATAATTAATTTGGATCTTTATTCTTAGAATCGAGTGACCTTCAGACTCTGAATATGCAAATTGTTCCCTTCAACGACCTCTTACCTTAACGAGATCTTTTCTATTTCAACTTCTTGCCTTCACTGTATCGTTTCCAAGGACAATTCCCTAGATTTGGATTAAATAAAAACTGTATTGGTTGTTAAAATAAGAAGAAGTTTCTTCTTAGATCTATCAAGAATCTATGAGAATGGAAATTTAGAAACTCGTTCTTCTATAAAAGAAATTGAATATTATTGATATTCTGAAATTGGTACAAGAATTATATCAAAAGACAAAAATATTTTGATTTTCTTAGAGTCTGAGAGCTCAAGTATTTTTCTAACTCATTCTGCCTCCATCTTAACCCAAAGACTTCTATTTATACAACTCATGAGGCTCGATTATTGGCCTCTTACATAATTCATTATCTCATACTCCACTAATGAAATTCTATTATTACAACAGTATATTCACTACATAATTGCAGTTCTATAACTCTTTTAGGACTTAATTGATCTTTTCTTAAAATTATAATGGCTTAGTTTACTTTAATCGTTTATTTAATGCTTTATAAATAAATTAAATAAGTAATTTAAAATAAATATTTTAATTGTTTACTTGACATATCATTGTAAAAAAAGAATTTACAATTCATTTCCTTATTTTAATTATTTATATAATACTTAATTATAATTAATAGAATATTAAATAAATAATCGAAATATAAAATTTAAATACACAATTCAAAGAAACAATTTATTTTATTTATTTAATTATTTTATTATTTGTTTATATAATATTTAAATATAATTAAATTTATTATCTTAATTGTTAATTGATTAATTCATTATTTCCTAATTTAATTTTTAATTGAATAATAAATTATTTATCGTTTATGTAATAGTTTATTGAAATTAATAGTTTATTAAATAAAAATCGAATATTTACTATTTTATTATTTATAACTAAATAATATTTTAGTATTTATAACTAAATAATATTTAATTATTTATTTTTTTAATTGTTAATTGATTAATAAATTATTTATCGTTTATGTAATAGTTTATTGAAATTAATAGATTATTAAATAAACAATCGACTATTTACTATTTTATTATTTATAACTAAATAATAATTTAGTATTTATTATTTTAATTGTTAATTAATTATCTCATTATTTCTTATTTTAATTGTTAATTGAATATTTTATATAATATTTAATTATAATTAATATAATATTAAATAAACAATTGAATATTGAATATTTTTTTATTTACAACTAAATAAAATTTTATTATTTTATTTTAATTTTTAATTGAATATTTCATTATTTATTATTTTAATTGTTAATTGAATATTAAATATTAATATTTAATTATACTTAATAGAATATTAAATAAATACTTGAAAAATAAAATTTAAACAAACAATTCAAAGAAACAATTTATTTTGTTTATTTATTATTTATAAATATTTTACTTTGAAATAAATTATTTCTTGTAACTAAATAGTAATCAAACTATTAAAATGAACAAATTAAATAAACTATTAAAATAAATAATTTATTTTAATTGTTCATTTAATATTTTATAAACAATTTCAATAAGTAATTTAAAATAAATATTTTACTTGTTCACTTAATATTTCGTTGTAAAAGAAAAATTTATAATTAAATTTCTTATTTTAATTGTTTATATAATATTTAATTATTATTAATAAAATATTAAACAAACAATCAAAATATAAAATTTAACTAAACAATTTATTTTGTTTATTTAATATTTTATTATTCGTGATTAAATAATATTTCATTTTTAAATAAACTCTTTTTTTATAACTAAAAATTAGACAAACTATTAAAATATACAAATTAAATAAAAAATTGAATGAAATCATTTATTTAATTGTTCATTTTTATTCTTTGTACACAAATTAAATAAGTAATTTAAAATAAAAATTTTAATTGTTTACTTAATATTTCATTGTAAAAAAATAAATTATAATTGTTTATAAATATTAATTATAATTAATAGAATATTAAATAAATAAACGAATATTTAATAATTTATTATATTTTACAAACTCTTTTTTCGTGAATTTTTCAAGTTGTTTACAAAATAAATTTAATTTTTTATTTAAATTAAATATTAAATAAATAATTAAAAATTCACGACAAAATTAAACTATAATTAATATTAAATAATAAAATTAGAAATTAATTTTAAATAAAATATGTAGTATATATAATATTTATATAAAATAATATGAAAAAAAAAAAGGAAAAAAAAAACCATCTGAACCCAGATGGGCATTTGGGCCCCCAGAGTGCCCCCATCTGGCATCTGGGGGCCCCGATGCCCAGAGTCTGGGAGCCCCCAAGTGCCCCCAGACTTTGGGGCCCAGAGTCTGGGCCCCCAGACTCTGGGGGCTCTGGGCCCCCAGACTCTGGGGGCATCTGGGCCCAGATGCCCACAGTGCCCCCAGACTCTGGGGGCATCCGCTACCTGGGCCCAGACGCAAATAGGGGAGTCGTCTTCCTTATGCAGAATCGTCGGAAAATGCCATTTTCAACGATCTCCACCTTCCAAAACTCACCCAAATCACATTTCATCCTTAATAAAATATCTACAACAATTTCTTCAAAGATAATCAACAAAAATTTGAAAACTTGTTTTATTTATTTAATGATTTCAATCATGCTTTGTAATCAAATTACTGAATTTTTGTCGGTTTTTTGGTCGTCAATCTTGCTCCTCATTGGTGAATATTTTTTTTCTCCTCTTCCAAGTCACGTGTGAGGGTAAAAATGGGAAAATGCTTGACTTTTAAGTTTCATTAGTTTTTTCCTTTTTTTAAAAAAAAAAATACTGGTCAACGGCTATTTTGGAAAATGGGCCGGGTCACCCGGGTATTTTCAACTATTTCCTCGGAATTACAGCGAGTCTAATGACCCAATAGATACTCTTTTGGGCTCAGTGTGTTAGTTAAGAGTGGCCCAATATTTTATTTTCCTCGGGCCACATATTGAGTAGGCCCAGTTTTAGATATCAATTCATCTGAAAATTTCATATTTTCGTAAATGTCGTTAATCCACTTGGCGAAGGAATTATGCGTGTGTATATAATTCTTCGTTGTATGTTAACATTTTATGGCATGTTTTGCACGATATATTGGACCCCACAAAAGAAGTAAAATAAACTAAAATTTGTGAATATTTTATGTCCATTCCTATCTAAATTGTGTGTGACAAACACAGTCTTAAATGTTTTTTCCACCGTATACAGAATACAAAAGTGGCTTTATGTAGTTTTTCAATGTTATCATTGATAGTGGGTTATAAACAACTCAGATACTTTAATTTTCCTTAGACAAGCATACAGACAAATACTTCTTAAAATGTTTTCTTCTTTTTATTTTGTGCTAACTATTTTCAAATGATATCAGAGTTGTACACAATATCATTTTCCAGCCTCATATTCATTTTTTTTTTCACCATGTCTGATGAAGGTTTTGCCACCAACATCACACCATCATCATCATTACCACCTATCAAATCAGACTCTTATACCATTCATTACTCAGAAGCCCCTCTACCATTCTTGTTACACCTCTATTGATAGGAGGCAATTATGGATCATGGAGTCCTGTAGTAAAAATGATACTTCGTGCAAAAAGCAAACTTAATTTTGTTGATGGGTCACTCCCGATCTAAAGGAGAAAGTTGATGTTTCCAACTGGGAACATTGTAATGATTTGGTTAGAAATTAGATTCTTAATTATGTCTCATCTTAGATCCATCTAAGTGTCTTGTATGTTGAAACTGTAGCACAAATTTGGATGAATTTGAAGGATCTTTTCTTCAATCAAACACTCTTAAAATCTATCAATTAAAACAATCAATTTTCTTTCCTCAAGCAGGAAGGCATGTTTGTTTCATTATATTTTACACAACTTAAATCTATATGGGAAGAACTCAATTTCGTTATCTCTCTCTCGAAGTATATGTGGTAATGTTAAAAACATTGTTGATCAATAAAATAAAGATCGTGCCATGGAGTTTCTTTAAGGACTCCATGATCATTTTCAGTTATTCGCAATCAAATTCTCTTGATGGAGTCATTTCCTTCAAATCATCGTGTCTAAACTTTGGTACGTTAAGGAGAAAAACAACAAGAAATATTCGAACAATTTCTACAATTGATTCGAAAGTGCTTCAAGTGTCTAAACCACCATTTTAGCCTTCTAGAAAGCGCCAACATCCTTTTTGTGAAATAAGCAGGTAAAAAAATCAAGCACGTCGCCATCTACTTTCACTACTTTTGCTAACAACTGAACAATACAACAAGCTTCTTGCACTTCTGGCCGAAGAGGAATATGATGGATCATTAGTCAATTTGGCAGGTACAACCTATTACTTGTCTATCCTCCAATTGAATTTTTAATTCATGTGCTTCTAATCATATATGTACATCTCTTTCATTTTTTCTTCATATTCTATCGTTTATATAAGTGTATCAGTTCAATTGTTTGATGGTTCTCAAGCGCATGTGACACACATAGGCACGGTTCATTTTTCGTCATCACTTACTCGTATGAATGTATTTCATATTCTGTCATTTAAATCCAATTTATTATCTACATCACAATTAACGAAGCCGATAAATTGTGATGTAATTTTTTCATCCTCTAAATGTACATTTCAGAATCGAGTAACGAAGAAGAAGATTGGTCTCGGTAGTGCTCAAAATGGTCATTTTTTTAATCTAAATGCAGATTTACATTTTAATTTTGCTCTTCTTTCCAGCATTGTAATAAATTTGACCTGTGACATTCTTGCTTTCGTCATCCTTCTAGGTCTCGTTTTGATTTCACCGTTACAAATTCTCCAATTATTATTGCAAATAAAGATTTTATTTGTGATGTATTTTCACACGATAAATAATCGTGTCTTTCTTTTTCTCAAAGTACATTTTGTCCTTTTCATTACTTTGAATTAATTCGTGTTAACATATGGGGTCTTTCTTTATACATTTTATTTGTGATGTATTTTTACACAATCACGCTTCTTTTTAACTATTGTTGGTGATTATTCAAGGTGTACTTGGATTTATTAATGACTTTCAACAAGTAATTCATTTTTCAAATTTAATCAATAGTCAATTCAACATAAAAATCGCTGAAATGAACTCTGGTATTGGGGATATTTTTCTTCCTCAACTTTAAACCATTCATCTAGACAAGTGGATGCAAAACTTCAAACCATTCATTCAGGCTCAAGTGGTGCAAAACTTCAACAGTCTCGGAGTCATGATCTTGGGAGGGTTGAGCATGAGAAACGCAAGGTTCGACCAAATTACACCTAGAGGGGGAGTGATTAGATGTAAATGCGGAATTATCAATTAAATTAAATTGCAACAAGTCACAAGTTAATTATGTTTAGGTGATTATTCATACAATTCAATTTAGCCTATCTTTGAATACCACAGTTAAATCAAAACAATAAAAAGCAGTAAATAACACCAGAATTGTTCACGGAGAAACTCAACGTGGGAAAAACTCTGGGCACTTCGTCAGTCAAAGATCCACTATAAACTGTCAATTAACTTACAGACCACCAGCAAAGTTGACGACACAAGATTTTTGATCTCCTGTCTGAAGTACGAAGTGGCCCTCCTGAAATGTGCACACGAACACCAATCCCGGCTCTTCTTTGTAAAGCAATCGTCCTGGAATGAGCACACGAACTCCAATCTTGACTCTTTACGCAGTTTATCTCATGTAGATCTTCCCCAAATGACTCCTCGTTCTTTAGATCTTCCTTGATCCTTAATGCAACACAGTTGACGAGACAATCTTGCAGCAGATCCAAACGAAAAAAATAATTCAGTGTTTGATTTGGCTCTTTAATGTTTTCACAATGTATGGTGCATAAACAATGGAGGGTTTGAACGTTTGGTACGATGAAGCATGAATTCTATCTGGAATGTAATGTGTTCAACCTCTCTATAGCAGAAGATGCGGCGCCAGTATTTATATGTTGGACGAAACATATTGTATGGGCCAAGTAAAATTCTCGAAAAATGAAAATTAGGTATGGCCATAAAAACGTTGCTCGAGCGAGAAGGATACTTCACTCGAGCGAAGGGTTTGTCGCTCGAGCGACAGTGGGGCGAAGGTAGAGCAAGACAGTCTCTTATTCCTCTGCTCGAGCAGCACTCCGGCGAGCAGTTAGCGAAAAAATTGGCGTGAATCCTTCTTGTTCCAAACATTAGACCCCGAACCCTACGCTATTCTACCAACTATGAAACTTTACAATTCAATCCCTAAACTATTATAATTGTTCAAGTTGGTCTTTTTGTTAACAGAATCGCCAATACAAAATATAAAACTAATAAACTCTCTCTTTGACATTCTGTGACAAAATACAATACAAAACACAACATATCCAACACTACTCAAGTCCAACTGAATCAACTGAATGCAGCTTCAACTTTGTTAATCCTATATCCTGAAATCAAAACTCACATACCAATGTAAAAGCTCGTGATACAAGAAATAAACAATAAAGTACTTAGAAGCATAATCAGTGAAATAAGCAAGCTAGTTTGAGATGTAGTATTATTGTTGACCAAAACACCATAACCACATTAATACCACAAAACACCAAGAAAAAGACTCAAACAGCCATGCATGAAATGCAACACAATTGCAATGCACATGCTCCCCCTCAGTGCATGATATGTAATGCAAGTGTAATGCAACTACTGCAAATAAGAGTTAAAGCAATATGAAATGTATATATGTCTCTCCCCATCGACCAATCAAGACATATGACATAACAATAATGATCAGTGTACATGTAAATCAAGTCAAATGTCAACATGTATCTATGTCTTTCCCCAACGACCCCTAAATAGACAAAGACATATGCAAAAGATCAATACCGAGGAAACAACATAATATGTCTATACAGTATCTATGTCTCACCCCCATGACACCTAAAAAGACAAAGATATGTATCAAGCTGCTCTAAACAATCATATGTGTATGATGATATGTGTTTGATATCTCCCCCTTACTCGAAAAATCTCTCCCCATTTTTGTCACAAATGGCAAAGGAACGGAGCAAACATCATATAACAACTCAACAATGTAGGTGTAAACAATTACAAGTATATGCAGTGAACAATAAACTTTCCCACTACACCAACTGAAGTTACTCGTGGAGTAAATGATATAAGTGACTCATATGTGTTAAGTGTCACCAATCCTCTGGCAGTGAGACTTCAACCTTAATTTTTGTGAGAAATGACATGCTAAGCATCACTGCTAATAGGACTATTCCTCTACTTATGAAAGTCAAACTTGAAAGCACATTAGGACCTACAAATGAAAGCTCATTTCAATTAAAGAATTTTTTTTCTCCCCCTGACTTACAGTATAAACATTTTTTCATTCTTCACTACTTGTAACAAGCATGTTTAAATGGATTTTTCAATCTTAAGTGCAAGCTGCTTTCCATTAAGCGACTAACATGACCCGTGTAACGAGCTTTAAGTCGGTTAACCCAAGCCAGATGACCATAAGCATCAGGTTGTGGAAAACCCCGCGGGCATAATTACTCGAGTTAAGTAAGCTTCGAAAAGTAGCATTAAGATATTGAGCCCCTCTAAATTATCACTTTTCATACATTACACATGCATGGGTAATATCAAGTTTAGGTCTAATAAAATGGTTAATTCATGTTCAAAGTCACCCTACTAACATGCGACTGCTATCCCAAATCTCACACACGCGGTAGAGTCCCACTATCAAAGTCATAGTGTGTGCAGTGCAGATGGTATATGAAGTGACCTATATTAAATACTCCACAAGTATCCTAAGCTAGCAATGTAAATTCTGTTACAGTACACCAAATAAACTCATTCTTGATTAAAACCAACAAAATCAATTGTTATGTGTATCAGGCTGTAAAACTAATTGACAAACAATTTTTTTTTTTCGTATAGAAACATGAATACAACACGCACTCAAGAAAAAAAAATACACAAAACACAAAATAAAAAAACAAATAAATAAAATATGATGCATACATATCACAATTAGCAATTCGTAGTAGCACACTTGCATGCACCAAATAACATCACTCAGTGAGGAACACAAATACCAATAGTTGTACGAAGAGACTCAAATCGAAGACCATCCAATGGTTTAGTAAATATATCCGCTAATTGGTTTTCACTTTTCAGTGGAAACATATGCAAGAGTCACAATTTGAGTTTCCACAAGCTCTCGAATGAAATGATGTCTAATGTCAATGTGTTTAGTTCGAGAGTGTTGAACATGATTTTAGAAATATTAATTGTACTTATGTTATCACAAAATACAGTCATCGTACCCTGTTCAATCCTATAATCACCCAACATCTGCTTCATCCAAAACAGTTGAGTACAACAATTACTAGCAGCAATGTACTCCGCCTCGGCAGTGGACAATGAGATAGAATCTTGTTACTTACCCATCCAAGCTACGAGGTTAGCACCAATATAAAAATAACCACCCGAGGTACTCTTTCTATCATAGGCATTACTAGCCCAATCGGCGTCGAAATATCCAGCAAGATCAAGAGTAGAATCTCTAGAGTACAAAATATCATAATCAATCGTATCATTGACATATCTAATAATATGTTGTACATCACTCAGGTGAGACTCCTTAGGATCAACCTGAAAACGTGCACAGACTCTTATACTAAATGCAATGTCAGGTATACTAGCAGTAAGATAAAGAATACTATCTATCACGCTCTTGTAAAGTGTTTGATCAACACTCTTACCTGTAGGATCTAGACCTAACCTGATACTGGTGCTCATAGGGGTTCTAGTGTGTTTCTTATTGTTCAGTCCAAATAGCTTCACAAGATTCTTGGCATACTTTGATTGAGAAATTAATAACCCCTCATCAGTCTGCTTGACTTGAAGACCAAGAAAGAATGTTAATTCTCCAATCATGCTCATCTCAAATTCTTGTTTCATACATTCTGCAAACTCATGAGCAAGTGAATCAACGAGAGAATCAAGGATGATGTCATTCACATAGATCTAAGCTATGGTAATGGTGTCTTCAACACGTCTTATGAACAAAGTTCTGTCAGCACCACCTCTCATGAAGCCATGTTCTAGGAAGTATGCAGTAAGCCAATCATACCAAGCTCTTGAAGCTTGTTTCAACCCATACAAGGCTTTATTCAGCCTATACATATAGTGCGGGTATTTAGGATCAACAAACTCTTTAGGTTGTTCTACTTAAGCTTTCTCCTGAAGAACACCATTCGGGAACGCACTCTTGACATCCATTTGATACACTTTAAAGCCCAAAGTATAGGCAACTGTCAGAAGAATTCTAATAGATTCAAGCCTAGCTACAAGGGCAAATGTTTCATCAAAATCAACACCTTCAACCTGAGTGTACCCCTGGGCAACCAACCTAGCCTTAATGTAATGGTACATTGATCATCAGTTTTATTCTTGAATATCCACTTGGTATCGATAACATTGTAATCATCAGGCCTAGGCGCTAAATCTCAAACTCTATTTCTAACAAACTGATTTAACTTTTCATGCATTACATTCACCCAGCATTCATCCTTAAGGGATTCCTCAACCTTCTTTGGTTCAATCGAAGACATATAGCTTGCATAAGAAAGGTTGTTCAGAACCCTTCTGCGAAGTCTCATACATTCTTCGATCTCTCCAATCACATTGTCTTTAGGATGATTCAATCTCACTCTAGACGAAGGCTCTTTAGGTGGTTTAGCTTCATTATCAGATGTAGTATCCTTAGTAGAAACTACCAGCTTATTAGATGTTCGTAGGGGATCATGAACTGAAGCTTCCTTAGGTTCAGTTACCTTAGTTGGTTCAACATTCAACTGTTCCAACTCAACATAATCTCCACCAGTCTCCCCCTACGACAAACATCATCAACCACCACATTCATAGATTCCATCACACCTCGTGTACGATTGTTGTACACCCGATAAGTCTGGCTATTCTTGGAATACCCTAAGAATATACCTTAATCACTCTTTGATTCAAACTTTCCTAAATTCTCCCTATCTCTCAGAATGTAGTACTTGCTACCAAACACACGAAAGTACTTGACTGTGGGCTGTTACTTTTCCAGATCTCATAGGGTGCCATGTTAGTCTTAGGTCTGAGATAAACTCTATTGATAATGTGACATGCAGTATTGACAGCTTCTCTCCAGAAATGTATAGCTAGATCTTCACCATGAAGCATAACTCTCGTCATTTCTTGAAGCACACGATTTTTTCTCTTAACTACACTGTTTTGTTGTGGAGTGATCGGCGAGGAGAACTCATGCTAAATCCCCTCCTCCAAACAAAAATTTTCAAGATTTGAGTTTTCAAACCCTTTACCATGATCACTGAGAATTCTAGAAACAGAATAACCCTTCTCATTTCTAAGTCTTTTGCACAACGTGATGACAAGACTGACCACTTCTGTTTTGTCTCTCAACAACTCAATCCACGTGAAGCGAGAAAAGTCATCCACCACAACCAAAATATACCTTTTACCACCAAGACTTTTAGTCCTTAATGGTCCCATAAGATCCATATGAAACAATTCAAGGGGCTTGTTTGTCAAGATCTTAGAAGTCTTCTTGTGAGGTACCCTAAGCTGCTTACTTTGTTAACATGGACCACACACAGTGGTATCAGTAATATCCAGCTTAGGCAGACCATTACAATCTCATCATTGGCCAGTTTAGACAGACTGACATGATTCATATGACCCAGTCTTTGATGCCACAACTCAATGATGTCTATCTTGGCACTGCTGCAGAGATAGTTTGAGTTATGCAAGACTTTGTAACAATTTTCAGATGTTCTTACACCTTCAAGAACAATGTTGCCTGTCAAGTCATACACAGAACACCTTTTCTGAACAAAGGTTACCTCAAAATCAGTATCACAAATTTGACTAATGCTCAACAAGTTGGACTTGGACTTTAAACCTTTCACATACAGCACATCCGAGATGGTAGGTAGTCCAGCTATACTCACAACTCATTTGCTAAGAATTGGTGCGATGGCTCTATCCCCAAAGGTAACTACATCGCCATTCCATTCATCAAGAGACGAGAAGAGGGCTTTATTACCACACATGTGTCTTGAGCATACAATGTCAAGGTACTACATGGAATAGTTTTGAGCTTTAAAGGCAAGGTGAGCAACACGACAATTTAGCCCATCTCCAGTTTGTTCTCTCTCACCCTTCCTTTCCCTTGTCTCAATCTCAGAGTCAGATACAAGGTCAGAAATCAAGGTGAATGCCATATAACCATGATCATCCCCCAACAATGAACTACTCATCTAAACAATCAAAATATGGGTCAGGACACGAGATTAGGCTCTGATAGCAATTGAGAAAAGCAAGGTTCGACCCAATTACACCTAGATGGGGTGATTAGGTGTAAATGCGGAATTATCAATTAAATTAAATTGCAACAAGTCACAAGTTAATTATGTCTAGGTGATTATTCATATAATTCAATTTAACATGTCTTTGAATACCACGGTTAAATCAAAACAATAAAAAATAGTAAAACAACACCATAATTGTTCACGGAGAAACCCAACGTGAGAAAAATTTCGGGCACTTTGCCAGTCAAAGATCCACTATAAACTGTCAATTAACTTACAGACCACCAACAAAGTTGACGATACAAGCTTTCTGATCTCCTATCTGAAGTACGAAGCAGCCCTCCTGGAATGTGCACACGAACACCAATCCTGGCTCTTCTTTGTAAAGCAGTCCTCCTAGAATGAGCACACGAACTCCAATCCTGACTCTTTACGCAGTTTATCTCATGTAGATCTTCCCCAAAGAACTCATCATTCTTTAGTTCTTCTTTGATCCTTAATGCAACACAGTTGACGAGACAATCTTGTAGCAAATCCAAACGAAGAAAATAATTTAGTGTTTGATTTGACTCTTTGATGTTTTCACAATGTATAGTGCATAAACAATGGAGGGTTTGAACTTTTGGTATGATGAAGCATGAATTCTATCTGGAATGTAATATATTCAACCTCTCTACAGCAGAAGACGCGGCACCAATATTTATGTGTTGGACGAAACAAGTTGTATGGGCCAAGTAAAATTCTCGGAAAAGAAAAATTAGGTCTGGCCATAAAAACGTCGCTCGAGCGAGAAGGATACTTTGTTCGAGCGAAAGGTCTGTCGTTCGAGCAATAGTGGGGCGAAGGTCAAGTAAGACAGTCTCTGATTCATCCACTCGAGCAGCACTTCGGCGAGCAGCTAGCGAAAAATCGACGTAAATCCTTCTTGTTCTAAACATTGGACCCCGAACCCTACGCTATTCTACCAACTATGAAACTTTACAATTCAGTCCCTAAACTATTATAATTGTTCAAGTTGGTCATTTTGTTCACAGAATTGCCAATAAAAAAATATAAAACTAATAGAGCACATTGCGATGTCATCACATAGACTTGTTGTTTGAGTTTCATGTGCAGGAGACACTGGTGGAGTTGGGCTGTCATTCATACTTAACAAAGAACTGTCTAGGGGAGATATGGCTGCAACTAGCCCTTGGGAGAGTAAAGTATCCATTGAAACATCATGAGGCACCAAACTCGGCAGCAAAGTGAATGAAAAATATGTGTCATTAGCTTCAGTAGACAACATCTGCGAGTCAACTTGCTAAAAAGGTAAGGTAAGCCATGAGTCAAAAATGCTAATCCAAATTCTAATGTGCTCATGTAACTTCTGAAATGGAAAATTGGTTTCATTGAAGACTACATGTTGATAGATAAACATCTTTTGACTAGATAGATGAAAGCATTTGTATCCTTTGTGCTTGTCACTATGTGCCACAAAACACAAGGTACAAATTTAGGATTAAATTTGTTTATGTTTGTATCCAAGTATATAAAAAAAAAATTGGAACCAAATACTCACAAGAAAGAGTAAGAAGGGTGAACGCCATGCAACTTAAATTAAGGAGTATCAAAATTAATAGCAAAATATGGAAGTCGATTTAGTAAAAGGACCGTAGTTGTAAAATCTTGTAACCATAAGTATAAAGGTGCACCACAATCAAATAGCATGGTCATACCAAGCTCATAGATTAGATGCACAACCATACTTGTTTGTTCTAAAGTACAAGGACAAGAAATTTGATGGACTATTCTCTGCACTTGGAAATGAGAGATGATCCTTGAATTAACAAATTCACCACCTCCATCAGAATCAAATATTTTTATTTTATATCAAATTGTCGTGCTACATAATTCTCAAAAGGCAAATAAGCATCGATAAAATCAGACTTAGTTTTGAGAGGTAATATCCAAGAATAATGCGAGAAATCATCTACCAGACAAACATAATTGTGAAATTTTCCAAGAGATAAAAAAAGGTGTTGGACCCCACGAATTACAATGAACTTTATTAAAAATAGCTGAGCTAGAGTTTTGAGAATATTGAAAAAGCATTTTGCTCAATTTGCCTAACTGACAACTGTTACAAATAAATTGTAATTTGTGAAACTCATTCAACTTGAATCAAGCTCTTATTCTTAAGTAATTGAAGAGAGGATGCTTGAGATGTCCTAGTTGTTGATGTCATACTTCTACAATGCTTGATCTAAATCGATTTGAGTAATGCATTCATGAGGACTGGAAAAGTACATACAAATCACCCCTACATTTTCGTGTCATCACTCTCTAACCTGTCTCTCGTTCCTTAAATACAAAAATCCACATTAGAAAATTCACAATTTAAGGGATATTGATAAGCGAGTTGACTGCTAGAGAGTAATTTTTTTTGCTAAATGGGAAGCACAAAGAACATTATGGAGAGTGAGGATAGCAACGTTAGTTTTAACTTTTAATACATGAATCATTGTTAAAAAAACACGGGTCGTGGGTCGCCCATGTGGGATGACCTGACCCACAAATTATAAAAAGGGTTGGAATGAGTGATTTGAATTTGAAGTTCAAACATGCAACTCCATATAACCACCCTTAACTCCATATAACTTCCAATGATTGTGCATTGAAAAATAGAGGAAAAAAGATGGCATAAAAAAATAAAGGGAAAATTCGTATGGAAATTTACACCAAAATTGGAAAGTCCTTGAACCATATTTTGGACATGAAATCTCACAAAGATTAACATTTAGATTGTGGATAATAATTCCCTTCCATTGTGTCTAGATTGAGACCATTGGAGAACAAGAAATGCAGATTGTTGAAGTTTTAGAATGCAATGTGATTCAACTATCAAAAGATCTTGAAATTCATCATTTCAAGTTTCTTTACCCGAAATTCATGTTAAAGAATGCGGCGTATTCTTACATTGGTATTAGAGTCGTAAAAGTTGTTTCATTTGCATACTATCTTGCTGCAAATGGAATTTTTATGTTGAAAAATGCATTTATGTCATTATTGTTAAAACTTGAAGTATTGTTAATAGCATGTAATGAAATATGCAACATAAATTCACAAAAAATTTACAGCATATTCCTTATATGATGTAGATCATATCTGCAAAGTTTGGAAATTTTTGATTTTATAAATTTGGAGAAAAACGAAATCCTAGATAAAATTGCAGAAACTTTAAATATTTATTGCCATCTGCTCGTTCATCTTCATGCAGTAAGATTAGTAAGGTTAAAAATATCTTCTCATAAGCTTTCCGCCATATAAAGAACTCAAATTTTGGACTTAAAATGAAAAAGTTATGAGGATTCGAAATTTTGGATGAAAATCTGATTTTTTTGCATTAAAATCGATAAAACTCGAAACTTAATCACATGATAACTTCTTTCACACTGTGTTTCATGATAACCATTTGGTATGATTTGATATATCTTCTCGATACATTTCCAATGGTATATAGAACATATTTTTTAGCATTGAATTGAAGAAGTTATGGGCTTCCGAAGTTTTGATGAAAATCTGAAAAAAAAAATGGCAGAAACCTAAACTGTTGTCGTGAAGGTGAATGATTCCAAATTCCACTATGGCCAATTTAAGAGTTGTATACCATGCTCTTGGGGCCTGTTTTAGACCATAAATAGCATTTCGTAGCCTGCACACATGATTTGGTTTATTAACATCTTTAAACTTTGGTGGTTGGACCATATATACTGTCTCACTTAACTGGCCATGCAGAAATGCATTATTAATGTCCAATTGTCTCAAGGACCACCCCTTCATTATAGCTACAGTCAGGACAGCTCTAATAGTTGCAGTTTTAACAACCAGGCTAAATGTTTCTTTGTAGTCCACCCCTTCACGTTGATCAAACCCTTTTGCAACAAGCCTCGCTTTAAAGCGATCAACCGACCCATCTGATTTTTTCTTCACCCGAAACACCCATTTACACCCCCACAGGATTACAGTTCTTAGGTGGGGAAACCAATTCCCATGTTCCATGACGCATCAGTGCAGCAAGTTCTTCGGACATAGCTTGTCTAAAATGAGGTTCACGGAGTGCTTGTCCCACACACGTAGGTTCAATGGGTGATGAAATAGGATGTTTGGTTATGAAATTGAACTGTTTAGGTTTGTGAATGTTGTTCATTGACCATGTCATCATTGGGTGGGTTCGAATAGGGTTTTGCAAGGCGGGTTCAATTTGTGGTTCAACATGTGCGATTTCAGTTTGAGTAGCTTAAGTTATGTGTGAATCTGAGTGAGTAGATATATTTTCATGATATTGAAATTCACGTGCTCAATTTTTTTGAGTCTTAATCAGATCTAATCGCTCGTTGGAGTTTAACGGGCTCTAATACCATATTAAGATTTGGGGTTTCATCTTAAAAGGTCAACCGTATTAAGAGGAGTATCCTAAATTCTTATAAATTGGTCTATGTTTTCATCTTTATTCAATGTGAAATTTTATTCCTTAACAAGTACCAGTAGATCTTAGTAGTATGACCCATTACACCACAATATTGGCAGCACTCATTACGGTACACATCCATCTATGATGGAGTCATGCGACATTGGTCGGGAGAAGGTGGTCATCGAGACATGGAGACCTGATTGTTTTTATTCTGTGAAGGCTGGTGATTATAAGTTATATGTTGTATAGTTGGATGTGTTGTGACTAGAATTATGAGCTTGAAATTCGCGACCATTGGAGGTGAATTAATTTTGAGATCCTCGGTTGGAAAATGATATTTGCGATGGCATTTTTATGTCCGTCGAATGCTAGTTGATGAGTCGATGTGTCGGTGCTAAACTAATTTTGACGTTGTTCATATCCTTGCAGAAGTGACACCAATTCCATGTAGGCTGGGCATGGAGGCTTCAACATAGTTGTAGTAAAGAACTCATATCTTGGTCCTAGACTTGTGAGAAGTGAAGAAACCTTTACTTTGTCAGGTATAGGACTCCTATTGCTGCAAGACTATTGTAGATGCCCTTGAAGTAGCGAATATGCTTGCCAATGGTAATGTACATAGATATGTTATTTGATGATGAAGTGTAAACTCACGTGGGAGTCTTGTGGATAGGCCTCCTTGAGTGTGTTGCATGCAAATTTGGCAGTGTCTAGGTCAATAACAAGATTAAGAGCCTCTTCAGTTAGTTTGCCAATGATCCACCCTTTGAAAAGGCGATCAGATTTACACTATGTGATGTACTCAACTGTGAGTTGAGCAGTTGTTTTTTCTATGGGTAGAATGGCATACATAGCTGGAGTGGTTGCTTCAACCAGTAAGGTGTCCAACCATTTCTTTGACTTTCGATGAGAGCGAATGCTTGCTCATGTCATAAAGGGTGGTTGTCCTTCTTTAACTTCAAGGTGATAAAATTGCCTATATTGAGAGAAAGCGAAGCCATTGAAAAAAAAAAAAAAAAGAGGTGGGCTCTTGATGCTCACACAAGCTCTGATACAAAGAAGAAAATTTGATTTGTAATTGAAAATTTTATGTTTAACTGTATTTAGTCTCAATGTGAGTACTAGAGATAAATTACATTTTCATATTTAAACTAATCTATATACAATATTGATGGTGAGAAGATAATTGCATAGGAAATTGTAGGTGAAATTAAAAGAGAAATATGAGCAGTAAATCTCCATAATGTGATATGATTGAATGAGCGGAATGCAATCAAACCCCTGATTCATGCCTTGATTCACACCTTGATTATCAATTCAGATTTTCATGAAATATTTTGTATCAAATTAGATTATTACTTGGCATAGATGAGCCATATTATAGTCTTTCCTATTTCTCAAAATATCTCTACAGATTTTGCTGCCTTATCTCTCCAAGATTCATCCTTACTTTGCTTTTCACATTGCTCTGCTTCAATAGATTGTTGGAGATTCTTCATTACCTGCGCTCTTGGCAACCTTTGTTCTTCTATAGTCTGAAAATGTTGGCTTTTGGTGCTAAATAGAATCCACACATAGAACAGGCATATCGGCGTTCGATTTTTTAAGTTGTCCAGGTGCAGTTGTGAGAGTGATGGAAAAACAAATTTGTTAGTTTGGTCCCATTGCTCACCAAATCAAGAAAGCTAAAGATGAGTGAAGTTAATAGTTAAGTCCAAATTATATAATTGACAATTTTTAAATTTGTAATTGACAATTTCCTTTGTCAAAATCATATCCTAGTTTAATTGTATTAGGCTTTAATTATTTTGTAATCAAAGTCAAATTAGGATTAGGAAAGTCAAGTTATGGTAAAATTAGTATAGGGTTGATAGAGTCCAAAAAGAAGTTAGAAGAAATTCAAGAAGAAGATCAAGATTTGGACTTGAAGAAGTTGAAATCGAGTAGGATGCAATTTCGCTAGCTTGTCGTCCAACCGACGCTCGAGCGGCAAAAGCAGAATCGTTTTCAACCGTCTAGCGCTAGACTAGCACTTGAGCGAAGCGAGCGACGAGCCGACGTCCAGAATCATGTTCGCTTTAAAACACGTGATTTTCATCCCTGTTTCGACCCAAACACTTTTCCCTATATATATATATTCTATCCTATGAATGTTCCAAAATGTGTTGAATCAAATTTATTCCATAGATCAATTCTTTGATGATCGAAAACAGAAATTGATTCCAAAATTCAACCACCACATATTATTTGATTCATAAATTCAAATATATTTTGTTGAAGCTTATATTGTTTCATATTAAACTACAGATCAAAACACATAAGATCTTTTTATCAAACACCAAACAACATAATCCACCAGAGATAAATCGATACCAGGGATCGGGATCTGTTACAGAAGCACAAATTTAAGATAACTAAGGTGAGGTACTAGAGTCGAGATCTAGTGTCAAGAGCACGCAGTCCAGAAGAGCTAAGGTATAAACCAAGATTCGAGATTTGTTTTGAAAGAGAGCCTCCAGTAAGATATAGGGAGACAGCAAGAATTGAGGTCAGAAGTTCTACGGGTAGACGGGTCTGGACCGTATGTAAGTTTGCTTCAATTTATAGTGGATTATTGACTTGCAAAGTGTCTAGATTTTTTACGTAGTTGAGGTTTCTCCGTTATCATGTTTGGTATTCTTTATTACTTTAATTATTGATTGTGGTATTCAAACTTAGATAAATTGATTTCTTTGATCTAATAATCTAAAAACAATTAAAAATTGACTTATTGTTTTTAATTGTGTAATTTCACACGTTGGATCTAAATAAATCGACTAGTTTAAAACTTTCAATAGTCATTCTTGATTTTTTTTACTTTTTTTTTACACTTCCAAAATTTCTTGAGATTGTTGTGTCATTTTCTATATAGTGGATTATTTATCTATGGCATGAAGTACGTTAATGTTTTCCTTGTAACTCTTTGGTCATCAAGTAGGCAATTTCTTTGTCGCACACATCTTGTGTGTTTACTTATTGTGCTTCGAAAATTTCATCTAATTGAGTGACTCAACAAAGACAAAATTTTAGTTTAGTGCAATCCATACTTCAAGAACATCGTATGTTTCATAGTCATAAACATATCCATAAAATATATATCCATAATCGAGCAACTTTGAGTGACTTAACATACTCACGTCGATGAGAAACTTTGATTTTTCATTATAAGAATGAAAGTAAGTTTGATTAAACATTTTAACTTGAACTTAATATTTTAATTCTAGGATTTGGTCTCGTCAAAATTATATATTTATATAAAATTTACGTCTATCATCCAAACATACACAATTTAAATTTAAACATACACACAAAATTTCATTTTTTTCAAAAGGATATCTTATTCCCAATAGTCAATCATCACTAACCTTTTTTTACGAATTTGTAATATTTTCACAACATAAATTATAACATGCCTAATGTTCTTCCCCCAGTATTGTGCCACTGGTTTTAAAGGGCCAGTGGTTTCTTCTTCCATTTAGATTTATCCCACGTTTGTTTTTCCCTATATTGATGGCTTTTGTCTCCATCTACAATTGGATATTGTTAAATTTAATGTACGAGACCAAGATAAAATTATTGGTACATTCATGCATACAGTGCATGTGTTTTTTCAGTATCCAGTTTATGTCTGTTGCATTCTTTCCATAAGCAAAAATGAAATTTTTCTGCTCATCTACTGGAAAAGAAATTGATGAGTTTTTAAGAAATTTCAAGGCTACTTGGTTATTTTATTTATGAAAGGGTACACACAAACGAAAAAAATGAGTGACTAAATGAAACCAGCATATAATTTCAATGACCAAACAGGTTTTTAACCCCATAAATAATTCTCCCATTGCATAATTAAGTTAATTCCAAAGTCCCACCATTTTGCTTTCGATAATCGAGACATGACACAAATTAATATTTTACATGTTTTTCTTCATTAGAGTGTGTTTGAGCTACATTATTTTGGAAGAATATATTCTGAAATAGTAGATTGATGGAGAATGTGTGGTTGGAAAAGAAGAAAAAGTTATTGATATGATGAAAAATATTATTTCATTGAAGAATGTGTGGTTGAAAATAAGTAGAATAATGAGAATGAAAATTCTAATGTATACCAAACACGGGATATATATATATATATATATATATATATATATATATATATATATATATAATTGTTAAGATTGTCGTTCTATCTTAAAAACTCAAGCTTATTAAGATGAGTAATCCAAACTTTTATAAATTGATCTATATTTTCATTTTTATTCGATGTGGAATTTTATCTCTTAACACACCTTCTCAAGATGGTGGCTAGTTTGACCAAACCAATCTTGAAATTCATATACTCAATTTTTTTGAGAGAGCTTAATGAGCTCTGATATCATGTTAAGATTTGGGGTTTCATTTTAAAAGGATATATTTATATGTGTAATGAAGAAAAAGATGTAAAATATTAATTTGTGTCGTGTCTCGATTATCAAAAGCAAAATGGTGGGACTTTGGAATTAACCTAATTATGTAATGGGAGAATTATATATGGGGTTAAAAAAAAAACTTGTTTGGTCATTGAAATTAGATGCTGGTTTCATTTAGTCACTCATTTTTTTTCGTTTTTCAATCCAGTCGCTGAGATTCAATAAGTGCATGTTTGGTAAAGTTTAAATTATAATTCAAGTTAATTAAATACAATCTTTATTCAATCATTTTATTGGCATGCTGGTTTAATTATAATTTGAACTGTCCTCAAGCAATTAGTTGCATTCTCTATCACCCCAAATAACTGAAATTACTGAGTTACATTGGAATTGCTAATGTGATGGTTGATTTTCCACCTTTACGTTGACCTCGACAATAAAATATAATAGAGTAATGCTATTTAACTTTTAGTAAGACTACATAGCATTACTCAATATGAGTGGAATATTAGATGAAACATGATCAAATTGGTCCTATTTACCATTTGAAACCACATTAAAGAAATGAGGGAATTCTCATCGGCACACAAGCGTTTTGATATCATTATAATCTCTAAGAGCCTAACTCGTTTTTCAAACTTGACTTACAGTCAATCGCGGCCACAACATGCAAACTCATCACCAAATCCAAGCTCGGTTCTCCCTTAACCGCACACCTCTCAAAACACTTCGCTGCCCTCAGTTAGAATTAGTGAAATCCTCAAGGTTGAACTTGTAAGAAAACAGATAAGATTGAGAGCAAAAACATGAATTATATTTTTAATCAAATTTACAATGAATATGATACAAATATATAGACAACCTTGTAGTGGTGAGAAAGTAAAAATAACGAATTAAATGATGGAAATATTTACGTGAATGCAATGCTGATTTAACAGATTATAATAAGACAAAACGGGACCACATTAGGCTGGTATTTCCACTGATTCCTTGTGCCTTGTTTGGTGAATAAAATGTAAACTTCAACATCCCCCCTCAAGCTGGAGTTCACCTCTTGACTCCAAGCTTGTGTTTAAGGAATAAAAATCTGGCTTGTGCAAGAGGCTTGGTCAGCAAATCTACTATCTGGTCTGATGATGGAACATATTGGATTTTTAGTTTTCCCTCAGAAACTTTATCTCTAACAAAGTGAACATCTAACTCAATATGTTTTGTTCGTGCATGATAGACTAGGTTTGAGGCTAAGGCGCTTGCACTCAGATTATCGTACCAGAGCACATGAGGCGAGAAGAGATGCAACTTAATTTTCTTAAGCAAAGATTCAATCCAAGTCAATTCTGCAACTGCTTGTGCAAGGGCCCTGTACTTAGATTATGTGCTAGATCTGGAGACAACTTGTTGCTTCTTTGAGGACCAAGCCACCAAGGTAGACACAATATCCGGCTGTGGATCTTCTCTCATCAGGGCAGAAAGCCCAATCAGCATCAACAAAACTAGTAAGATCAGTATTATCACTCATTTGGATCCATAAGCCTTGTTCAATTGTCCATTTGAGATATCTAAAAATTCTTGACTGCCTTCCAGTGAACATCAGTAGGTGTTTGCAAGTATTGGCTCATTTTGTTTACAGTAAAAGATATATCAGGTCGAGTGTGAGCTAAGTATTGCAGTCCACCTATGGCGCTCCTATACAGGGTAGGATCTGCCAGCTTTTCACCTTCACTTTTGGAGATGTATTTCCCTACTGTCATTGGTATCGCACATAGATGCTGGAAGTTAAACCTTTTCAGCAAGTCTTGTATGTATTTAACTTGAGTAATATTAGAATCCCACATTGTTTGGGAAAATATAAATGATCCACTTAATAAGGTGTGGGCAATCCTCCCCTAATAAGCAGGTTTTATTAGGTGGAGTTAGGCCCGATATTCCTAACACGGTATCAGAGCTAGGCCCAATTATGCAATGTTGGGTGCCACCCAATATCGATTTGTTCACAATTGTTTGGCATGGTCCACGCTGTTCGTGAGGGGGCGTATTAGAATCCCACATTGTTTGGGAAAATATAAATGATTCACTTAATAAGGTGAGGGCAATCCTCCCCTAATAAGCCGGTTTTATTAGGTGGAGTTAGACCCAATATTCCTAACAAGTAAGATGCATTCCAGATTCATGCCTTCTTACTTCAACTCCTAAGAATTGGTGTAACTCCCCCATATCCTTCAGTGCAAACTCAGTGTTTAACTTATCAATGAAGCTCTGCAGCACCCTTTGATCATTTCCCGTGATTACAATGTCATCTACATACACCAAAGCAAAAATTACCAGCTTCCGATTCATGTAAAAGAAGTGGGAATTGTCTGCCTTGGATCTTGAGAACTTCCATTCCAGCAGCATCATTTTCAGTTGGTCATACCATGCTCTAAGGGCTTGCTTGAGCCCATAGAGAGCATTTATAAGTCTGCAAACAAATTTAGGGTTTTCTTCATCAACAAAACCTTCCGGCTGCCTCATGTAAACCTCTTCATCAAGCTTTCCATTCAAAAAGGCATTGTTAATATCTACTTGTCTGATGCTCCAGCCTTTGGATACTGCAAGAGTAAGAATAATTCTCAAAGTGGATGCCTTTATTACTGGACTAAACGTTTCGTGATAGTTCACACCTGAGGTTTGCAAAAAACCTTTTGCAACAAGTCTTGCTTTGTGCTTCAGAATTCTTCCTCAATATCACGCTTAAGTCTGTATACCTACTTGTTTCCAATGACTTTTTGATTGATTAGGTTCCCAAGTTCCATTTCTCATCAAGGCCTTGTATTCATCCTCCATTGCTGCCTTCCAATTTTCATTTGATAGCGCCTCAGATACATTGTTTGGATTCAAACTGTACTCCTGACATAGGGATGAGTAAACCTTGGGTTTGAAGATCTCTGCTTTGCTTCTAGTGATCATAGGGTGGTGAACAATTTGATTCTCATGTTCTACCACATCATGATTCATTTCATTTCTTTCTTCAGTATGCTCTTCCTGAATGATTTCATTCTGTTCTGGGCATTCACCTTCATTGCTAGTCTCTGCATTACCATTCTCATTCACTTCAGTCATCAAATTTTTTGCTGATACTAGTTGATCATTGCTGGAAGGTGTTACAGTCAGAGTAGCATCAAAATGAGCGGTATCAGTTGGGCAACTTGGAGTACAGGTTTGAGGAGAATGAAGGGGTAGATATTGAATTATGGTTTCAGACTGCTGTTGATCAATCTTTTTGTTGAGAAAACCAGTTTGAAAGGGAAATTCTTTCTCATTGAAAACAACATGTCTTGATATGTAGATTTTACCTGTAAGGCTAAGGCATTTATAGCCTTTATGAGAGTTAGAAAAAGAAAGGAAGACACACTTTATAAAGTGGAAATTAAACTTGTGATCCTGATACGACATGAGGCAAGGGAAACAGGAACAACCAAAGATTTTAAGAGACTTGTAGTCAATTTATTCATTGCTGAGAATTTGGCAAGGAGATTTCATCTTAAGAATAGGACTCGAAAGTCTATTGATGAGGTAAGTAGAGGTGTGAAAGGCTTCCCACCAATAGTGCAAAGGCATACTTGCTTGAGCAAGAAGAGTGAGGCCAGTTTCAGTAATTTGTCTATGTTTTCTCTCTGCTTTTCCATTTTGGGCTGAATTATAGGGACACGAAAGACACATAGTAGACTGTTGAGTGAAGTGAGTGAATGCTCTAAATTCACCTCCCCAGTCTGATTGGATTGTTTTTATCTTCCTTTCAAATTTGTTTTCAACCAAGTTTTTGAATTGAATGAAATGTTTTATAGCTTCAGATTTATTTTTCATTGGGTAGATCTATGTGAATCTACTGAAGTCATCGATGAACAGGATATAGTATCTAAAACCTGAGGTTGAATTGATGGGTGCATAACCCCATACATCTGTGTGAATTAAATCTAGAGGAGAAGAGGAGTGTGAATTAGACAATTTGAAAGGAAAAGAGTGAGATTTGCCAAGCTGACAGGCATCACATAACCGATTGATTTCATTGAAATTGATTTTTTCATTACAAGACTTGAGTACTTGAGACATTACAGGTGTTGAGGGATGTCCAAGTCTCATGTGCCATTGTTTCAATTTAGACTCATCCTTGACAGTGGTTCTTGACACTTCAGGTTTGACAGCAAAAATTAAGGGACTCGACTTATTTGGATAGATTGGTTTTTTATATGAGAATTCTTTTGATGGAACTGGATGCACGAACTGATACAGCCCATCTTTAAGCTTCTCCTCCAGCAGCACTTCCTTCGTTTGTTGATCCTTAACAACACAGAAATCATGATGAAATTCTATAAATACATCATTGTCAGAAATTAACTGAGACACACCTATCAAGTTTTTCTTGATTGCAGGTACTAGAAGTACGTTATTAAGGACTAAGGATTTACTCTTTAGTATGCTCAATTTATTAGTCCCAATATGAGAGATAGGAAGTTTGTTACCATTGCCTACTATCAGTCTTTCCTTACCAACATACTGGTGTGCCTCAGACAGATTCCTTATCTCTGCAGTTATATGATTACTGGCTCCTGAATCAGCGAACCAAGCAGGATCTATAAGGGTGTTAGGAGTGGCTACATAAGCAGCAGGTACTGAACCATTGTTTTGATAGTGCTAATCAAGTTTTGTGACATGTAACGTTCATCATATCGATTATGACACCTCTCAGCTGAGTGATTACTCATTCCACAAATTTGGCAAGGACCTTTGTTACCAGTTTGCCTGCTACCTCGGCTCTACCTCTTCCACCTCTATAGTTAAAGCTTCTTCCACCAAAATTCGACATATTTCCTCTGTTAAAGCTAGGTCTATGCACAAAATTAGCAGGGGCTTGACTCAGGTTAACTGATGCTAAGCTGTTTTTCACAGCATTGAGATGCTCAATTCTACTCTCATAGGTCATCAATACCGATTGCAGTTCATGCCAAGAGATTGATTCCCTGCTGTTGATCTGAACCACTATAGGTGTATACTCTTCATCAAGCCCAACCAGAACTTGTGTTACAAGATCATTGTAAGGGATATTCTTACTTGCAATTTCAAGGTTATCTGCCATCTGTTTGATGGTGTTAAGATACTGATCAATGCTCATAGAACCTTTCCTTGTCCTGTGGAGTTCACTAATAGGAAAAGTAACTCTCGATTTGTTCATGACTCCAAAGCTTTCTTGGACAACATTCCAGAGGCTTGAGGAAGTCAGAGAACCCATTACTCTTATAGGAATTTCAGGAGTCATTGAAGAATAGGCCAACCCATCAATAGTTGGTCTGTAGACATCCATTTCCCATATTCTGCATTTGGTGTCATCTCAACTATAGCTCTAGCTGAACCTCTGGTTTGTATTACTAGAAACTCAGCAGGGCAGGTTCTCATTCCGATGATGAATCCTTCAAGATTATGACCCTTGATGATGGGCATAACTATGTTTTTCCACAACAAAAAATTGTTCCTATCCAGCTTTATCGGAGGAACTTGAGTCAGATTTATCCCAAACGATTGCATATGATTTCCTCCCAACGTTGAAGGCATCAGTGTGCTGGTAGCTGGCTGTGCTGATTGGGCATTGTCATTTGATTCAGTATTGGCCATTGTAGGCTCTGATACCAAGTTAGAATTAGTGAAATTCTCAAGGTTGAACTTGTAAGGAAACATATAGGATTGAGAGCAAAAATATGAATTATATTTTTAATAAAATTTACAATGAATATGATACAAATATATAGACAACCTTGGAGTGGTGAGCAACTAAAAATAACGAATTAAATGATGGAAATATTTACGTGAATGCAATGCAGTTTTAACATATTATAATAAGACAAAACGGGACCACATGAGGCTGGTATTTCCACTGATTCCTTGTGCCTTGTTTGGTGAATAAAATGTAAAGTTCAACACCCTCAACGCGTAGTCAAGGGCCTTGTTAGGACTCACGCCTAACGCTACCGTATCTCAGGCTAACTTGAGTAAAAAAGGAGATCCAGGTTTTCGAGGGAGGATTCGTCAAGGATGCTCTTTTCCACAAGTGATTTCTTCTTATCAGAACTCCAATCAAGAGAAGGCTTAACATGTGAAGTGGACGAGGGAAGGGAGGGCAGACAGTGAAGAGCCGATGAGCTGGATTTGGGGTTGACAAGTTCGGATCTAGTAGGTTCTGATTGGATTCGCAATGGCAAAGCCTCCATTAGAGTTTTTACTGATACTAAACCCGACATTTTAGCAAAAAAAAAATTGGGAAAATGCAAGCTGAACTACAGATGTATATAAGAAAGAATTGGTAATCAAGAAAGGGGATTAGAGAAGGATTAATGGAGATTAATGTAGTTTAATTACTTAATTAATAAGATTAAAACATGGCACCATTCTCAATCGTTTGCTGGTGAGGGTGGTGGCTGATTATCGTAGACGTAGACAATATGAGACTTTAGACAGATGGTAAGCCAAAGGAGTAGATCTAATGCAACTACAACTTTTGTCTTAGGTTACATCTGATCGTTCATTTGACCTTTATTTCTAATTAAATAAATTAATATTAGGAAAGAAGATGAAGTGGGATGTGATGGAAAATAAAGTTTTAAAGGTTTATGATTTGTGGGTGGTATCTATATAAAAAAAATGGTATAATTTGTAAAAGAATAAAGAGTTTGAATACTAAAATCGGAATTATTACTTTTTAGTTTTGACCTTTTTACTATTTTTAAGGGAAAATCTGACGGTAGGGGGGTTTTCACACAAACGTTTTCAAATATAGGGGTTTTTTGCGATTTTCAATAGGTAGAGGTATATCGTAAATGGAAATATTTTTAGGGGGGTTTTCTGCTATTAATCCTAAAATAAATTGTTGCCTAGTTAGAAACTAAATTGGCGAAAGGAAACAACAGCAACATCCTATTCTTTAATACTAGTTTTACTCCACGCAAACACTACCTTTGATATTTTAAGAGGAAACCAATTAATTTTACAAAATTGTTGAAGTTTTAGAGGGAACAATGCCCCCAACTCCCCCTTCCCCCCTTTTTGACAGGCAGAAAACCATTTGGACTGCATGTAAGTGTTTGTCCTCCACGGAGGTACATGGAGACCTCTTTCAAGAAATGAATCTGTGTTTTCTTCAGCTTTGTTCCGTCCCGACGAAGATTGATGGCATCATGTTGGAGAGATCTTTGAAAGTTGATGTGGGCCTTGCCAATTCAAATTGTGACTTGAAATATGTTTCTACTATTACCCTCAATGCACAACCATTTTTATCTTCTGATATAATTTCAATGTATTCGTAATCACCTGTTTAAGACATTCCAAAACACAACACATTTTGTTAAATAAAACATACCACAACTGAAATTGTTGACCTCAAAAAATGGCTCCGACACGTGGTCAACAGAATAAGTCTTCACGTATGCTCCTCCCTGTGTATGGCAACACACCGTCAGTCACTCGTGGCCTTTTCCAGTGGGGGTGGAAGCGGCCGCAAACACTCTGACGGTCAAGTCAGTATTTGAGTCAACCGGAAAGTGGTGCCCGGCGATGAAGTGATCACCGAGAACGTGGTTGAGAATATGTGTAAAATATATAGTGAATGGAGATCAAAGACTAAGTGTAGATCTAAAAAAAATGCCCTCTTCTTCATTATGGAGATGGAGTATTTATACTAGAGAGTGGAAAAGGAGAGCCGTTGGATGGTGGGACACGTGGTTTCAAATCCCGGAAGTGCCGTCCTCTCCTAGGCGTCAATATGTACATCCATAGGTTGGCTGTCATTAAATGCTTCCTGACATAGCAGCTGAGTTGACCATTTGTAGCCTGCCACACGTCCTATCAATCAGTCAAGAACTTGATTTTGGGTAGATCTCACAAAATATCTTGGTATGGGAGAGGTGAGACGAATTGTGAGGCGTGACGAATACGGAGTGCGGGCCTTTGCATATGTCATAAATGGCGGATGAGTTTGGCTCTTCTACGATGTGAGGCGACGGTGCTTTCAGTTCGGTTCATCCGACATGAATTCACCTCGGCCGCCACATGGCACGTCAAATCAGTTCGCCCACGTGGTGGATGGGATGGATGGACGAAGTGGAAGGACCCAAAAAAGGCCCGTAACAGAAACAACATTAGAATATGCCAAAATAGTGTAGTTTGTTCAATGCAATCAACAAACTTAGCCTTGATTGAACCATCTCCTCAGCTTATGCTATTATGGAGGTAAAAAGTGTACTAACTTGAATTATGTCTCCAACATGTCCTTCACGTGCGGCTTTTTAATAAAAGCCTAACACGTCCAACATATACAAATGGGTAAAACCAATACCTATATGTGTTAGCTCTTATATAACGTTGAATCACCTCTAATAGCTCAACATGATATCAAACTGGCTAAATATTAATAAGTTTTAAGTCTTGCTACCACCCATTAATGAAAATTATACGTGCATAAAGCCTTTGATTTAAAAATGAATCTGGAAGCGTTAGAAGACTACAACAGTACAACTAAATAAATAGATATCATCTCTAACTAGGGACGGATCCAGCCATCCAGGAATTCGAGTGAGTTAGGGCGCATCCAGACGAGAACACGCGGCCATTCGAGCTCCACTCAATAAATGGAAAAAAAAATAAAAAAAATCAGACAGAGCGAGCACGGGGCGGCCGCCTGGTCACTGGTTGCTGGCTCAGCCTCTGACTAACAAAAACTTTTAAACCAGTTAGTTCAGTGGTTCCTACTATTTTAGGGTATAACACGTACCACAAATTATAATGAAGGTAGTATAGGTTTCACGTGATGTAGTAATTACCACAAATTATATGAGCATATTGTGGCGGTGGAGTTACATGTATCTCTAGTGACAGTTGAGGTCATGATCAGAAAGCAATAAAGATTATGGATGACCCGTTGAAATTGTGGGCACAAGGTTTTCCAAGATAAGATAATATCCAGCAGTTTTCAAAATACCACGAAAATGATGGTTAAGAGTTCACATTTTCGGTTATTCAAGAAGCTTCCATTTTTTTTTTTTTTTTTTTTCCCTGTTTTTTGTATGCTTCTTGGGAGATCTTGGAAAGAATATCCTTGGCTCCTGTTTGGTTAAACTTAAAAGTAGATTAAAATTTAAGTTAAAATCAACTATTAATTTTAATCATATATTTTATGAAATTCACAACTTTTTAACTATACATTCCATCAATTTTTATTAAAATATACTAAAAAATTGATTTTTATTTACATGAAACAGGAACTTTGTATTACCAATTGGTTCGATGATATTAAGAGCTAAACTTCGTGTCTTACTTTGATATGGACATGGTTTGGTAAGATCTGCAGTGGCCATATTGCGGTCTAGCCTGATGCCAAGGTTCCAAGGCTCATGACCCATACAGGTTGGCAGTTGGCTCTCGTCTAGGACAAAATTCCACATTTTGCTTTTTTTTTTTTATATTAATATTAGAGTATATTTTGAATAAAATCATTCTATAAAATTACTGTAAAATTTGAATTATAATATTTATTTACTTTAGCCTAGGGTTGTCGGTTCGATTCGGTTCAGTTCTGCTCGGTTCCAAAATTTTCAGGTATTTAATAAATGGACTCGTCAAGTCCAAATATAATTATAGAACCGTTCGGGTTCGATTCGGTTCGGTTTGGTTCCATACCATAATTAATTTTTTTAACATTTGCAGCAACACTACATAAATATAACTAATGGATGAAATGTGTAATTAAAAAATTATGAGACTCATACTATATATAATTAAAATTAATTGTTTGCTTTGACCTAAATTAAAATCTTAATCTTAATTGACATCAAACATCATTGAACCAATTATGAGCCTGTGTGAGCCTAATTTTTATTTTATTCTTTTGCCCAAAATGCATTTTGGAATAATATTTTGATAGAGAATGTGTAATTAAAAATAAGAAAAAAAATGAATTTGTGTGTAATATTATTTTATTGAAAAATTTATGATTCAAATAAGAGAGTGAAAAATATATTTCGAAAATAACTGAGACCAAACAACGGCTAAACATTGCCAAAATGCAAATAATTATAGATACCATATTTCAAAGGTCACCTTTTGTTAAAAACCAAACAAATTGCCATATTAGTTGATAAAAATAGTAATAAAATATTTGATATGCAACATTTTCCCTCAGTGGATTAGCTAAAGATTACTTTCAGTTTTACTTTTACTCATGATAGCTCTTGAAGCCACAGTGCGCCACTCCGAACTGATCCGATGATGGTTACAAGACTGACATAGTAACATTCTTTCAAGTCTCTTCACACTATAACACTGCAGGTTAAATGGCAATAACTTGGGGTACTAACGAGTTAAATGGTTATATGATTTTGGTGACGGTATTCAAGAACAAAAGAAATTAATGTTGTCAACTCACGAAAGTGGAAAAACTCTTTTAAGTAGATATTAGCATTAAGCCATTAACTGACGTCTACATGCAACTTGAAGTATCCATCTGAGCTTTCTTTGACATTCATCATTTGAAGCAGTCACAGACTTTTCTCAAGCCTGTCACATTTTTCAAATGTGATTTTTATTATTCACTGAACATGTACATAACATCCTGTAAGCAGCATCAGAAAGTAATGTAGTATAACATAGTGGTAAAGCGGGAGGGTTCTCTACGGAGTATCGGATGTTCGAATCCCCGCGACAGTTGGAAGGCAACATTTATGTTGGAAGACAGATGTGTTATAGTGCGCTTTGTCGCCCCTCCGGTGGTTCTATCCGCGCATCCTAAAGGGAGGTCTACAGGGAGGAGAATCGCTTCCCGAATGTTCGGTCTAAATGTGTATAAGCTGTGATCGCATCCAAATTTACCCAGGTGACGAACTGGGGGAAGGCCGCCACTCCTCGGAATTAGTTGAGCGAAACTTGGACACCTGAGTCATAAGAAAAATAATAATAATAATAATAATAATAATGTAGTATAACAAACAAAATTAACCAACTCAGGTTTCAAAAATTCAAGCTCGTGGCATAGACAATTTCTACATCAACAGGTTTGATTCTTAAGCTTTTATATTTCGTGGATGACTTTTCAAGTTGAGGAAGCAACTCATCAGAGGTATTTTGCAAGTCATAGGTATTATGCTTGGTAGTGAGCTTAGGTTGTACCTGTAGCCCACCTCAATAGAATGTTTGTAGTTTCATCTGTTGAATCCTCCACATCAGAATTTCCTGGAAGAATTTTATAAAAAAGAAGCTAAAATTCAGTCGATCAACTACTTACATCCATATGTTTCTTGTCACTAGCTCCTTCAATTACAGTCAGCTTAGGTTTCCATATATCGAGACGATCAAATTCGTTTTGACTTCTCCAATTGCAGTCACCTTATGTTACTACTTAGAATCTTGTTGACCCTTTCCAGTTCTTCACAAATTTAATCTAACAAGGATAGCTGACTGTAAGCCTTCTCAGAGAGCTCTAATTTCCTTGACCAGCCTTCTTTGACCCAAGATTCAGTTTTATTCAGTATTCTAAAAAGTGTAAAGTGTGACAAAACAGGAAAGCTTCAGCTTAGGCGTAAAAAAGTGTTTTTTTCATTTTAATATTATTTTAAGATTTTTAAACAATCTAAAAATTATTTAATAATTAAAGGGAAAAAAAGGTAAAAAGCTTTAAAAAGCGTAAAAGTGTAAAAAAAAAAAAAAAAAAAGCACGAGGCGAGGCGTTCTACATCCGCTTTGCATCTAGGCGCCGCTTTCTAGAACGTTGGTTTTATTATCAATCCAATCCTTGTGTTGATTGTTCATTGTTCAAGTCTCGTTTGATTAGTTCATATCATCCACGGACTTGGATACAGTAAGAATTGAACTAAGACTTGACAATTTCATTGTTTTTCGTGTTAGGCACATATACAGCAATGGAATAAGAGGTAACTACTTTAACAATCAAGACCGTCCAAATAATAAAGTGATAATCAAACAAATTAAACATTTTACTATGTACTGAAGCAAGTAATTAGTAAAGAAATAATTCACATACAGGACAGAGAATGAACATGGAAGGAAGTTATACAAGTGCAACATTACTCTACACCAAAAACATAATGATAGAATACTGTGTTTTGCATTATCCAATTATCATCGACCATATTACAGCTAAATATGAAACAAAAGGGAAGGAAAATATGATGTGAATCAACACCCTTCTATGAAATGAAGACTCGAGTTGTATAGGCAATATGAAAATATACTTGAAAATTTTGTATTGCTCCATATATTTTTCACATCCTCTGTCATAACGTGAATCTCTTCCATTCATCTTCAGATAGAGGCAGCAGGAACATGAATGGTGACTAGTATTTTATACATTTGAAATATAAACTGAATGAAATATGTGTATTGCACGATGTGTTGCTATATATGGTGAAATATTTGCGCTTGTTGGACCTGCAATGGATGAACATCTGTCTGGCAGCTGCTGCTTCATTGTAGATTGACTCAAAAACACTGGTTCTACAGTAAATCTTTTCTGAAGTAGAAATCCAGCCCGCCTATAATGCATAAAATGTGTCAGAATAAAATATTCACATAGCTAAAAACCAAAGATCAGGTAATAAATAACAAATGCCGAAATTCCATGAGATGGAGAAATCATCGGCACAAGCAAAATTATCGTGCGAGTCTGAGTGCATCAGCATAAAATGCTTCCTCTTTAGATACTGACGTGTGGATGCGATAGAGATAAATTATGTGAATGTTTTCAGAATGCTCACAACCTCGGGATACATAATCTTCCATGTGGATTTGCAGCTTCTAATGCTACACTGATGGTTCCTTTGTCGCTCACCATCTTCATACTTTCTAAGAGAACATACTGTCCATAGGTTAAAATGCAACCTAAGGAAAGACGAAGATCATCATTGATGTTTGAGTACAGCTTTAATGGCAATACTGATGGCTCTTTCTTGATGCTCTTGACGTAGGTCATTCTTTGCTTTTTGTGCAATATTTATATTGAAGTGCTGCAACTACTTCATCCATCCTATGACATTTAGAATGAGCACGACATGGACAATGAAGGACTGAATTTGTCAATGTCCAGTTCCATTCCTGAACTGCTGCCTCGATAATTACTCAAAATAAGTAACAAAAAGTATTCATTGAAGATGATTGAGCTATATACCTATCAAGGTTTTTCTTAGCTATACCTATCAAGGTTTCTATTTTTTTTTTTTTTTTTATTAGTGTTGACGAAAAGTAAATATAGCACTTAGAAAATGATAGGATGTTACTAGCATATTTGAAAGTACAAGGTAATTTATCCTTGTTTTTTAGGGTATGTGCGAGTGCCATAAGCAGCAAAAACAGAACCACAAAAACTACTAAAAATAATTTCAGGATCTCCAAGTAAAGGAGAGGTCACGTCAAAAAACTAGAATTAAAAAATAGGATGTGCACACTACAAAGAATTTCCAAGAAGAGAAACCAATCCAAACAATAAGTTGGTCATACATAAAATATTGATCATCACAATGATTTTCAATGTTAAATTATGCTCTTAAAATACAAATATAGAATCTATCCTTCATTAGAGCAAAAGACTTCAACTGGTTCAATACTTTGTTTCAGTTGGGTTTATAGGCCATTGTAAGTGGAGAAACAAGACGGCAACTTTATAATTTATTTAATCAAGAAACAAAATGATAATGGAAAAAAAAAACTCCCTTGAAATATTTAAAATGCATAACTCGCCAAAGTAAAAATCACACATCAGAATATTGTCAAATCTAAACACTCAATTTGAATCAGAATATAGCGCACGAATAAAACACATAAGTTCTTGCCCCTAAACAAGATATATACATCAGTACGAAATTTTAAAAAATTCGAAAATGGGAGGGGATATAAAGAAATCCACTCACTTCTAGAGACTGAGTACCAGAAAATTGTTGAATACGAGCATTGACATTGCATCCAAATATGGAGTAGAAGGGAAGATTAACAAAGAATGCCACATTTGATCAGAAATATAAAAAAGAAATTACTAAGCCCTTGTTTGGTCCCCCATTATTTCTAAAATACATTTTTTTCTCTCTTATTTTCAACCACACATTCTTCAATAAAATAAAATTACACGCAAACCAAAAACTTTTCCTTATTTTTTAAACACAAATTCTCCATCAAAATATTATTCCAAGATGTATTTTAATAAATAAAAAATGGAGCTTCAGGCTCTAAATAGAAAGAGAAGAAACGCTGAAAGCACTAATAAAACTGAGAGCTCAAAGCAACTATATAAATTATGTTCCTCAAATGCAGCTGTTGTACATGAAAGGACATTGGTATGAGCAGACTAAATTTTCTACCTTACATATGCGCTAAATCTATAGAAAGTTCCCTCTGCTAACTATTTCTTTTTCAATGCTGCTCAATTGGCCAGGAGCCCACGATAAATACAATGGGAGAAAATTTTGGTTTATGTATCTACTGAGGGTGTGACTAAATAAGAAATCGCTACTCTGAGTACTGATTGAAGAAAGATTGTATGTCAAAATTTAGACAAAATTATGGGTTGGGTATTCATGCTCATATCCATTATAATCATAATATAGCCTCTCTCCCTTTGTGATGTCACGAGTGGCAACCAATAGTACACAGCATTCACCATTTACGCTGTATCTCACACATTTAATGTTCTGCTTCTTCCGGCCCTCCCTGCACAGAATTGACTGGTTTCAAGAACTATAGGTGAATATTGGAAATGACATGAATAAGAGAGAATCTGCATTCAGAGTCTGTTGAATGTCATGATATTTGCAGAAAATCAGGGAAAGATACATGGTTCAAGGAGACAAAGGATGTGGCTCAATGGCTTACGGTGTATAATTGTTTATGCCATTAATAAAACGAGCAATGTTTCCACGTTTATCAGGGCAGACAACAAGACTTTTCGATGGGTCAGTAGCTAGAAGAAGGGTCATCATGCTATCACAATCATCCTGTTCCCGATTCTTAATGTAATCCACGTCTCCTGTATACTCAGCAATGAATGTCATGTCCTTTATTGGACCATCCGCTTCTACTGTATAGCTGCAACGTTCAACAAGGTCACATTACATGCGAATATATCACACAAGGGCTATTGAATGAGAGAAAAGAGGAACAAAGAAGTACCCTTCACAAGAATCAAAAGTTACAATAAGAGGAGGGCATTCGCCTCTTTTGTACATCGTCCTACACAACTCCAATGTCTCGATATCCTCTTTAGAAAGAACCTAATTAAAAGAAACCTCGTGAAAATTCAAAAATTTGAGAATTAGCTGATTAATCAGAGAAAAGTAATTAGACCTGCATTCCACCATTTTCAAACTCAGCCTGATTGGCTGATCTGGGAGCCATGCCCAGCATATAAGTAAGCTCATTGCTGAATTCCATGTTCTGAGCAGTCAATGCAGATGCAAGAGATCCCATTTGTACTAGCCTCCGGTTGTGGTCTTCAGAAGGAACATGAGGCAATATCCTTCTCCGTTTCTTGTGGAACACTAATGTATTAGACCGTCTGCGGCGTTTTTTGACATCTGGAATCAAGGTCAAAGAACTTTTATTGGATGTGTAGAACACGTTCAAGAAGAACAGT
The DNA here is from genome assembly GCA_019097785.1 of Fraxinus excelsior. Lineage (NCBI taxonomy): Eukaryota > Viridiplantae > Streptophyta > Magnoliopsida > Lamiales > Oleaceae > Fraxinus > Fraxinus excelsior. The sequence goes on from CM032628.1 coordinate 7,541,241, forward strand.
GCAAAGAACTTGTGAAGGCATGGACAATATGTAGTGAATAACAAACTTCTATTGTATACATATAGAAGATGCAAAAATGCTCCAAAATCTCAGTTCACGCTCTTACTTTATTGAAAAAATTTACATATACGACAGGCAAACTTATCACTAAATCTTTAAATTAAACCATCCAAAAGATACTTCAGATAACTAAAAGAACAACCAAAGGACTTCTGTATAATACTCTTTGCTATGGGTTCAATAGACTTCAAAAATATCTGCAAATTTTGGTAACTTGCTGTGCAGACACTTCCAAATGCAGGATGTGTTTTCATCCAACATGTGCTGGCAGCCATGAAATGATAGCCTATGATCTCGTTAACACACATACCAATCCATGGAGAAGTAATGTCAACTTTAGATGACATTATTGACATGGGCAGCAAAACTTAAGTAAATTTAATCTTTTTTTCCCACTGTCAATTCGCTGCCTTCATTCCCGTGCTTGCTAGGTTACACTGGTGTGAAGTTTTCTGCAACAAGGAACATAACCCATGGCAAGAAGAATGCATTTATTAATTCTACTGATGCATTCTAATTTCATTAGAACTTTGAATCTTGTCCGAAGAAAAATTCATTTTTTTGCTTATAGTAATGCATTTTAGTTGTATTTTCTTTACAATTTCAGGATTAAGCTAGTTGAACAGATCAGGTTATTTCCAAATATTCACACCAAACTTAAAGCATAACATAATTCAGAAAATTCCTGACCAAAACTAGAATCATTTTCATGATAAAAAGGTTACAATAATTCTACCTTGAGACCACGCACAGTTCTCCACCAGTTCCCTGCATTTCTGAATCCTAAAGAAATCGATAATCTTCTTCTGCGTAAAGCCTGCATAACAGACCACGCCGGATATCTAAATCAATAATACCTGCATTTATCTCTCACACTCGTAATTAACCCATACACTGAAAATTACACATACATTTGCACATAGATACTTGTATTCATACATACAATCAATCAATTGCAAACACACACACAAATTCGTGCATAATTATATACACATAAATTCATATCCACACCCGGTATTCATTTATGTAGATAAAGATTGGACTTTTTATACTTTTAAGGGGACGATCTTGATCGTCAGAGCATGCCGGGCAGAACCAAGGCCCGATAGGGACGCGGACCACTATGGGTCGAAGGCAGAGCATATGGTACCCTTTGTCGCATTTGTCACAAAGCAAGAGCTCCTCGGCTCGCTCTCCCGAGCCGCATTGATCGCAAGCCACACGAGTGTAATAATCGCCGTCATCAGACTCCTCATTCTCCACCAATACTACCCGCTTCGCCACGTTCATGATCTCTTTCATCGACCTGTACTTTTGCCTCTTTCGGTCAGCTCCGAGCTGCGGACTCGGCTGGTTTCCCTGAGCCGCCGAGCTGAATGACGGCGCCATTTGAGAGGACAAAATTGGAATTAATTAATGTCCAAGGGTGAATTTGGAATGGAAATTAAGCCTCAGTGTATATATATATATCTATGTGTATTTTTGTTTATCTGTAAACAGTGAGGTTTCACGGTAGGGAAGGGGTTGGGGTGTGGGGAGGTCGCGGGGGAATAGGAGGTGGCGTTTGGATGACGTGGCATGTTGTGAGTGGGAATACTAACGTGCACTGGCTGTGCGTAGACAAGGTGACGTGCGCTTTATTCGAAATTTTCGCTAATTTAGCCGTTTGGAATTGAAAGCTGAAACGCTTCTTGCGTCTCTATGTTATTTTGGTAATTAGTCGTTGACCAACGGGGTATATTTTGTTGGTAATACATTCAAAATACATGAAATCAAGATAATTAAAAACTAGTACAAAATCTTATTATTGTATTTATGGCTTTAATATAATCACGCGCTCAATGACACGTTTAAAAATAGGGAGACTAGTGTGTGCAATCACAGGCACCCAAAAGTAATACTTTAACCTATAAAATTAATATAGTAGTGGAAGTAAAAGTCGATCTCACGAAGAATATTTAATTCAATATTTTATACTTCGTACAATGATTGAAGGGTTTTTGTATGCAAACAATTGTAAATGACACAATTAATAACAATGAAGATTAAATGAACGAAAACAATTAAAAGATTAACATTAGTCTAAGTCCACATCCATCGTCGAGAATCCGTGATTGATCATAGATGCGAGGATAATTCAATTCATATTTTAAATATTCACCGTTAGAATTAAATTTTATTTCTCCTTAATTTTAGTTAGTTAGAAAATAGCTTCTAATTAACCCTAATTATTAAATAACATCATACCAACGCTCAAGATTCAATTTAATAATAATTTTACAAATAGAGAAATCGATGAACTAGTTAACACAAATATCAGCAGTTACATTCAATCTATTTAAACATTCTTTTTAAAATTCAATAACCTCCATCACAGAAAATCATCAAATCCTAGCGCTTCACAAGTTAAAGGAATCAAACAATTACGAATTTGAAATTTAACTTAACTATAGATTGCAACGAATAACAAACTAGTATGTATCCTAACAATTAAACATAACAATCATAGAAATAAGTGCAAAGAATATTCAATATGCAAAATAAGAATTAAATAATAAGAAAAACTATTTAGATCTCACAATATGTGGTTCCGAGACTTCAATCTCATTCGACCAAGTGTAAAAGTTTAGTTACAATTCATAATTCTAAGAGAAAAATAATAAAGAATGAAGATGGGAGGCATTCTCTACGTTCGAGGGTTGCAAATCATGTATTTATAGTTGTTTCCATAGGTAGTTGACTTAAATTCGGAAATCAGAATTTTCCTATCGGGAATGAACCATGCGGCCGCATGGTTTAGAAGCTTGAGGTCGCATAGAACAATTGAAAATGATAAAGTCATGCGACCGCATGGTTTTAAAATCTTTCACTAAACAGTTTTCAGTATTTTGGTCATATCATTTTCTCTCGAAATCTGATTGAGACGATTCAAGATGCATTGAAAAACTAACTTAAAGGGTTAAAACTTTGCTTCCGATATTATCTTCTAACTCGATTGTTCCTTATGTCAAAAATGGGTCACAAACTGAGATTAGAAATCTGATGCATAACTTTTCGATTGGAGATTGATGTGTGATCCTACTTTGACGATATTTCATCCATTTGACGTCTTCTTTCAACTAATTGACCTATAATACTCTCAAATCTTCATCGTGGGGTTCCACATATCTTTTGAATGTTTGCATTTCACTTCCCAAACTTTCATTTCCTTTCAGTTTTGGCCCTTGTTCGCTTATTTCTTTCAAATTACGTCATATACATAGAATTGCCACCTAAATCAAAATATGAACATAATGAGTACATATTAACATTGATTAATCATACGAACACATAAAATAAGAAGGAAAAAATAAGCATTTTGCATTCCTATCAGAGACACGTATTAGTACATGATTGGATAGTTTTAAAAAAAAAACATAAAAGCCAATCAATTGTTGCCACCTCACCTTATCACCCAAATTTTCTGTCAATCACCCCCGTCAAATAGCATTTTTCTTGTATTTAAGGCAAAATTTCTAAATATTAAGCATATCTCTAGCTCTAAACTACGGAATAACACCTAGACATAACAATATAATTGTTATAACTAGAGAAAAAAAGAAAAGAAAATAAAGAAGTAAACACACTTAAGTGTTTTATTGAGAATCAAAGTGACGTATTTATATGTTACAATCCTTAAATGACTATTTATACAATAACTATCTCATTGAAACCTATTTAGCAAAAAAATGATAGGATAACAAATGAAAAAATTTGGAGTAATAAAACGACGTCTCATTAAAACATTGTCAAAAAAAAAAAAAAAAAATCAGTGGGAAAACTTGATCAAATGAAAAAGAGTACAACAACTCCCTCTGATTTTAATAAATTAGAATTTTCATATCAAGTCACTCATGTTTTGTATGTCAATGTCTTCATTATTTCAATTCTGGTTAAGCACGCTTCGTGTTGTCTTGTTATAGCCTTGAAGCAATATCGTCTTTATAGATAATGTTTACCAATTTTTATTTGTCTTTAGTCAACATGATAATATGTTAAAAAATAAATTGTATTATTGCTCTCTTTGAGAGTGGTACACAATTTTTAACATATAAAAAAAATTAATTTTGAGAGTAAATATCTTATAAGTTAGGGATATCATTACACAAACAATATGTCTCATTAAAACCTAATTAGAAAAAATCGAGAGGAAAAAATCCTAATGAAAAAAATGTACATTATTTATTTGAATAAGTCACAAATGTTATTTCGTTAAAAACCTTGTTAGAAAAATCCAACGAGACGAGATCTTGATCAAGGAAAAAAGAGTGCAACGTATATTTATTCCCCTTTATTATGATATCACTTGAATTATATGCTTCAGCCTTCAAAGATAGTATTTAAATCATATAAGATAATTTGATTATTATCCCATTTATTATGTACATATCAAATTTCTTGCATTGTCACACTAACAAAATAGAGACTTGTGATCCTTGCGAATTTATTATTTTGAAAGTCGTGCATTAGAGTTACGACATCATTTTTCTCATTTACTTTTTGTATAAGTACACATGCTTAGTTGTTCGAATTGCATGTCCAAAAACTTCAAGTTTTCTTATAAATTCAATTTTATTAGGATTGCATCCTTCTATTTGATTAATTATTTTTTCGATTGATATGCGTTGAATAATTTATTTCGTTATCCTCGCATAATATAAAGTGGTAAATCATGTACAAAAGTATTGTCATGACTTTTTCTTTTTTATTTTATTTCTTTTCCATAACGACATAAATTAATGAAAGATCTCCACTTTCAACATTTCAAGTACTTGAACCTCTTATGGGATTTTATAATTATTTATGTCTATATAGTCTCGATGAGTATGTAACTCCTAAATGAGACCATCCTCATTATTTGCTCTATTTTCTTTTGTAAAATTGTCTTAAAATAAAATGTATTTATGCTTCAGACTTGTCATAGATATATCAAATATAATACTAACGAATGTTCTCCTAAGATGTCAATTCGAGTTGGAGCATTCAAAACTAGTGTGTAAGATATCGTTAATCTCTTTGATCATTAAATGTATTTAAATGAATTATCTTTTGAACTTCTAGTTCGATTTAACTTTGCGAGGATCTAGATAATATAATGATGCATTATGTATATTATTTTAACTTCTTAATTCACCCCTCCTAATGTTGAGAAAACGGTTTAATCAAATTGAAAGTTAGAAAATTGCTTTATGAAATATCACTAGTTAGGACTTTAACATATTTTATAAGGGTTCAAATTAGACATTTATTCTCAACATTCTTTATTTTCTATCTTAGTGTATTATAGTTGATTAATTGTACATATATTGCGCTATCAAAATAATCAGATGAAAAAATTAGGTTCTGATCATTAGTCAAGTATGGTGTAGGAAACTTTGATGTTGACATGATGCTAATAGCATTTTTAGATAGAATTGGTAATCACTTTGTTCTTAATATTAATGGTTTAGAGATTTATTGAAAGCATTTAACAAAAAATAATGTTAAAACATTTATCGATGTCTCAACTAACACTTATTCAAATGTTGAGATTTAAACTCACTAGTATTAACAAAGCATACCATTTTGATTGTATAATTTGAAAAATTATATTCGTAATTTTAAATTTAAGCAGTAATTTCGTAGAGTTCAAATTACGAACGTCGTACAATCATCTAGTAGATATATCATATGTATTAGATGCAAATAATATCTAGATGGTTAACATGGAGAGTGATGGAATCCCCATTTATTTAACTTCAAGAAATACAAAGAATCCAGTCCATGATTTAGCTCGTGATGATCAATCACCAATTCTCAATAGAGAGAATAAGCATTATATAGGAATTTATTGGATTAAAGAATCTTAGGGTCCGTTTGATTGCACCATGAAAAATAGGGTGGAAAGAAAACGAATTTCAGGGAAAATATTTGCCTAGAACTTGTTTTACGGGGAATTGTAATTAAATGTGTTTGATTGGTATAATTTTTCATGGAAAATGTTGAAAGTTTGAAATCCGTTTGACTTCCTTTTTTATGGAAATTGTCCATTAAAGTGATAATATTTTCTACTATTGGGTTAAGAATTTGTTCCAATTACCAAAAAGTAAAAAAGAATATTTAAAAGAATTAGAAAAAATTACCATATTCGTTTGACTTTGTTTTGCATAGAAATTGTCAACAAAAATGAAATTTTTTTTTTACAATGGTTGATAGAATTGGTTGCCATTGCTAAAAAAAAATGTTGGAAAATGTTTTCCCACCTAAAAGGTTGGAAAACATTTTCCACCATTCGTGCATTAAAGGGTTGTACCTAGAAAAATGGAGGAAAACATTTTCCGTGGAAAATTTAGCATATCAAACAGTCAAAAAGTGGAAGTAGGAAAATATTTTCCTACTTTCAGGGAAAATATCGCCAATCAAACGGAGTCTTATTGTTCTTTATTAAGAAATACAAAGAATTCATCCATTTGAATTCTCAGTTTTGCATCATTATTGATCCAATGATTGTCTAAAACGTCATGTCAAACAATAATATATCCATTAACTAAACTTTTGGTTCAATATATTGTTTGCTTCAATTGTACTAATACTTGTATAGTAAAAACTAAGAAAATTAGAGTAATATAATATTGACTATTCTAGAGCCTTGCAGTCAGATTTCCAAATTCCAATAGTATAACGTATTGATTTTCATCATTCTAGCATTTTCCTTTCCATAAGTCACCATGAGTTTAGTTAGATGATTGTACATACTATGGGTACGTTTCTTATGTCTCGTGATCTAAACACTATATCAAATCAATAAAGTTTTTGAATCAACAAATTTCAAGTTTGTAACAATATTTGATTTGAATGATTTTATAATTTTTGAGAAGTATACTTATTCAAGAACACCATCATAATATTTTTCAACAAGAACAGCAAAAAAATATTGTATTCCTTTTCAAGCAATATTACAATATTCTTCTTGTATATTAATTTAGAATGTTTATTTTCAAGAATAGTAATACAATATTTTTCTGAAATATTGAACGAAATGAATTACATTAAAGTAAATATTTTTATCTATCATAAATTGATATTGTCAAATCGATATAACCAGATCGAATAATTATACCTCTTTGTTATGTAATTTAAAGTCAAGAGAATACTGACAATTTCTTTGAATAAAAAAGAAGAGTTTCTTTGAAAACTCAAATGGTTAGAACATCTTGTCTGTAATTTTAGAATAAAATTTTATTTATTTTATATGCTATATTTTTAATATTTTGAAAAAAAAGGACTAAAATGAAATATGTTTTAAATTTCTATCTTATCTGAGCTAAATAATTATGTATCGATAGAGTGATAAATGTTGATTTTGATAATGACTATTTTTTTGTGATTTGAAGAGAGTCGGATGAAAAAGTATAGAAGAAATAGGAGATTTTTTTTTTAATGTGCAATATTTTATTCTTTTCAACCTTTCAAAATCAAGAAAAGTTATTTTTGTGCAAGTGGTTCATTTTCTTATACTTTTATGTTCAGTAATTTATGCATTAATTGTCAGTAGACATTCGAATTCTTTATTAAGTGATAAGAGATCCTACGAAAATTTAAGATGAGCTAAAATGGATGTGTCGCTTGGTCACTGATATACTCCATAAGAGAATAGTGGTATGAAGTGCTCATTTATTGTTATATATTTGTATATGAAAACAGCACGTATCTTACTGTGTATTTTTAAATATTCATTTTTACAAAATTTTACAGGTTAGTTCGGGTTGATTGGGATTGTGGGTGGATAGTAATGCTGATTGCCAAGGAGATCGAGGGAAAAATGAACATTAAGTTTTTATGTCTTCAAATTATGAGTTAGTTTAATTCGGTCAAAGACTTGTTATTTAATTAGTGATTATGTTATTTTCTTCAAGATGCAATTTTCATTTTTAATTTAAATTATGAATATTTCAGTTATTTTTTAAAAAAATATTATTTTATCGTCCGCTTTTAATACAAAGAAAAATGAGTGTTGGTAACACTCCAATCTTTATAAAAATTTGGGGTGTTACAGTTTGGTAGCAGAGCAAATGTTCCACCTTTCTGCATATTAAAAAAAAAGATTTACGTGCATTGTTCACGTGAACAGTGCCAAACAGTGACTGCACCGTTATAAAAAAAAATTACGAATTTTTTTTAAATGATTGATATTAATGATTGTTTTAAATAATTAAATAATAACTTTAAACTTGGTTCCAAAATTATTATTTTACATGTTTGTGTGTTTAGCTTTTGGAGGATGTTTTAAATTTTATCAATTAGAAAATTTATATTTTAAGAAGTCTCAAGTTCGATCTATTGTTTGAATTTTCTTGATTTGAGTATTCACAAGATTGAAAAGTTTTTATCAAAAAGACAAACTTTTTAAGAAGAATTTGAGATTTAAGCGATCCGTTTGTGACCCCCCCTCTCCTCATTTAGAAACTTTTTGATTGCGAGTTATTCAAATTATCAAGATGAAAAACGATATTTCAAAACTTTCCAAATTTAAGATTACTCTATTTTCTAGAAATTTTCAATTCAAGAAAATTCTATTTTAGAAAATTTCTGAAAAAAGAGGGGTATTTTCATAAATTCAAATTACATTCTTCAAAAAAAAAAAAAAATTAATTTGTATGGAATCTTTCTCCAATAATGCAACACTCGTTCTCTCTGGATAGATTGCTCAAAAAGTTTATTTCAAATATGATAATGCAACGCGCGTCTCTCTTGTCACGTTTCTCAAAATATTAAATTCGTGTGGATTCTATCTCAAATAGTGTAACACTCGCTCTCTTTTGATATGTTCCTCAAAATAATAAATTTGTGTATATTCTTCCGCCATCTAAGTAAGAGATAATGGTGTTTGACAATGCGATTATTATTTGATTATTGGTATATTTAAAATATCTAATCACGTGAATTACTAATTTATTAGAATAGAAAAATATTCAAAACATATGACTTTTAACATGAATATAATTTTACATAATTTAAGAGCATGTTTGCCAAAACCTAAATTAACAAGAAGTTTGCACATATATTTACTTAGCCCTTATTTGATGATCATTAAATAGAGTTTTTTTCACGAGAAAATAATTTTGAAACAGTAACTGTAATACCCCAGACCAAGAAAGTTTAAGAGATTTGATAGGTACTACTCATACCAACAAGGTGCATCTTCTTTTCCGGAAATCCATTGTTAGAAACTCCACAGTTAAGCGTGCTTGGCTTGGAGAAATTCTATGATGGGTGACCCCTGGGAAGTTTTCTCGGGAAGCGTGCGAGTGAGGACAAAACATGCTGAAAAGACTCATGTTGGTACAGTGTACGACAGTACGTCGTCGATCTAACGGTCGGGACAGCCCGTTTAGTGGGACCCGGGTCGTTACAAATGGTATCAGAGACGTTTGCCAGCCGGAAATCGGGAACTAAGTGCTATGCGGGACAAAGTGCTACGCCATAGGACGGGAGCCACCTCTTGAACTCGTAGGAGCCACCTCTAGAATCCCAACGCCTGGCAACGGATCCTCAGATGGATCAAGCGCGACGAGGACGTCGCGAGTCTAACGGAGGGTGATTGTAATACCCCAGACCAAGAAAGTTTAAGAGATTTGATAGGTACTACTCATACCAACAAGGTGCATCTTCTTTTCCGGAAGTCCATTGTTAGAAACTCCACAGTTAAGCGTGCTTGGCTTGGAGAAATTCTATGATGGGTGACCCCCTGGGAAGTTTTCTCGGGAAGCGTGCGAGTGAGGACAAAGCATGCTGAAAAGACTCATGTTGGTACAGTGGGGACAGTACGTCGTCGATTTAACGGCCGGGACAGCCCGTTTAGTGGGACCCGGGTCGTTACAGTAACTTTTTGAAAAATGTGTCGTTAAAAAGTATGAAAAATTGCTGGGTTTACAAGTAAAATATTTTATTGGGAGGATGTGTGTTTGAAAATAAGTTTAAAAAAAAAGTTTTTGAATAATGATAGACAAATAGGGGCTTACTTCATAATACTAGGTATAATTTCTACTATTATTGGATTTATGAGTTTCAACACCATCCACTTAGTGCCTATTTGATTCCCATTAATTGAAAAAAAAAAAAATGAGTTTTGAATAATATTCTTAGGAGAATGTGTGGTTAAAAAGGTAAAAAAAAAAATTTGGGTGAGCGTGTATAATATTTTATTGTGTAAATGTGTGGTTGAAAATAATTTTACAGCAAACCATAAAATAAATTAACGAGAATCAAACATACACTTAATGTCATTCTTATCTACTTATAAAATTTGTACGAAGTCTTTGTTATTTATATCATATTCCCACAACTTTGGAGTAGATTCAAACTTAAGTCAATTCTTTGACTCAATTAAAACATTTGATTTTTTCCGACTGTTATTGCTTTGAACAAATTTGTTCATGTTATGAAACAACCAAAATATCTTTGGTTAGAAGAAATATTAATATGTTCGGATCGTTGTTAGCAATGTTGGAAATATAAAAATTATGTATTATTTGAATACCATTTGACGAAACCAACCACCAGAATGAATTGTTAAAGTTATATGGCAAATAATGAAGTATTAAATCAAGTAAAAGAATAATAAAGATAAGAAATATGACGATGAATTAAGAGATTTTATTGACTCAATAATAATAAAGATGTGAGAAAATTACAATAGATCATATAATTCTAGTAATTTATTATCTTACGCTTATAAAATTGTATAGAAAGTCTAGTATTTATAGAGAATATGTAGGGGACGCTCAAACTCTCCTAGTAGAGTTGTTGATGAAATAGGCTGTCAAAAAATCGAATTCAAAACAAAAAATGAGAGAAAAACATGGAAACGCCACACTAGGTGATCTACCTGAAATTTAATTAATTTATTTTATTTTTGTTCCCAAATTGTTTCTCCATCCCGAACTCTTCTTCAAATTCAATACAAATTTCTAACTCTTAATGAGTTTCTTAAATAGAACTTCAACTTGATATATGACTCTAATAGCATTTAAATTGAATTCTTTTTTTCGTGCACTTCAATTAGAATTCCCCAATACTTCAAACAAGGAATTCGGGTCATATCCAAATTCTAACAATCTCCATATCGACACAAATTATACCAAGAAATTAATTAGCTTATTTAACAATAACCAAAAAACTAATTTCTCCAACAAAACACAATATTTCACCCCTTCCAATGATACCAAACACTAATCTTGTAAAATTATCTCAGATTCCCAAAAATCATAATAATTTTTTTAATTTACCAAATTGGACCGTAACACACCCCAAAGCAAAATCAAACACAAATGATTTTAAAGAATGTCTCTTTCTAGATTGTACACATTTTACTCCGCTTAAATTGTGCTCAACAAAATCAACATTCACATACCATTTTCCACTAGGTCCGTTCCTAGCAATTGAACACAACGGCATCGCAGGTGATGGTGGCAAAACGACATTATCCATATCTCCTGAACTCCACTGAGCAGTATTCTTCAAATCCGACCATTTACTAACTTCTAAAGGTATTGTACCAAACTGAATGTCCACCACGATATTAAACATGTGCTAATTGACTCTTTTAGATTCTACACGACCCTGCAAGATATATAACTGAGACATTTTGTGTCCCTCCAATATAACTTTTGCACACTTACAAACTTTGAAAACTCAACCTCCACCAAAGAATTCATAACCATTTGAATCAATGATAAACAACGAGATGAGATTCTTCTTCAAATTCGGAACACGTCGAATCTAGCCAAGTGTTCTAATTGTCCCATCCAATAGTTTCAATCTAACCGTACCAATTTCAACAACCTGACAAGTTGTGTTGTCTCCCATAACCACAATGTTTCATATGTAGTAAACAAGTCCTTATTAGGACATATATGAAACATACACGCTGAATCCAGAATTCAATCCTCCTCTGATTTAGATTCAATGTCAGAAATGGACAAGAGATCTCCATCACTTACAATGTTCTCTGCGATGTTTGCTTCACCGGAAGTCTCTGATTGCTTTTCATATCGACTTGCATCTAACCTTTCTTTATTATGCAATTTGTAGCAATCTTTCTTCATATGTACATTCTTTTTATAGTAGTTACAAATCTGATTACTGAATTTAGACTTCGATCTGTCCATTCCAAAACCACCATGAGCAACCAGTCTATCCCTGACCTCAGAAACCAGATGCTTCATCTTCCCTTTTGAATACAAGGTATCATACACCTCATTTATGATGAGAGTATCATGACTATACAAAATTCTGTCTCTAAATAAAGAAAACAAAGCGAGCAACGAATACAATATGATCAAGACCAAATCTTCTTCATCATACTCTACTTCCAAAGTTTCCAAATTAGCGACGATCTTTTTAAATATAGTCAGGTGATCTTCCAATGATCCTCCTTCTACCATTCGATGAGAGTATAAATGTTTTTTAGGGTTCAACTTTCTTGTCAGACTTTTAGTCATGCACAATTGCTCCAACTTTAACCATAGAGCAGCTGCTGAAACCTCCTTCAAAATGTCGTGAAGAACGGTATTTGATAGATGAAAATGAATGTGAGAAGCTGCTGAAACCTCCTCCAGCAACGAATCATCAAATCATATTGTGCGAGTACTACACGCATCTTAACCTGTCATAGCGAAAATCTAGTACTCCGATCCAAAAGCGAAATTTCATACTTCATGGAAGCCATCATGAACAAAAAAACCTCGAACAAATCAAACAATGCGCTCTTGCAGAACTGCTGAACGTGACGCTCTGATACCACTTGTTATAAAACAAACAAAATACCAAAAGTTCTGATGCCACTTGTTATTAAACAACCAAAATATCTCTTGTTAGAAGAAATATTAATATGTCCGGATCACTGTTAGCAATGTTGGAAATACAAAAACTATGTATTGTTTGAATACCGCTTGATGAAACCAACCATCGAAATAAATTGTTGAAATTATATGACAAAGAATGAAGTATTAGATCAAGCAAAAGAATAATAAATACAAGAAATATGATAGAGGAATTAAGAAATTTTATTGGCTCAAGAATAATGGAGATGAGAGAAAATTACAATATATCCTATAATTCTAGTAATATATTTTCTCACACTTATAAAATTGTATAGAAGAGCTTAATATTTATAAGGAATATGTAGGGAACGTCCAAACCCTACTAGTAGAGTTGTTGATGAAATAGGATGCCAAAAAATTAAGTCCAAAACGAAAAAAGAGAGAAAAACGTGAAAAATCGGAAGAGGCAAGGTGGAGCCGCGGTGCCCACCGAGCCTGGCGATCTGCCCTAAATTTAATTTTTTTTTTGTTCCCAAATTATTTTTTTCATCCCGAATTCTTCTTCAAGTTCAATATTAATTTCCAACTCACAATGAGCTTCCAAAATAAAATTTTAACTTGACATGGCACTCCAATAGCATTTAAAACTGAATTCTTTTTTACGTGCACTTCAATTAGAAGTCTTTAATACTTCAAATAAGGAATTCAGATCACATTCAAATTCTAACATTTCAAATACACAATATTTCTATTACATAATCAATGTCTTGGACTTTAACATGTATAGACTCAATATCTGTTTTGATATCATGCACGAACTAAAGTGACTTTGAATTTGTTTATCACATAATCCATACGTGATTTAACATAACCCTCATTATACTTTATTGATTTGATACCTACAATGATATTCACTTGTTCACGATCTTTCATACTGAATGTACAAGATAAAAACCTCTTTGTTGTAATGTACAATGTACCCTCACATATACAGAGCAAACCTGAACACATCACCATAATAATCGCTTATTGCTTTTAAAGTTTTGTGCATTATTGGTTTAGTCACTCTATTTAATTGAGTCATATAAAATTGTGACTTGCTAACAAATGTCGATACTATTTTTATCAAACTTGTGATCACTAAGTCTCATCTTTATCTTTCATCTTTGCTTTCTAACAAATATTCATAGCAACATTTATACAGTTAACATTAAAAATAATAAAATAACTTTATTCTTTCCAGTTCTCAACAATTTCTTGACGTTTTATGCAACACAAACTAGTTTGCCTTGTTTGGCAGGGATTCAAATCAGATATTTAGTAAATTTTAATAAAAGTTGGTGAAATTATGGATGTAAAATTGTGAGTTTCATAAATTCTATGATTAAAATTAATTATTGACTTTGACTTAATTTCTACAAAATAAGGGAAATGATTTGAGTTGGTCAAGTAATATTCATTTTCTATTTGTCAGTTCTGAATTTTATGCAAAGACTTTACACTCATTTCGTAGTCTTGTGCTGTTCTCACATGTTGAATATAATACATTGATCTACCAAATTTTCTTTCTCCAATCATTTCAAGGCTTTTTTCATTCTATAATCATTACAGTCGCTGGAATTAAATTTCACCATAAACTAAAAGAGTCAGTCGCATAAGCATAATAGACTTTAATATTTGTTTTATCGTCAAAATTAAATGGCTCGACCATTCTTTCAGAAGAATATAGCTTTTTTCGGCAAATACATGATTTTTAGATAACACTAATTTTCTGGGTTCATACCAGTTTGATTCCGAATCCAGAAAATAATAACATCCACTTGCCAAGTTCAAATTCATTTCCGAAATAGGTGTTGTACCAAAATCTTGGAATTTTCCTTTGATTGGCATTGATTTCAGCAACAAATTTATCTCATCCAAAAATTTAAAATCAATTTACTATGAATTTAATTAGAAACTTTAGGGCCGGTTTGGTTTGTATTTCAATTTTCAGTTTTGAGATTATTTTCAATTTTATGATTTCAGATAAAAATGTGTTTAGTTTATCATTCTGGAAAATTATTTCTTAAAAGTGAAAAATTAGAAAATACGTTTCTCAAAATTTTGTTTCATGACATTTTATTTCATAAAATTGATTATTCAGTAAAATAGAATGATTTTATATTAATATATTATCAAGTAATATATATATATATATATATTTTAAAATTGATAAATGTTACAATTGTTTTTGCTACAAAAGTAAAATAAAAATAAATAATTTTGGTTGACAAAATATAGAAAATTAAAATTAAAAATTAATTATGTAAAATGAGAATTTTTATCTTTGTTATTTTAAATATATTTCTTAGAATATTGCTTATAATGTTTTTGAAATCTTTTCATTTCTTGCCTTTATTTTTGTATTTTCGATCGCTGTCATGTCCAAGAAAAAGTTGAATCAATCAAGGGAGCACGCAATGCGGGGAAAATATTAATTTATCATGTGAGCCCGCATATATAATTAATTGTGTATAAATGATATCTTAAAATTAAGTATGTTTAAAGTGATATAATAAGAAATTTAAGTTATTGGACTTTGGGTATCAAAATAAAGTATAGGCTAAATGTGTGTAGAGACTGGATCCATTAAAGTTGTATTTGATGATGTGTCGAATACATATAAAAATATAAAGGGAACAGTACATAAATTAGGTATTTACATTCACCCATTTCAAAAATACAAAAACAAATTTCAAATTTCAAAAATCAAGTTTCTTTAAATTTTTATTTATGAAATAATAATTATTAAATCAATTTATTATTAAATATTTAATTCTAATATAATATAATTAACCCATCCCCACTTCCACCACCCCTACAGCTCCGGTGACTATTCCGACGACCTTTCCGGTCACTACTCATTTCCAGCGACTGTTCCGGTCCGATTCCGACAAGTATTCCGATGACCGTTTCGCCGCTTTTCAGGTCACAATTCAAAATTTTCATAAGTCACAATTTGTTCATCGGCTCAACTTAAAAAATTTAAAGTCACAATTTGTTAATCGGTCAAAAATCACAAAATGTATAAGTCACATTACTTATTTTATGGTCACAAACATCACATTAATTGAACATAAATTATATTCAGGTCAAAATTTATCAAATTATTGGTCACATTTTATCTAATTCATTCGTCATATATTGTTTATTGGTCACAAACAATCCAATCATTTGTGACCACTACTTCACCACGGCTTCCACCAGTGGCACCACCATCGTCGCCGCATCTTCACCACCCTCGCGAGTAGCACGACAACACCTGCTGCAACACCACAATGATCGCACAGAAACACCACAACCATCACACAACAACACTGCAACGATCGCACAGAAACACCACAACCATCGCACAGAAACGCAACCAGAAACACGCCCAAACCGCACGATTACCACCACCATACAAACACACATACCCAAACATCGCAAACACCGGAACCAACAGCCAACACCACAACCTCACAGTAAACCCACCACCGCAGCCACCGCCAACCACACCGAGACCACTGGATCTGCAACGCCAGAACAACGGATCCGTGCCGATACCACTGGAGAGATGGTGGAGGCAGCGGGCATACCGTGTGATAAATAGAGAGAAGTGAGAGATTGTGTGTGATTAGGGTTTTTCAAGTGAAATGCGGTGGAGGCGGCGGACATACCGTGGATCTAGACAGAAAATAGAGAGGGAGCGACGACGAGCGACATAGAGATAAGGAGGAACAAGCGTCGGCGGCCGTGGAGGGGGGATGAAGCGTTTGAGGTTGTTAGGTGATGGGGAGGAGAGAATACTGATGGAGATGGGAAGATGAGGGGAAGAAGTACCGCTTGCCATGGCGGCGACGACGGGAGAGAGATGGGAGGATTGATTTTAGGGTTTGGGGTAGTATATATAAATTAATTTATTGTAAATAGATATAAAAATAAATAATTGTTTTTAAATTATGAATTAAAACCGAATTTTTGCAATATAAAACTTCATCTAGGATTTATGAAAATGGTAATTTAAAAGTAGGGGTGACTGTAATTTCCTCAAATATAAATAGGGTTATAATCCTTAATTCATATATGATTATCATTCTTTATGACATCTCATCAACACAAAAATTCAAAAAGAAGAACATATTGAAAAAGAAGATCCAAAACGTGCATAAAGGAATTCAAGAATCGAAAACAAGGACCAGAGAATTCAAGAATCAATTTGAAGAATAACAAATCAAGATTAAAGATTTAGAAGTCAAGATTCAAGGATTGAAACTCAAGTTTCAAGATTCAATATTCAAGATACAAATTATCGGATCAATGTATGTTCCGTATTAATTAATTTTTTAGGTGATTTGATATGGATATCTGGACAATTTATAATGTCTCATAAAGTTTAAGTTTCAGGAATATTTCAACAAGTTGTATCAAAGTTAATCCATGTTAAACCATTAAGATTAAAGAAAGAATGTAGGGTTGAAATTCATACTTTAGTTTTACAAAATTTAGGATGTGAAATTTAAACTCTAGATTTCAAAATTTGGAGATTTTTAGCACCAAAGTGCTACAGCACTCGAAAGCGGCATTGCAACTCAAACTAACGCACCAATACCTATGCGTTGCAACGCTACGTTTCCGTCCAAAAAAAATTTTAGTTGTTAAAACAAAATAAAAAAAAATAAAAGGATAAATAATTAACAATGAAAAATTCAAATCATGGTATTAAAATTTCTTTTGGATTACTAATTTTCCTAAATAGATTAGTTGAAATAACATGTTACCAAAATAATCTCTCATATCTAGATTAATTTATTTGTAATATTAGGAAGGCTGTGTATTTGTAATTCACGCAAGTATTCATCGATCCAAATAAAAGTAAATATTTGGTCGAATTATATACACACTTGTGGTAATAAATATGTGACAACTGTAAAGATTTTTTTTATGTGAACAATAAATCGGTCCAAAGATAAATTTATTGTTTGGCATAGTTTATTGTCAATATTTGATTATTATACCAAGAGTACCACTTACAAGTTGTTATTTCTGTCCAAAGAATAAATGTCAATGTTGCGCCCAATCTCTTGTGAATGGGTCTACCATTATTTTAATTTATTGATTGCTCAATATGAATTTCCATGTGAACATATTAATTAGGTTTAAGTTCTCTATTCAGTTAATTCACCCAATTCTGTAATATTTGTCAACATAAATTCAATTTATGTGCTTGAACCAAAGTTTAAGGGCTGGGAAAAGAACTTCTGTATCGTTCTTGGCAGTACGGATCTAGACTTTGCGTTAAGAACCCACTATTTTTACGGATCGGATAAGCGCTTCGCTAATAAAAATTGGACTTGGATAAGTGGGATTGTTCAAACCGCATAAGTTTTATGACCATGAAGTGTGGAATTCTAGCAACATTCAAAGGAGTTGTGTCTAATAAGGTAACTATTGCCATGGGATTTCTAAAAGAAATTGAAAAACACTTTGCAAAATGCGATAATGCCAAAACCATATGCTTCTGGCGAACTTAATTTCACTAAAGTATAAAGTTAAAAAAAACATAAGACAATATTACATCATGGATATGTATCATCTTGCTTCAAAACTAAATGCATTAAAGTTTGAGTTGTTTGATAAATTACTCGTGCATTTGATTTTGATTTCTTTTCCTGCACAATTTAGTTAATTAAGGTCCGTTACAACTGTCAAAAGGGGAAGTTGACTCCAAATGAGCTCATTTCATACTGTGTGCTAGGACAAGAAAGGCTAAAGCAAGACAGGACTGAAAGTGCTCACTAGTTAGTACTTCTAAGAAAAAGTAAAAGAAAAAATAAAGAAGCTAGTACTCGGTCCAGCTCAAAAGAAACAGCGAAAGTCTGAAAATGATGAATCATCTGGCTGTTACTTTTGTGAAATCTCGGGACCCTTGAAAATGGATTGTACCAAATACCACGCTTGGCGTGTAAAAAATGTACATTTCTCATTTTAGTTTGTTCTGAGATTAATTTAGTTTCTTTACCTAGACATACTTGGTGGATGATTCTGGTACCACTACTTATATAAGTCTGTCTATACAGGGTTACCTAAACAACCGAAAGCCAAATGATTCTAAAATATTCATCTATGTGGGCGATGAAAAATCAGTTGAAGTAAAGGCCATAGAGAATCTTGGATTATTATTAAATGCTAGTTTTTATTTGGATTTGAAAGAGACTTTTGTGGTATCATCTTTTAGAGAGAATTTGATTTTTATTTCTGTTATGGACAAATTTGATTATCCTTTCTCATTTGAAAATAATAAATTTAGTTTTTTTCTTGATTCCAATCTTGTGGGTACCGGCTCTTTATTTGGATATGATAATCTATACTTGCATAATTCGATTGCCTCTTATAATAAAATATTATATGTGAATTTACGAGATATTAAATATAAATTAACCAATGAAAATTCTGTTTCATTATGATACAAGCATTTATGTCACATTTCTTGAAAGAGAATCGAAAAATTTGTGCTAAAATGAATTCTTGATCATCTAGAATTTTCAGACTTAAGTGGTTGTGTAAGTTGTATTAAAGGAAAATAAATAGATACAAGGAGATTAAGTGTAATAGGACTTCAGATGTTTTAGAACTAATTCATATGGATATCTATGGGCCATTTCCTTCGACTTCTTAGAATGGTCAACAATTGTTTATTACATTCATAGACGATTATTCTCACTATGAATACATGTATCTCATTCATGAAAAATCTCAAGCATTGGACATGTTCAAGGCTTATAAGGCTGAAGTTGAAGACCAATTCAGCAAAAGAATAAAACATGTTAGATCTGACCGTGGTGGTGAATACTATGGCAGATACGATGGATCAGGAAAGTAACATCCATGGTTTTTTGCTAAATTCCTAGTGGAATGTGGAATCGTTCCACAATACACAATATCGGTTCTCCTAGAATGAATGTTGTTGCTGAAAGACGAGACACAACACTTAAGGATATGGAAAGAAGTATGATTAGTCATTCCACCTTACCAGGATCTCTCTGGAGAGAAGCATTAAAAATTACAATTTATATTCTCAATAGAATTCCAAGTAGAGTAATTATTAAAATCCCTTATGAATTTTGGATAGGCAAAAAACCTATTTTGAAGCACTTACATCTTTTGGGTTGTCCGGTTGAGGCAATGCCTTAAAGGCCATCGGAAAAGAAACTAGATTCCAAAAATGTCAGTTGTTATTTTATTGGATACTCTGAGAGGTCAATGTGTTACAAATTTTATGATCCTACTATCAAATTAATTTTCTAATCGAGAAATGCTAGGTTCTTTGAGGATGTAGAGTTTACGGGAGGAGATAAAGTTAGTGATTTTGGAATACATAAATATCCCTCCTATTGCAATTGAAAATGATCAAGATTATGGACAAATTCTTACTCTAAATCTTGTTCAAGAAACAATTTGGGATTAAGACAATATTCTAGAACCTCTCCTATAAACAATCAAGAGATTGTCCAGAAGAATAAACTCAACAATCTCAAGAACAAATACTATTAAGAAAATCCACTAGAAAAAGAAGAAATGCAATTTCAGATGACTTTATAGTGTCTCTCTAAGAACATGAGGATGACATTGGATTGATGGAAGATGATCCTATCAACTTTCATCAAGCAATGCAAAAAAAAAAATCTCAAAAAGTGGATTGATGCCATGAATGAGGAAATAAAGTATATGAAAGATAATGAACGTTTGGGAACTTGTCCTATTACCTAAAGGAACGAAACTCATTTGTTGCAAATAGATATTTAAACCAATAGGGATTCGAAGGGTAATGTAAAAAGATATAAGACTCGTCTTGTTGCAAAAGGCTTTACTCAAAGGAAATGCATCAATTATAAAGAGACATTCTCTCTAGTTTTAACGAAAAACTCTTTTAGGATTATAATGGCATTTATGACACATTTTGATCTTAAAATACATCATATGAATGTAAAGATGACATTTCTCATTTATGACATTGATAAGACAATATATATGGTGCAACCGAAAAACTTTGTGTCAAGAGACCCAAAGAAAATTATTTGCAAATTCAAAAAATCCATCTATGGGATTAAGCAGCGTTTCTGTCAATGGTATCACAAAATTCATCAAATAATCATCTTATTTGGTTTTGAGATGAATAAGGTTGATGATTGTGTATACCACATGTTTACTGGGAGTAAGTATATTTTCTTAATATTATATTATTTTTGATAATATACATCTTACCTATAATGATATAGGCTTATTGCATGAAATCAAGAGATTTTTATCAAAGAATTTTAGGATGAAAGATTTTGGTGACACCTCTTTTGTATTAGTGACTTAGATACATCATGATTGTTCTCGGGGTATTCTTAAATTCACAAAAGAGCTATATTGATATGGTACTTAAGAGATTTGGGTTATGCGGCGTTTATAGAAAACAAAAGATTACATGCTCACATCATAAAATCAAATCAATTGGAGATCATTAGTTATTCCGATTCTGATTTTGCTGGATGTCAAGATAGTAGGAGATCCATATAGGACTATGTCTTCCTGCTGGCTGGTGGAGCTATATCCTGGAAGAATGTTAAGCAGACACTTATAGCTTCTTCAACCATGATAGTGGAGTTTGTGGCATGTTACGAGACACCCAATCAAGGAATATGACTATGAAATTTTATCAATGAGCCGTGAATTATAGATGGAATTGAAAAACCACTTAAGCTATTTTATGACAGTAAATTAGCAATCTTGTATTCAAATAACAATAGGGGTTCAACAAATTCTAAATTTATAGACATCAAACTCCTGGTTGTTAAAAAAAAAAGAGTTTAGAGTGGTCAGGTTACTATAGAACATATTGGGACAAACTCCGTGATAGCAAATTCATTCACTAAAGGTCTAACACTCAATGTCTTTCATGAGCACATCGCTCACATAGGTGTTGTATATTTTAATAATATGCTAATTTAGTGAGAGCTTGTAATTTTATATGTTTTTTTTACACGTGATTTTTTGGTTGTGCTCATTCAAGTTTATTTCAATAATAAAGTATTCAATTATGTTTTCATTCTGATTAAAGTTTTTTGTTTGATTTCATTAAAGTATAAGGTATAAAGAATAAGGTAAGATTAGTTGGAAATATGCATGTTTAGATTACATTACATGTGATTTTCATACTACACACCTACACTTGATCTATGTAATTTGATTGTGTTGATATATGTGACTATTGAGGGTTTAATACTTGTAACGAAGATCGCTTTGATCATATATTAACATAATTAATGGACGATATTGTTCGGAGATTTTTTTTTATTATTATTATGATAGCAAAAGTTTTGAGCTCATAATATTATATACATTTATAGTGTAACATATATAGCCCAATTGAGAGATTGTTAGGAAAATATTAATTTGTCATATGGGCCAGCATATGTAATTAATTGTGTATAAAGACTATCTTAAAGTTAAGTTCGTTTAAAGTGATCTAATAAGGAATTTAAGTTACTGGGCTTTGGGCATCAAAATAAAATGTGAGTTAAATATGTTTAGAGACCGGATCCATTAGGGTTGTATTTGACAATAAGCTGAATACATTTGAAAATATAAATAGGGTTACATTCTTTAATTCATACGTGATTCTCATTTTTTTTTTATCATTCCATCACACAATAATTTAAAGAGAAAAGCATATTGAAGAAGAATATCTAAAACCATCATTAAGGAATTCAAGAATTGGTCACGAAAATATGTTTCGGATTTAAATCACCGCAAGTGCACGGTTCGTTAACAAGTAATAAAGTGGAAATCCTAGAATTTCGAGTATCGTTCCCACGAGAATTGATTTAACGTGATTGTTATTATCTCGACCTTAACCGAATCTATTAAATTTAAGATGATTGTTCTAGATATTATGATTAAACTATGACTAACTTGCAAATTAAATTAGAATTACGACTAAATGCAAGAATGATGGTTAACTGCAAAAGTTGAAGAAATTAATGTATGAAAAAGCGTACTAGGATCCCGAATCACCAAGCAAGTTCACTTTTAACTCCTATTTCACAATTTGACAACACGATGAATTGGTTGAAGAATCAATGTTTCTAACTTATTCAATAATCTCTTTCGATTAGAATTGAATCTATTCTAGCATACCATTTGACTATATTTCTATGACAAATGCAATATACAAGAATGCATGACGTTTTGTAAACACTTAGAGATTCACATAAAGCATAGCGGTATATTTCTATCCCCTATCGGACCTTACGATGATTTATACCTTGTAGAATCTATTTCCCTTCTTTCGAATGCATAAAATAAATCACCCAAACTCATACAACTATTGCGCATATAATTGTAGAGACAAGAAAGTGTATACGAATCATTCAACATCCATCAAACGTGTTTAAATATCAAATTGCAAAATAAAGAATTAGAAGTTCATAATACGAGGTTCATCGTTCACCTAGTACATAAAAAGTCTAGCCTAACATGAATAAAATTAAAAAATAACAAAAATAATCAAGAGAAGACATCACCAAAGAATTAGGGTTTAAAGCTTGAATCTTGAATCTTCATTTGAAACCCTTGTTCTCGCCTTTTTCTTTGCTCTTCAATGGTGTTTTTCTCTCTAAGAATGCATCATAACCTAGTCTAGGACGAGTTTAGGCTTTTATAGTTGCCCTAGAATCATTACCATAAGAGTTGTAGTTGGATAAGGAAACTTAAGAATTTCTCGCCCAGAATACCCCTTGCTATAGCAAGGTATATTTTCATGCTGTGCATGGGCAAAGTTAATCCTTCTGAAAATCACTGTTGAGGTCTGTGCTATTGCATGGTATAATCTCATATAATATAGACATGGATGAATTTTCGCTTCTAGTTCAAATTGGTCCCCAATCTTCTTTTCATTCCACTTTTGGCTTTTCTTCCTCTTCCATCTTCTTCTAGTCATCCAAAATATTGACAATTAGATCTTTAGTGAGGTTCCATGCTCGGTCATTGTTCGGGTCAACTTATGAATAATTGCGATTTAGTCCCCGAACTTTCATTTCCTTCCATTTTGGTCATTTTCGCCTTTTTTCGCGCATATTTCATTATTTCCATCAAAGTAAGCCTACAAACACAATTCATATTGGATTAAGCCATATTCAAGCATTTATATCAACAATTAATCATGTTTTGTCGCATAATTAAGTGCGCAAAACGCACTTATCAAATCCCCCAAACTTGAATTGGTGTTTGTCCTCAAACAAGATGATGACCTAACTTTACGCAAAACATGGTTTAACAGCCTGCCGTATCTCAGGATTAGAATTCAGTAATTAACCAATGAACAGTTTCCACAGTATAAACTCAAATCAACCTCCACCTATCATATACAGAACTTGATGTGTATGTGTGTGCATAATCATGCAAAGCATACCAAACTGATGATGGGTGTAAATCCCGACCTGCAGTAGTTAAATTTTCTTTCTTTCCTCGCTCGAGAGATTCACACCCCCCAAACTTATTATTTTCACTCAACGACCCATGGGTGTGTTCTAGAGTATAGTTTTGATTTACTTAGTCCTTACCCTCTCTGTTTGGATAGATATTGCGGTCATAGGTTCACAATTCAACAAGCATGGATTCTCCTATTTCTTTGATTGTTTCAACTGTTAAGACTAGACTAGGTTACTTGTTTCGCATCAGAGATATGATTCTATCAACAATGATAATATTTATCAAATGATAGATTCTTGTGTGTTTTTTTTTCTTCACATAAATGACACCTTCCATTTGCTTTCTATATAACCCATGTAGTGAGATTTAGGCCGATGACTCCCAAATCAGATGGCCATAGGGCACCAGATTTTAAACCCTTACAGGCTTAATCACTCGAGTTATACAGGCTCGAACAGATGTCATAGCGATTCAATGATTAGTGCAATGCCCATTTTCTTTTAGACATCCAATTTCTAGAGCCGACCTCTGACTTGAAACTTTTACCTCGTTTTCGTCTCATTGATCTAATCCAATCCACACAATACGATTCTCACACATGGAATCCATACTTATCTCAATGTTCCCCTATAACAGCTAAATCATCTCCAAACTTCTAAAATAATGATTTTTCGAATGGTGCAATAGATGTTTTCGAGGTTGACCTATCATGTTCAACTCCACTATGACTCAAACATCCCATCATTAGCTTAGCATGCCCAACACAATTATTGTGCGCAAAAATGTCAAGTTCCATATAGACAGGTATCGATCAATTAAGCATGCATAATTTCCACTTTTCATAACTATACTGATTCCAATATTCTCATCATTGCCGGCAAGGCCATTAAACTCACACACAAAAAAAAACAATTTTTTTTTTCACACAATCACACAAACGTATATAGAACAACATTGTCCCACCCCAAAACGTATATAGAACATTGTCCTCAATGTTTAAAGAATAATAAAATACAAACTTAGCAGCACAGAAAATTAAGGACAAATTCACAGGAGAAAGAATAAAGGGTGATGAATACTCCCCTGATCGATAGAGATGTGAATGTGAAGATGGTGGAGGAAGAATAATGTGGACCATGCATAGGCTCTTTTATTACCTGTAGAGACGATGAAAAAGTAATCTTATTAAAATTTATAAAAAACTTGAAAAAAAAAATTCCTAATCTAATGCATAAAGCGAAATAAATAAAAGGGAAGAATTGTTGGGTTGCCTCCCAACCAGCGCTTGTTTATAGTCTATAGCTCGACTGTATGACGGCTAATCACGGGCACCTAAAGAAAGCTTTTGATGTCTTGTCCATCTTTCTTCTTTTGGCTTTGGTCCACTTTTCATTTGATCTCCACACATCTTCCTTGCTATTTTCAACATAATAGGACTTATCTATTCCATCCGACTCAACTTCAACTATGTAGATCTGTATTTCCTCGTCGGACTTAATCACAAAATCAAGTTTTGGACAATCAATAAAGTCGAAAAAATATGAGTTGATTTCCTCCTTATTGATCGCCCATCCTCGCTGAGCTCCACTGTGATTAAATTTTCACTCGTTTTTTGCTCTTCTTCAATTGATGAACTCCCATCGGGTGGAATGATTGGTCCGCAATCTAAATCCATAGGCAATGAAAAGTCAGTCCTTACGACCTTTTCAAGTGGATTGTACCCCCAATAACAAAATTCTTCCCAATACGTGCAATCTCCCAAAAGCATATCGCATTCATCCAACTTGACCAGTTTTTCAAAATACTTTGCAATTACTTTTTCATGAAATAGAGGAGGACCATCTCCTACCAGTTTGAAGTCCTCATCCCAATTGTCAGGTATAAAATCACAAACGATCAGCATGTACACTTCATGGTTTTCGTCAATTGCTCGCTTCCGACATTTTAAATATTCTCTAAATATCATGAGTTTTGGCGTGTTGA